>OV656784.1:0-7500 GCA_927399505.1 Luperina testacea | reverse complement strand
GGTTTGTCTTTGTCGATTCTGACGAGGCAAGGTCGCGTCCGTTTTGTTTGCCCCCGCCGCGACCGCAGCGACTCCGCTCACGAACGCCAAGAATGGTGTCCTTGTGGCCAGTCTCCCCATGATGGTGTGGAGTGTGGACTGGCTTAGCTGGGTTTCCAATTTTACCTCCAGCTCCATTCTGTCGTGACCAAATCTTGGACACTCAAAGAGCAAGTGGTTAGGTTAGGTTAGGTTAGGTTAGGTTAGGTTAGGTTTTTTTTTTTTTTTTTTTTTTTTTTTATATTCACCCGTCATCACAGGGCGTTTCGTCTCTTTTCCTCTAACATGATTAGAGTCCTTAATTATCTAATTGGATGGGATGTTCTACAGGGTATTCTTTATTCTCGTCTTTCTTACATTTATTGTCTTAGCCTAGTCTTATTTTTACTTACAGGACAGCTTATACTTTTAATCTATGGGGTTTACATTACCTTAATTATACTTATGCCTATACATATTTATTATCTACTTATTTATACTATCATTATTCTAATTTTCTAACATCTTGTTTTATTCTTGTATGTGTTATACATTCTACATATACATATCTAGATGGGGTTTACACGTTTATCATTTATAATTTCACATTTATTTTTATACCTAGATAGATAATCTAACATCTTATTTTATACTTTTATTTCTCGTATGCTAATCTATATATCTTATACTAATATATATATAGCATATATTTATTATACTATTTGTTCCTATTAATAACAGTTTTTGCGATATCAGTGAAATAATTTATAAATGTTTCCCTATATTTCTTGTCTGATATTAGTTCTGGGAAGTTTTTGACTGTTATTTTGCGCTGTAACCTACTTTCAGCCTCGAGTCTCTTTAGGGCGTGAACCGGGCAGTCAGTCAAGATATGTTCGACCGTTTCGGGTGTTCCAGGTTGACAGATGCACGATGAGTTCTCCTTGCACCTGAATCGATTCAGATACTCAGAGAACCCGCCGTGCCCCGTCAGTACTTGGGTGGTGACATTTGTTAAGACTATTTGTCGAACTATCCTGTATGAAGTAGTGACGTCGGGAAAGAAGAGTTTTGTCACTTTGGCCCGGGTACTTTGTTTGTATCTTCGGTTCCATTCATCAATCGACTCCTTACGGATTTGTCGTTTGATGAATGAAACCGGGCATAGATCGTAGTCAGGCTTGGTTTTAGTTTTAAGAGCCGCGTCTTTTGCCAGTTCATCCGCTCTCTCGTTACCCGCAAGACCTGCATGTGCCTTGATCCAGAACAAAGACACAGTTTTGTTCTGGTTTTCAATGGCCTTTAGGTTTTTGCGGGTGTCTACCGCCAGGGGATGCGTTGTTCTGGGGTTGGCTATGGTCTCTAGCGCTGATCTGGAGTCACTGTATATTCCATAGCTCTCTTCGCTTCTCCGCTGGATCACCTCGGTGGCTCTACACACCGCGAGGAGTTCTGCCTGGTATACCGTACAGTATGGGGCCAGCTTGAGTTTTATGGTTTTCACCTCTGCTACGCTGTCCCATAGAGACAGCGCCGCTCCAACTTTACCCTGAATACGGCTGCCATCGGTGAAAATCCGAATAGCTTGGCTGTTGCGACTATCTACTTGTTCCTGGTCTACCAGGCTCACAAACTCTATCGCGGTGTGCTTCCCCGGGTGTGGCGCACTGGCGAATTCAGCTCTCCGCTCAACCTCTCTATCTACTAGCTCCGGCCGGGGTACCCCTCTCCTCGCCTCATACAGGGCGGCTGCCTCTTGTATGCGGAGGTCAAGTGGCAATATTCCAGCCAGTACCAGCGCTGAGTGAAGAGAGGTCGTGCGGTACGCTCTGCATAGTTTTTGGGCAAAACCCCTCTGGACCGCATTTAGGTGGCGTTGAACCCCCAACTTTTTTGATGCTGAGGACCAGGCCGCTGCCGCGTACGTGATGATGGGCTCTACCGTAGCAGTATATATAACACGGATTATTTCCGGGTGGAGACCCCAGCTGACCCTGGCAGCTCTCGACAGCTGTTTATAGACTCCAAGTGCCTTTTTGCAGACATTAGCCGTGTGGCTATTAAAGGTCAACTTGGAGTCAATCGTGAGTCCCAGGATCTTTATCTCCGAGGACATTCCAATGTCGATCCCTCCCATGATCAGGTGTGGCGTGTCATGTTTAAGTTTTCTGGTAAGTAGCATTGCGCACGTTTTATGAGGTGCGAACCTGAGCTTATTCATGACACCCCACGCCCGAACATATTCGAGAGCGGCATTGGCTTGTCCCTGGATTTCTAGGGCCGTGTCTCCCGAAAATACGAGCACCACATCATCCGCAAAGGCTTGACAATAATAGCCTCTCTGTGTGAGGTTCACCAGCAATGGGTTCAACAGGAGATTCCATAAGATGGGGCCGCCTATTGATCCCTGGACACACCCTTTGTTCGTGCTTTTTGCGTACTCGTGGCCAGCATACCTTACCCGGACCTTACGGTCGCTTAGGTAGCTGGCTATCATCCTCCTGAGATTCGCAGGGCACATCTCTTCCGCCAGTCTGACCTTAATGGCCGGCCACCACGCACTGTCAAAGGCTCCCTCTATATCCAGTGAGACCATCGTGATGAGCTTCCTCTCTTGGAGTTTGCCTTTCACGTGGCCTATCAGGTCATAGAGGGAGTCTTCGGTGCTTCGCTGTGGCATAAAGCCATACTGGCGGGGACTTAGTCGGGGCACCAGGTACCAAACTAGCCTTCTTACCATCATTTTCTCCAGTATCTTACCCATCACTGGTAAGAGTCCAATTGGTCTGTAGGACTTGGGGCTGGTGTAAGTGTCTTTGCCCGGTTTCCTCAGCACCACCACGGTGGCCTCTTTCCACGCTGTGGGGAAGTGCGTCAATTGCCAGCACTTGTTAAATATCGCCAGATGTAGCTCCATATCCTGGTATATTACCCTCTGGCAGATGTCGGCTGTGAAGCCGTCTACTCCGGGTGCCTTCTTGGGATTGAAGCTCTCCGTCGCGAACCTGAGCTCCTCCGTCGTAAACGCCGGGTCATGGGTCTCATTATGTCTCCAGTCGTTTACTCGGTCAGCAAGGGCTCTGATCCGACGATGGTCTGGGCTATCCTCCTCCTCTGTATCCTCCGGGTAGAATGTTTCCGCCAGTACTCTAGCAGATCCCTCCTGGCCTGCTTCCCTCCCATTCCAAACTAGTGGCACATCTTCTTGCCTTTTTGCCGTGTTCTTGATCACCCTATAAATCCCTTCCCAGACCCCTTCCCTGTCCTGTTTCTGGCAAAACTGTTTCCAGCTCTCTGTAGAGCGTTTTTTGACCTCTAGCTCATATTTCTCTTTTTCTTTCAGGTACAACGCGACCACACCCTCTCTACGCGACGGCGCGGCGCATCGGATCCTTCTCTTCCTGGTGGCGACTGAGTGCTTCATTGCTTCGAGTTCTTCGGACCACCACGGCATGGTAAGTGTATGGTTTTGTTTTTTCTTAGGTATTGCTTCATTACAAGCTTCTGTTATTACTGTTATGTATTTTCCAATTTTATAATCTAAATGTTCCTTATTATTTATCTGCTGTATCTGTGCTGTATTAATTCTATTTTCTATTTTTAATTGGTCCATTTTTTCATTAAAAAGTTCCCAATTAGCTTTTTTCGTGTTATATTTCCTGGTCGTTCTTTTAATGTTGAAACTCTTCCCTTTTTTTAATTTAATTTTTATTATTATGCCATTGTGGTCCGAGCTCGTTAAGTCTTCAGCAACCATCCATTCCTCCACCAGGTCAAGAAGGTCCTCTGTACATAGCGTCACGTCAACGTAGCTAGTTAGTCTACGTCCTCCTCTGATGGTATCGAAGGTGGGTTTGTTCCCGCAGTTGAGTACCTGAAGATCCAGCTCCCCAATCATTCCTACTAGCTCGTCGCCTCTATCATCGATGGTAGTGCTTCCCCACCACACACTTTTAGCGTTAGCGTCTCCTCCAATTATGGCTTTCCTGGGCTTTAGCTCCTTCATCGTGGCTGTTAAGTGGTCCAGGTATGGCCCAATGGGTATATCAGGCTCAAAGTAGTACGAGACGGCGAGCATCTCCCATGCGCTCGTTCGTAGCATCACCACCACGATGTTGTTGGTGGTGAATCTGGGGCACTGTATGACGTCGATGTCGTGATTGAACACGACTATCGCCGCCTTAACAGTTCCCCCACTGCCGTCCGAGTTCTGATAGACCCTTGCCCCCCCGTACGACTTCATTGCCTTTATGCTACCCACATACGGCTCCTGGACCAGTGCGATGGCTATTTTGCGCTTTTGGGCCTCGAGCATAAGCTCGTTAGTCGCCAGTTGTTTGCGTTGGAGGTTGACTTGCACTGTGGTGTATATCTGAGTGGCTGTCGTTCGTGTAACCGGGACCACCTTAGCAATACGCTATTGCGGATCGCGCTAATGCTTCCCACTTCCTGCGCACGGGGCAGTCAAGGCTATAGACCGTATGTCCAGTGTCGTCATGCTTTTCCTTGACACAGTTCTTACACGTCGGCCTATCGCCCGCCGCCAGCTCGGCACATTCAGCCCTGAGATGTGGCCCTCCGCAATAGTTGCACAGATCCGCAGTCTCCGTACACAGCTTTCGGCCATGCCCATACGCCAAGCACCTTGTGCATTGTATTAGAGGCGTTTGGTCCTGGACTCTAACGCACTGCAGGTCGATGAAGACTCTGCCAGCCGCGGTAAGCTTCTGCCACAACTTTGGTGTCACCTGTAGGACGACATGACTCTCTAACGAGTTCCGTGCCCTCCTCCGGTATTTCACAGTAGCAGTTGCCTCCTCGGCCGTCAGGCCCTCCAGCAGGCGGGCGTTCTGAACCTTTAGGGCAGTCAAGATGTCCTCGTCAGTGTTGTAGGACAAGAGGTCCTTGATGATCACAAGTGGGTTCCTATTTTTTGCCTCTTCCACTTTCAGGTTTTTATCATTTTTGAGCTGGGCTGTTGTTTTTGCCATCTCTTCTTTGCTACTGAAGCTTAGGATAACCCTCTTGTCCTTGACTTTTCGGACCCTCTCGATCTGTAGGCCACTGTTCTTCGCATCCAATACTTGCTTTACCCTTCCGACCACCTCCGTGCTGGTGTCCATTGTGACATCGGACGACACAATGACAGAGTGCTTCGGTTTTTGACCCCAGGTGTTTTGGGGTGCGATCAGGGTCTCCGCGTAAGTAGGAGCTCTGTCCCTAATCTCGTGGACCATTTTTCCCATATCTCGGGTGGTCTCTCCGAGCGCCTGGATCTCCTTCAGGATATCTCTGTCACTGTGTCGTTCTCTGTCTCGTGACTCCTGTGCCTCTCTCTGTTCCTGAAATGTCACCTGTAGCTGCTTGATCATTTGGTTGCCCTCCTTCACTATTAGAGCTTGCTCTTCTAGTGCGGAGCGCAACCAAGTGATGCTCTCCGGGTCTTCCCTTTTTTCTTCGGCCTTCTGACCTTCTGCAACCTTCTGTTGGTTTTGTCCGCCTTTTCCTTTATCCGCCTCTTTGACCAACTGATATAATCTCTCTATCGCCGCTGTGACCTCAGTTTTAATCTCACCCTTGAGATTTCGCGAGTTGTTGAGGTGGAGCTTTGCTTTGCACAGACAGGCTTTCGCCTCCGCCATGATGTTTGGATAAACAGGGCCTGATTTCTTTGGCTGTGTTACAGTGTCCAGCGGGGCGTGACGAGCTTTGGCTTCGGCCAAACGTGTTGTCAGAACCTGTCTAGGGAATATCTGAACGTCAATTTTGCTGGTGGATGGTGTCAGGTTTTGCGATTCAGTTCCCGCGGCCTCCAACTTTTCAACGCTCTGCCTAACGTTAGATGAGGTCGCCTGCGACCTTGGCGGAGAGAGTTGTTTTTCGACGCTGCGTCTAACGCCAGACGAGAGCGTCTGTGTTTTTGGCGGGGATTTTTGTTTTTCCCTTCCCTCTACGGACTTTCCTGGTGGTGTGGCGAACATTGTCAGAGGAATACGTCAGATAATGAAAATAAACACAATAGTGAATGTAAAACTACCGTAGTCTGCACACAGTGTAAAAAGTGTGTGCAGTCTAAATAAACATAAAATAAAATATATAACAAAACAGTCACAAAATAACTAGTAAAAAGTACAAGTTGAGTCGCGAAGGAACCGTAGTTACAGTCAGGCTCAATAAAGCCTTCGTGGTACACAAATATAATATAAAAATAAAAAGAAAATATAAAAATTTAACAGTAATAAGCTAAAAATAACTTCTGTCTCTACATAGAGTCGCGGTTCTTCGCTCTAAAGAGCGGGTCACAAAGAAACAGTCGTGGAACAGTCGATAATTTCTTACCGAGTCAAAGAAAAATATATGCTCAGGATTTCAGATCCTCAGCAGGTCCAGCCTTCGCTCAAACGAGCGGGTCAAAGAAATAGTCTGAGAATAATAAACAAACACAAAGCGAAGGAAACAATTGACGTTCGTCTCTATGTAGAGACAGTCTCAGAAAAATATATAAATAATGTTTTGTAGAGACTTGCTCTATCGATGGCTCTATGTAGAGTCGATCTCTACCCACCAGGAGACAGGTCTCACCGAGTCCCTTCCGACGAACCCAAACACGGCTACTCTAGCTCCAAGGACTCCCGAGATATCGCTTTCCGAAAATTAGGTTGCCAACCCAAGATGGCGGCCAATAGTCGGTTACCTGCGGATATCTCTGGCGTCCTCAGTCCAAACACCGCCGTGCTTGGACTCCCCTGACTGGGCCCGACTCAGGCTATCTTCCTGTTTGGTTTTCAGGCCGAGAAATTTCAGGCCCTGAAAATCGCTGAAAATTGCTGACCAGGTAGGAAAAGGCCTTCCAGTCTCCCCAGAGAAAACCCGGGCCCTCCACGACCCCTGGTTCAGGAGATATCCGAGTTCAAAAACCGTATGACAGTTAAAGAACTGTCAAAGTCGATCTTAACACAAGGCTAACTCCCTTCCCCGTGGCCGCAGAAAGTCCGTGTTTGGGCTTTTCTGGCTTGGCTCCCTCCGCTCTAGCGCGCAAAGCTGTCTCCAGGGTTCCGAAATCACTCGGCCCCAAAACGCTTAAAACCTAGTGGATAGGGTGGGTATTACTGTCCTAACTATAACTAAGAAAACGGCGGTTTCCTACGACCACCGAGTCCAGAGTTACTCAAGGTGAAAGTTTCCCAAGATGGCGTCCAAAATGGCGGCTATTTTGATAACTCTGGTTCCTGTTGGCCGAAATTACCCGAGTTTAGACTCTTTGGATTGGGCTTGAAGAGCCCAAGTCCGATCTTGCAAATTTGATCCCGGAAAACCAACCCCCAATTTATCAGAGCTAAAAAACACCCCAAATTTTGTTAAAACTATCACTAAATAAAAACTTATGAACTAAACACGTGTGGCTCTTAAAAGTATAACTATATTAAGCTTAAACTATTTTTAGACAGTGGTCACTGAGATATTGAGCCCCTATTTAGCACC
>OV656783.1:10164372-10171482 GCA_927399505.1 Luperina testacea | reverse complement strand
TCTTCTCACGAACTTCCCCCTCCCCTTTTTTCTGTTTGTTCCGAGCCCCCCTCTTGACCCCCGTTTTAAATCTTTGACCCCCCCCTCAATCGTCTTCCCACGAAACCCCCCCCCCGAGACCCCCTTAGACCCCCACTTGACCCCCCCCTCAATCGTCGCCCCACGAAACCTCCCCCCCCCGACCCCCTTGACCCCCTCCCCCTCAACTCAAGACCCCCCCTCCAATAGCCGCCCCACGAAACCTTCCCCCCCTCCCCCCCCTCACCCCTCTCAGAGGTACCTCACCCCCCCGCAGTCTAACTTCGTACCCGTTGGACCTAGGATGCCGAGTTTGGGCTCATTTTGAAGGGCGCAAAACGCTCTTTAATCTGGCCCCGCCAGAATCTCTAAAGCGACACCAGCGTCAGCACCGCACCAGCTTAGCCTAGCCACGCCGAAGCAATTCCGCTGAGAACCACCACCAGCGTACTCACTAGGGCTTAGACCATCCGAGCCCTGCAGTTATCGGACTCCTCACCGGACAACACGCAGACCACCAGCGAAGTTTCCCGTGAGTCCATCCTAGTATATAATACAACACAGTCATAGACATTACGAATACTATTTCATCACATTGTAGAACTAAGTTACTCAATAATTTTAATTAATTCACTAGTAAATGTATCTTTCTGTATAAACTAACAACTACAAACTACATTAACAACCACCTACCCACTAACCACTACATACCAACATGTCTCAAAATAGTACGTCCCGCAAGATGACCACGGAGGCCGCAAAAGTCACTAAAACACTTAGAGAAAAGGTTCTAAAAAACACCGCGAAGTCCATGGTGTCGGAAAAATCATTCGTATCTGAAAAGACGGCGCGTCCATCGCAGAAGCCACAGGAGCCGAGGGCAGAGTCGGAACCGGACGCATCGACCACGATGCCGCCACCACCATCGGTGTCCGGTACGTCTCAGACGGGGGACCGTAGCAGGATCTCCGAGATAGTAATAAACTGGGAGCAATGCGGAATTTCCCCTCCCCACCAGATCATCTCGGACGAGGAAAGCTCGGTGGCCTCTAGTCAGGCCGATCGTCCAGCGATCGGACGGCCGAGTATTCTCTACAGGACTCCGAAAAGAGGCACTGGGGTGGAGATGGACCTGGCAACACGAGAAGCAAACGACCTGCTTCAGAAAGGTAAGGAGGCTTTGGAGGCCGCCGGGAACATGAAGCGGGAATGCAAAACCACAACCCACGAGTGCTTGCAGGGCCTGTACGAGATAACCCTCTCACTGGCAGACTCTAGATCACGGCATAAGTACAACCTCGAGAAGGAGCGCTCTCGACACGCACAAGAACTTGTGCGCGTCGAGAGAGCCCACAATCGTGATATAATGCAAATGAAGGTCGAGCTCTCCCTAGTGAGAACGGACGTCTCGGATACGCTCAAAGAGTCGAAAGGGATCAGGGAATGGCTGGGCCACGAAACCCTTGAGGCCTTCAAAGGCATCAAGGAGATTAAGGAAGAGGTCACAGCGGCGAGCCTCAGGAACCTAAAGGAGCACGAGAAGACCAGGCAGGAAGGAGCAAGAGCCCCGGGCGACCCCAAATGGGAATCAATGGGGACAATCCTCTCACGCCTGGACTCAAACGTGATCAGCGCGTCGAACCAGCTTGACGTGCTCCGGAAGGATCTCGAGCGACTCAAGGAAGACCTCAACCGTCCGGTCAAACCGAACCCGGACCTGAGCATTCAGGAGACGGGCCTCCTACTCACCACCTCAAAGTTCGAGGAGGCCTTTGAAGAACTCCGCGGCCTACTGCAGGCACTCACCAACAGACCCGTAGCCTCCCCCCCACCACCACCAACTCCAATAAACTTCACGCATCATCTCAAACCCATTTCCGAAAGGCTGGAGATCGTCTCGGCGGACCTCCGCGCACTGCGCGACAAAGAACCGCCAACCCAGGCACCTCCGGTGATGAACCTGGAAGCGGAACTAGCAGTCGGGGAGGTCAAAAAGACCCTCCAGAACATCCAAAAAGGGGTAGCGGACCTGGGCAGAGCGGATAGACCGCCCCAACAACAGCAGGGTCCAAAGACCTTTGCCCAGGTAGCCAGCACACCAAAACCCCCGAAACCAGCCACACAAGCAAACCACACCCTGATCGTCTCATCCACGGACCCACAACACACCGGGGACAACGTGATCGAGAGGATCAGGACAGCCTTGGACCTCAAATCGAGCGGAGCCCGGGTCGACACTGTGCGGAAAGCCCGTAACCAAAAAGTGGTTATGAGGTGCGCCAGCAAGGAGGACTTGAGGAAGGTCAAGGAACAAGTCCAGTCGAGCGCGGGGCTCAAGGTCCAAGAGCCCAAACCGCAAAATCCGCTCGTTTGCATAAGGGGAGTACTGTCGAGTTACAGCGACGGGGAAATCATAGATCTCGTGAAAGCGCAGAATAAGCATCTTCTGCAGAACGTCGCTGTGGAGAGACAGACCCTAAAAGTACGGTATAGGAAGCGTGCGAGGAACCCCCACGAATGTCACCCTGTTCTGGAGCTCTCCCCAGAGCTCTGGAAAAGTTACACGGCGGTGCAGAAAATACATGTGGGCATTAAACGATGCCCGATCGAGGATCAGTCGCCCCTTGTGCAGTGCACAAAGTGCCTACAATACGGGCACAACAGACAATTGTGCAAAGCCGCAAAAGACATCTGCAGCTTCTGCAGCGGCGAGCACAGTGGAAGGGACTGCCTCATAAGAACGGAGGGCAAAGAACCCACATGTATTAACTGCAAGATCATCCACAAGACGGGCAGAGACCTGGCGCACACGGCGTTCAGCGAAGACTGCCCGGAACGCCAAAAATGGGATGGCATAGCGAGGTCGCGCGTCTCCTATTGCTAAGGGCAACGAGACGGAAACACCAATCACACAAGCGGACACCCCCCAAAATTCAAAGAGACCAATACCAAGATTGAAATTCATCCAAGGCAATCTTCAGCGCTCCAAGCTGGCCACAGAAGAACTTCATATGGCGGCACAAGCAAGGGGAGTTTCAGTAGCACTTGTTCAAGAGCCCTATGTAGGAAGAACAGGTGTGATGAAGCAAGTCATCCAGTGCAGCCTAAACCGCCAGAAACCAGTAAAAGCGGCGATCGTTGTTTTCGGGAACAACCTGGAGGTCATCCACGACCCCCAGCTTGTGACAGAGAACATCGCCGCCGTTTTACTGAAGGTGGGCCAGCTCAGTCTCGGAGTGCTATCGGTCTATTTGGAGGGTGACCAGGACATTGAACCCTACCTTTCGGAAATAAACAACACTATACAAAAACTACGCACAACAAACATCCTGGTGGGAGGAGACGTAAACGCCTGGAGCCAGTGGTGGGGAAGTGAGTGGTGGGGAAGTGTTTCCGAGAACCATCGCGGGGCAGCGTACAACTCGTTCCTCAACGAGCGGGATCTCCACATCCTAAACACGGGCCAAACACCAACGTTCGAGACTTACAGAGGGGACAGGTGGTGCACAAGCATCGTTGATGTGACCGCATGCAGCCTGTCGCTGTTGGGTAAGGTCGAGGATTGGCGTGTTGAAAGAAGTGTAACAACTTCGGACCACAATGCTATAACCTTCTCGATGCGCTTAGAGAAGGCCTTAGAACCCTTAAGGCCAATCTCGACGCGCATCTATAACACCAAGAAGGCAAGGTGGTCAGACTTCAGCGCGCACTTCAAGACCGGCCTGGCAGAAGAAGGCATCACATCAGCCGGAGTCTCGAACGTCTCGAACCCGGAGGATCTGGAGACAATAGTCAAGAAATACACGCATAACATCCACTGCTCATGCGAGGCAGCGATCCCAAAACTGGGGTCGCCTAAACACGAGGAAAAGCCCCCATGGTGGACTCCTTCTCTGGAGCGTCTCAAAAAAGACGCAATGAGGAAGAAGAGAAGGATCCGAAACGCGGCCGAATGCCGGAGACACTTCACCATCCAAGACTACATAATAGCAAAAAACACTTACACCACAGCGGCGACGGAGGCCGCCACGGCCGGCTGGAAGGAGTTCTGCACGAAGCAGGACCGAGAGAGCATGTGGGACGGCATCTACAGGGTACTAAGGAAGACAGCCAGAAGACAGGACGACGCGCTCCTGAGGAACACCGCGGGTGAGACGCTCAGCCCAGAGCAGTCGGCGGATCTTCTGGCAAAGACCTTCTACCCCGATGACTCAACGGATGCCGAACAACCATACCACACGGCTCTGAGGAGGCTAGCGGAGGAGGAAAACCCCCAAGGACTGTCCGCTGATGATCCATCTTTCACGGCCGCGGAGCTGGAAATGGTTCTCCAAAACCAGAATCCGAAAAAAGCCCCCGGCCCCGACGGATTGACAGCGGACATCTGCACGGCGGCAATAAACTGCGATAGGGAGGTGTTCTTGGCGATAGCAAACAGGTGCCTGTCGCTGTCACACTTCCCGAAGCAGTGGAAGGTCGCCCACGTGTGCATTCTCCGCAAGCCAGGAAAGGACGACTATACCAACCCAAAGTCGTACAGGCCAATAGGCCTGCTCTCGGTCCTGGGGAAAATCGTCGAGAAACTCCTTGTAGGCAGACTCCAGTGGCACTTCCTCCCGACTCTAAACACAAATCAGTACGGTTTCATGCCGCAGCGCGGTACCGAGGACGCCCTCTATGCCCTAATGGGACACATACGTGCCGAAATCAAAGCAAAAAAAATCGTGCTTTTGATATCATTGGACATAGAGGGGGCCTTCGATAACGCGTGGTGGCCAGCTCTCAAAAGACAGTTGGTAGTTAAGAACTGCCCCACCAACATCTACGCTCTCGTCACCTCATACCTGGAAGACCGGAACATCAGGGTCAACTATGCCAGAGCGACTAGCGAGAAGGGCACCACGAAAGGATGCGTCCAGGGCTCAATTGCCGGACCGACGTTCTGGAACCTTATCCTAGACTCGCTCCTTCACAGAATGGCTAGAATGGGGGTATATTGTCAAGCCTTCGCAGACGATGTTGTCCTGGTTTTCTCGGACTTTACAACTGGTCCCCTGCAGCAATCGGCCAATGACACACTAGACATAGTATCGGAATGGGGCGTCAAAAACAAGCTACGTTTCGCCGCGCATAAGACCAACGCGATGGTGTTAACGAAAAAGCTAAAATACGACGTTCCGATACTCTATATGTCGGGTGTGCGACTCAACCTGGTCGAAGAGGTCAAGCTGTTAGGCCTGACAATAGATTCTAAACTAACTTTCAATGCGCACGTGGCTGCGACCTGTAAAAAGGCCGCGGACATTTACAAGCAGTTGGCATGCGCGGCAAAAGTGACTTGGGGTCTGAACAGAGAGATAATCAGGACAATATACGTGTCGGTGATAGAGCCTATCGTGTTGTATGCAGCGAGTGCGTGGGCCCCCGCAGCTGGGAAATTGATGACAAGGAATCAGTTTGACTCACTGCAGAGGGGATTCGCGCAGAAAATCTGCAAGGCATACCGCACGGTTTCTCTGACATCGGCACTCATCCTGTCAGGCCAACTACCCCTAGATCTCCGGGTAATCGAGGCGGCAACCCTTTTCACGATCAAAAAGGGCCATTCCCGGGAGTTCATACCATCAGACTGCGAACTGGAGTGCAACGTGCACTTCTCCCAACAACCCCATCCAGCACTACTCATTACAACGGAATATGCACGCCTTGAGGACTTGACTCCTGAAACACTGGAAACTCATCAAGTAACCGGTCCCCAAATATACACCGACGGCAGCAAGATAGAGGGGAAAGTCGGAGCTGCCCTTACTTGGTGGGAGAACGGTAAGGAGTCAAAGTCCAGTACTTTCGGCCTGGAGCCTCACAACACAGTCTTCCAATCGGAAATGTACGCCCTCTACAGAGCTGTCAGGATGGCAAGAGAATCCAGGGCGGCCTCTGTAAGCATCTTGAGCGACTCAAGATCGTCACTCGACCTGCTGAAGAGACCGTCCGTAACTCACCACCTGGCACTCCAGATAAAAAGAGACGTCCGAGAGATGAGATTGGAGGACAGGGAAGTGAGGTTTTTCTGGCTCAAGGCACACGTGGGAACGGCCGGGAATGAGAGAGCGGACGAGCTGGCCAAGGAGGCAGCACTTACACACACAACATCTGACTACAGCAAGGTCCCCGTATCGTTCGTGAGGAGGAAGATACGGGAGGAGATTATAAGGAAGTGGCAGACGCGATACGAGTCCTCGAGTACAGGGGCGGTCACGAAAGTATTCTTCCCAGACGTCCTAGCGGCGAAAAGAATGCTCAGAGACACAGCTCTCACACCGGCCCAGGTACCGGACCCAACCCGCAAACTGGAGACAGCGGTAACAAATTTCTTTAAAACTACACCAAAAACACCAACACCCCAGAAGCCCAAACCAACCAGAGCCGACAAAGGGCAAGTCAGCCCGCCGACCCTCGCAGTGACTTCGGGCACCACGGACCATGTTAAGAGCGCATTCCTTGAGTACGTAGCAATTGTGAGAGCGACCAGAGAGGTCAATCTCGCGACATGCAAGAAGATCCTGCAGACCTTCCACAGAGAATCTGAAGGACTGTTAAGGGTACTGCTCAAGGAATCTGAGGCGGCAGTGTACGACAACGTCACTTCCCAGGTCATCATAGGGGAAATGAAGGGGTCGTACATGGCTGCCTACAGCGCGAGTAACGGGTTCGTGACCCTGGATGAAGAGGAAACGGAGCGCTCGGGCAAAATTAGTTTCAACGCGCCAAGCGACGACCCGATAGTGGTTACCGCCAAATGTACCAAGATCATGCCGGACGACAAGATCCTCGAAGTGGCACAAACCATTTTGGGGACCTCAGACACTCCGGCATCGCAGGAAAGCTGGGCGGTACCCAATATCAGGTGGGTAAACGGGGTTCCGGGTTGCGGCAAAACGACTTGGGTGTTGAAACACTTCGATGAGGAGAAGGACGTCATAGTCACCACGACAACCGAAGCAGCCAAAGATCTCCGAGCTAAGCTCGCGCACCGCTTAGGAGACCGAGTAAAGACCAAGGTGCGCACTATGACCTCAATCTTGGCCAACG
>OV656783.1:9856872-10161872 GCA_927399505.1 Luperina testacea | reverse complement strand
AACCTAACCTAACCTAACCTAACCTAACCTAACCTAACCTAACCTAACCTAACCTAACCTAACCTAACCTAACCTAACCTAACCTAACCTAACCTAACCTAACCTAACCTAACCTAACCTAACCTAACCTAACCTAACCTAACCTAACCTAACCTAACCTAACCTAACCTAACCTAACCTAACCTAACCTAACCTAACCTAACCTAACCTAACCTAACCTAACCTAACCTAACCTAACCTAACCTAACCTAACCTAACCTAACCTAACCTAACCTAACCTAACCTAACCTAACCTAACCTAACCTAACCCAGTTCCCCCCCAGCCCTCACGGTGGTCGGATCGTTTTTTGAGTCGCTCCGCGCTTAAAAAATCAAAAAAGTGGTGAAAAGTGCTCCGATTTCAAAAAATTAAGTGTTGGTGTGTAGAGGAAAATTGCCTCCACCCCCCCAAGTGAAATTGAAAGCCGGATCGCAGTGTTTGTGCAGTGTAACAGCTGAAAAACCCTCTTTTAGAGGTTAAGTTTTTGTAAGCAGGACTATTTGATGCGATAGCAACGAAACAAGAGCGACGACCCCATGTTTTTCCTCTGAAAAACATAGCGGAGCAGTATTACCTTGGATCCTGACCACTCTCAGAACACCTCCAATCAGCAGTTACAGAGATATTCAGGAAAAACCAAAAAGCACGTGGTCTGAAAAACCTGAACGGGACACGTCAGCAACCTGAAACTTTGCAGCCTGCAAGAGGCCCCTGGGAGAGGACATTTTTAGCAAGTACCAGATTTTTAAATTATGTACTTTCTTTTTTATTATTAATTGAAAATCCAAACTTTGGACACCTATAATTCCTGAACTAACAAGAAATTCGCAGAACTTCAACTGCTATATTTTGCGCGCTCATTGGAAGAAGATATCTGGAAAAAACTAGATTTTTAGATTATTTAGATTTATTGTAGTAATTAAAAAACCGTTAAAATTACATAATTATAAATTTTGACAGAAAAATTGTAAATTTCTTAAAAATTTTTATTACGGTCATATAGTGTGTTATTTATAGAATATTTAGGTATTTTTTTCAAAATTTTCCGATTAGCGGTCTTATAGTTATTAAATTTTTAGTTATTTTTCCACATTAAATGAAAACAAATAGAAATAATTAAGTTTTGATCATAGAATCGACTTCTATAAGTGTTTTGTAGTTAGTTTAAGCCCAAAGTTGCCCCCAATAACTTTAAAACTGACGGAAACAGCATTTTCAGCCATTTTGGTTTTGCTGGTTAAAATTTTAAACTTTAAATATCTCATAAGTTATTGGGCGTAGAAGACCCGGATTTTCACATCTCGAAGCGGGGCACTTCTAGGAAAATTTAAAAATTAGTTTCAGGAGTTTTTCAGGACTGAAAATTTTCAGCGCTGAAAGTATTTTTAATATACGCGGGAAGCCGGGGCAAGTACTACACTTGAAACCGCGACTCTCTCCGATAAGTGGTTGCGGAGTTACGCCTGATTGAAGTTGGCTTTTGACAGTAGGGCGGCCATTTTGGAAAACTTCAATCCGGCGTGGCTCCGGACTCGGTGGTCGTAGAGAGTTGCCGTTTTAAGATTGTGGTTGGTGAGGACAGGGCCTGTCGGGCGAAGTAGGTTTCAGGCTTTTTCAGGCTGAAAATTTTCAGGACCCTGAAAGTTGTTTCCGCGGACAGCGGAGCTCAGGCCGAGTTGGGAGAGCCCAAACTCGGGGTGTCTACGGCTTTCCTGAGGGAAGTTATCTGTGGTCAAAGATTGACTTTGACAGTACTGCGGCCATTTTAGAAAACCCTTGGACGGCCATAACTTCCCAACGGAAAGTCGTAGAGGGTCGGGGTTTTCGCTGGACGTATCGGTAGGGCACAGGGTATAAGATAGGATAGTTTTCAGGCGCTTTCAGGAGGTTAAAAATTTTCAGCCTGAAAACCGGCCCGGTGGATAGGTTTCGCCGAGCCAACTTCGGAAAGCCCAAACACCGGGGCTTTTGGACTGGTGGATCCGGAGATATCCTCTTGTAACCATTTTGGGTTTTTATTTTGTGAAAAACCAAAAATTTTCAAGTTGGGATATCTCCGGAACCCCTTGGTGTAACTGCACCGAGTTTGGGTTCATTTGGGAGGGCTCGGTGAGAGCTATCTACCGGACTAGACAGAACGACTCTATGTAGAGTCTGAGTTACACTAGAGCGTTAAATTAGTGATTATTGACTCCGGAACACTTTTGAAGTTCCTGTTTTCATAGCTGACCCATTCTATTGAATGTAAAGTCTGACTACGACAACTCTTTGCAGAGAAAACTCCATATTTGGACAAGATTTTTAATCTTAAACTTATACCTATACACTTTTACTCATTTTTATAATTTTCTTATACACTTTTGTTTTATTTGGACTTATTTTACAATTTGACGAGGACCTTCGACATGCTCGGCTTTAGGACCCCTCTGAAGGGGAAGGTGACTGAGAGTGAGAAATCACCGCCAACAACAACATCACCACTAAACATTAGACGCAGCGTTGAGGGAGGGGAGGCAGTTGGGCCCTCCAACGTTAACTCCACGCCCCCTCTTGCTACTAAGACGATGCAGGCTGGCCCTGCAAAACCGACGCAAAAACCGCTACCCTCCAAACTGATACAGGTACACTCCCCGCCAAAACACCAATTTGCGGACCGATCGACAGAGGCGAGGGCCTGTTTAATCAAAGCAAAATCACTACTCAGCACCTCAAGGAATACAAAAACAGAAATTAAAACCGGCGTATTTGAGGTGTTAGATAGGTTATTCCAACTAGTAAAGGAAGCTGAAAAGCTTGCCAAAACTAAGGGCACAGGAGTGGGTAGCGAAAACGCACGACATCAAGGCACTGCCGCCGCCGTCCCCACCTCTACAACCCTGGCTGAGCCAAGCCAAAATCAACTCGAAGCTCAGATTAAAAGTCACTCAATGCTGCTGGAGAGCCATACCAAGAGAATGGAAGAGCTGAAGGCATCAATTGAGCTGCACACGGAGCTCGTTGAGAACAGGGCAGCCACGACATATGCGCAGGTAACAGCGTCGAATAGCGGAAAAGCGAACCAATTGCGAAGTACGCTTCATTCCATAGTGGTTACCTCTAAGGATGACACAGAGACAGGAGATGAAGTCCTTGACAAATTGAGAAAGGCAGTTGACGCAAAGGAGGGCTGGGTTAAAGTGGAGAAGGTGAGGAAGGCAAAGGACAGAAAGATTATTATGGGCTTCCAAACAACAGAAGAAAGGGACAAAATAAAAAGTAAACTGGCGAGAGACGGTCGGGACCTCCATGTCGAGGAGGTGAAAAACAAAGACCCCTTGCTAATCCTCAGGAGCGTGCTCTCTGTTAACACAGACGAGGACCTCCTTATAGCGCTGAGGAACCAGAACAAGGATGTTTTTCGCAACCTTGACAAGGAGGAGGATAGGGTGGTGGTGAAGTTCCGGCGACGAACAAGAAACCCACACACTTGCCACATTGTGGTCGCCGTCTCACCCACCATCTGGAGACGGGCAACGGAACTCGGATGCCTGCATGTGGACCTCCAGCGCATAAGGGTTGAAGACCAAACCCCATTGGTACAGTGTACGCGCTGCTTAGGCTACGGGCATGGCAGACGATTCTGTAAAGAATCGGCTGACTTGTGCAGCCACTGCAGTGGCCCACATCTGAAATCAGAATGTGCTGACTTTTTAACGGGTGTCCCACCCAAATGTCAGAACTGCACAAGAGCCAAGCTCGGGGACGTCGACCACAATGCTTTTAGTTCCGAATGTCCGACACGCCGCAAATGGGATGAGATCGCCAGATCAACGGTAGCATACTGCTAAGGGCGCCCAGGGCAACCCAAACCACTACAGACTGATACAAGCCAACCTACAGAGAAAGAGACTTGCGACGGATGAGCTTCTGATTGAAGCGGTGGAGCGTGGAGTCGCCGTTGCTCTCCTCCAAGAACCATATGTGGGCGGGGCTAGGGTAATGAGGAACCGCAGGGGAGTTCGGATCTTCCAGAGTACTGACATCGGAGACGGGACGGTTAAGGCCGCAATAGCGGTCTTTGATCAAGACCTTATAGTCGACCAATACCCAAAACTCACCACGAATAACATCACCGTGGTGGGAATCCGAACCAGTACCTGGAGGATCACGCTGGTTTCCTTTTACCTTGAGCCGGACCAGCCAATCGGACCATATTTGGAGCACCTCAAACGCATTGAGGAAGTAGTGGAATCCAAAATGTGGATTCTTGGAGGAGATGCAAACGCTAAAAGTACTTGGTGGGGAAGCTTGACCATCGATCGCAGAGGCGAGGAAGTATCTGGGGCTCTCGACGAGCTAGGTCTGAACATACTCAACAGAGGGGAAATTCCGACCTTCGACACGATCAGAGGCGGGATACGATACAGCAGCCACGTCGACATTACAGCATGCTCGACGGATATCCTGGACCTGGTGGACGACTGGAGGGTAGACGAAGGCCTCACAAGCTCGGACCACAACGGCATCGTATTTAATCTAAAATTAAATAGATCTAAAGGCATGCAAATAAATAGAACCACTCGAATTTATAATACGAAAAAAGCGAATTGGGCTGAGTTTCGTGAGAAACTCAGTCAATTAATGCAAGAGAACAAAATTAACAAATTAGAAATAGATAAATTAAATACAGCTAAACAATTGAATGAAATAACTAATAAATATACAGATATGATAAAAAATGCATGCGCCTTATCAATGCCAATTAAGAAAACAAAAGAAGTGCTTACCTTGCCGTGGTGGTCCGAGAAGCTCGAGGCGATGAAGAAGGAAGTCGCCACCAGGAAACGCAGAATCAGGTGTGCTGCAAGTGCCCGAAGATCGAAGGTCGTCGAAGAGTACCTGAAACTGAAAGTTGAGTATGAAACGACAGCAGCCAAAGATGAAATCGAGAGCTGGAAGAACTTCTGCGCGAAACAAGACACAGAAGGGGTTTGGGAAGGGATATATCGGGTTATAGGAAGGACCAAGGGAAGGGGAGAAGACCAGCTTCTAGTGAAGGACGGAGAGGTGCTTGACACAAAGGGTTCAGTAGAACTACTGGCGAATACCTTCTACCCAGAAGATAGAACGGACAGTGACAGCACCTACCACCGCCTTATCAGAGAACAGGCCGAAGTCGTGAATGCTGGAGGGCAAGATGATTCATGCGATCCACCACTCACGATGGCTGAACTGATGACAGCGTGCAGGTCTTTTAACCCAAAAAAAGCTCCAGGTGCAGACGGTTTCACTGCCGATATTTGCTGCCAAGCTATTGGAGTTGCCCCTGAGGTGACCTTGGCACTCTTGAACGGCTGCCTGAGATGCCACCTCTTCCCTGAAGTTTGGAAGGAGGCGACCGTCATCGTACTGAAGAAGCCTGGAAAAGGAGACTACAGCACCCCAAAGGCGTATAGACCCATCGGCCTATTGCCTATACTAGGCAAAATTTTTGAGAAGATGTTGGTGGCCCGCCTCAAGTTCCATCTCATTCCGAGAATGAGCACCCGCCAGTATGGTTTTATGCCCCAGAGGAGCACCGAAGACTCCCTCTATGTACTAATGCAACACATACGCGGCAAGCTACAGCTTAAAAAAATAGTAGTCTTGGTATCATTGGACATAGAGGGAGCCTTCGACAGCGCCTGGTGGCCTGCCATAAGGGTCCGTCTCGCAGAGGAAAACTGTCCGATCGGCTTGAGGAGGGTCATCGACAGCTACCTTGAAAACCGAAAAGTCCGGGTTAGGTATGCGGGTGAGGAGCATTCGAGAGCCACAAACAAGGGCTGCGTCCAGGGCTCCATAGGGGGACCTATATTGTGGAACCTATTACTGGACCCGCTTCTCAAGAGCCTGGAGGCTAGGGAGGACTATTGCCAAGCTTTTGCAGACGACGTGGTGCTGATTTTCGATGGTGACACTGCGCTGGAGATTGAAGGACGTGCCAATGCCGCCCTCGAGGATGTTCGGGCGTGGGGGGACCAAAATAAACTTAAATTCGCCCCTCATAAAACTAACGCAATGGTTATTACACGCCGGCTTAAATATGACACCCCACGCCTGAACATGGGCGGGGTCGACATTGCCACGTCAAATGAGATCAAAGTCTTAGGTGTCACCATCGACAAACAGCTGACTTTCAATACACACGTCGCGAAAGTCTGCAGAAAGGCAATAGAAATCCATAAGCAACTAACAAGGGCAGCCAAGACTAGCTGGGGGCTGCGCCCAGAAGTTATTAGGATTATATATGTGGCAACGGTAGAACCAGTAATTCTGTACGCCGCCAGCGTGTGGGCCCCAGCCGCCGCAAAGCTGGGCGTCATCAAACAGTTGGCCGCAGTCCAGCGCGGCATTGCGCAAAAGCTGTGCAAGGGATATCGGACGATCTCCTTAAACTCCGCGCTAGTGCTGGCTGGGATACTACCCCTGGACCTACGAGTCCGCGAAGCGGCATCATTGTATGAAGCCAGAAGGGGGGTACCTCAGCCAGCGCTCGGCGATAGGAGTGTCGAGCAGCCTGCCTCGGCAATGGAGGCCCCACACCCTGCGGAGCGCGCTGAGCTGGAGCTCATAAGCCTGGTAAACCAAGAGCAACTTGATGCCCAGAGCGAACATGAAGTTCGCATCTTCACGGACGGGAGCAAGATTGGGGGCAAAGTCGGAGCGGCGCTCTCTATGTGGAGAGGTGACGCCGAGATCAAAACTCGCAAGCTTGCTCTCCCACACTACTCCACCGTTTACCAGGCTGAGCTCCTGGCAATATGCGTCGCAACAAGGGAAATCCTAAAGCACAGTGCGCAATCGTTTGGAATTTTCAGCGACTCTATGGCGGCTCTCCAAACCGTCCAAAACTACGACCGGCACCACCCGTTGGCAGTAGAGGCAAGGGCAAACCTGCGATCCATGTCCACCCAAAACAAGACTGTTGCCTTGTTTTGGGTCAAAGCCCATGTGGGGTTGGACGGAAATGAGAGGGCCGACGAACTAGCCAAAAGTGCCGCTGAAAATTCCAAACGAAAGCCCGACTACGATCTCTGTCCGGTCTCGCACGTCAAGCGATGCATTCGTTTGGCAACGCTTGACGTGTGGAACCAGAGATACAAGTCTGGAGAAACTGCATCGGTGACGAAACTCTTTTTCCCGGATGCGGTGGCGGCGTACAGGATAGTCCGAAAGATCCAAGTGAACAATGTGGTCACCCAAATCCTGACGGGACACGGTGGGTTCTCCGCATACTTGAATCGTTTCAAGCGTAAGGAGAGCCCATCGTGCATCTGTGACGCAGCAGTGGACGAAACGGTGCCACATATTTTATTCAACTGTCCGGTCTTCGACCGAGAGAGATATGAGGCCGAGCAAGCGCTCAACGTAAAATTAGATGTCGAAAATGTGTGGCAAACAATGGCGGGAAAGAAAAGGGAACGGTTTTTAGACTACTGCGTAAACATATGTAAAAAAGTCATATATAGAAACAAAAGTGCATAAGTACAAATGCTAACATAATATTATGTACAATATTAATGATTAGCATTAGACATAGATAATAAGAACATTATGAAGCAAGCAAATATAAATAAATAATTAACACATAAGTTGCCCATAGACATAAATTAAAGTTAAGATGGCTGTACGTTATAGTAGGCACAAGATTGCTGTAAACCCACCTGTAGTCTATGTTAAGAAATAAGAATTGTTATTAAGGATAATAGTGTTTAGAAATAGAAATAATAGGAAGTTTTAAGTTGGTAGAAATAAAAGTAGATATAGAAAATGTTCAACCGCACATGTTATTACATTAAGATATTAATAAGCTAGAAATAAGTACTGTTGTTGTAAATAAATAAAAAATTGCGTTGCTGTGTTATCCCCGAAAATAAATAAAAGAATATAGAAAAGAACAGGGACAAGTAGAAGGGCGTCCTACCCTTATAGACAGAACGATGATAGAATGAAAGAAAGATAAAGTATGAGGAATGAAAGTGCGAGAGGAATACAAGCGAGAACTGGTATGAATGTAAAGCTTAATATAGGCTCCGATCATGTTGGAGGTACAAGAAAAAAAAAAAAAAAAAAAAAAAAAAAAAAAAAAAAAACCTAACCTAACCTAACCTAACCTAACCTAACCTAACCTAACCTAACCTAACCTAACCTAACCTAACCTAACCTAACCTAACCTAACCTAACCTAACCTAACCTAACCTAACCTAACCTAACCTAACCTAACCTAACCTAACCTAACCTAACCTAACCTAACCTAACCTAACCTAACCTAACCTAACCTAACCTAACCTAACCTAACCTAACCTAACCTAACCTAACCTAACCTAACCTAACCTAACCTAACCTAACCTAACCTAACCTAACCTAACCTAACCTAACCTAACCTAACCTAACCTAACCTAACCTAACCTAACCTAACCTAACCTAACCTAACCTAACCTAACCTAACCTAACCTAACCTAACCTAACCTAACCTAACCTAACCTAACCTAACCTAACCTAACCTAACCTAACCTAACCTAACCTAACCTAACCTAACCTAACCTAACCTAACCTAACCTAACCTAACCTAACCTAACCTAACCTAACCTAACCTAACCTAACCTAACCTAACCTAACCTAACCTAACCTAACCTAACCTAACCTAACCTAACCTAACCTAACCTAACCTAACCTAACCTAACCTAACCTAACCTAACCTAACCTAACCTAACCTAACCTAACCTAACCTAACCTAACCTAACCTAACCTAACCTAACCCAGTCTGGCTTCAACCGCCGCCCCGAACGCCACGAAAAAACCGCGCTCCGCAATCTAAAATCGTAAGAAATAGCAAAAAGTGTTAAAATATTCAAGTGTTATACATCAAAACACGCGGAATCGCGAGGCCGTCACGGTGGTGAAAAAATTTTTGAAATCAGTGAAACCCAGTGAAAGCTATCACCGAAAAAGTGAAGTTTCTGGAACAGTGAATATAAAAAGTGAAATAACTCAAAAACCAAAGCGTTGACCCAGTGTTTTTCTATCATCGTTAGGACAGCCCCCTCGAGACCCGCGATCCTGAAAAAGGTCCAGATTTTTTCCGCCCCGGGGCGCGGAAATATAAGGAAAATCATCACACCACGAGACGAGTTCCCGATTTAGGGGCATAAAATTATCCCTGAGCACCATCCAGCGCCACTGACAACTCCCCGAGAAGGAGAACGAGAAGAGGACCCTGGAGGTACTTTGAAATCCAATTTTATATTAGGGATTACCATTTTATTGACAGTACAACTTGACGTGCGGTCGTGAAAGTGTTGAAAAAATTTACTGACCTGAATAAATAAAAATCTTCAGTGATAACCTAGTCTGAAACTTCTACAGAAGAAAGCTGGAACGTTCCCCTATCCATATCAGAAAAAACAAAAATTTTTGGACTATAACTTTATGATATTTTTAAATCTTAAGTGAGCAATAGGAAAATTTCCGCCCGCAAAATAACCTGTTATTGTGGGGAAAAGAGAAAAGGAAAAGTCACCATTTCTTAGTTTTTAGTGATTTTTGCTACTGGAACAGCAGCCCCTAGTCAATAGTATTAGAATAGTAAAACTTTTTTGTAAATATAGTACCTAGTTTGCCAGTTACAGCCGCTCCCAGATCGGGGTAATCTCCCCGATTCCAACTTGTTTTCAAGTCGAATGGTAGTGGCTGTAACTTCCAGACGGAAAGTCGTGGAGGGAAGATAATTAAAAACTATTAGTTTTCTACAGAGGGGCTGTCTACCAAACTTTATCCCATCCCTCTACGACTTTCCCGAAAAATTTTCGGGGTAAGTTTACGTAGTTTTTAAGATTCTCCCCACTTTCGTTTCTTCTCCCCACAATTTACCCACATATTTGACTTCATTCCTGTTTTATTTTATTCTAATTTGTTGTACCTAACTTTAACTCTCAATAGTAGTGTGAATCTCCTGGACCAACTTAATCTAAATTTAATACTGTTTAATAAAAAATTTTTTGTCATCAACCGGGACTCGAACCTGAGACCTGACTAACATCAAAAACGCTCGTATCTCGGGAACGGAGCGAGTTAGCCCATTTTTAACGCCACCCTGTAGATCTATACGTAGTATAGATATACTGCAGCACTTCCCTAACCATCCTCCCTCGAACCCCCCTTTTCATTTTAAAATTTTATTCTTATTTTATTACATATCCCCCCCCACCGGCCCCCCTCAAACACCTTCAGTGAAGTACTCTTGAACCATACCTTTTATCATCGGTCACTTGCTATATTAAAATTCTCAACCCAGGCCAAACATTTTGTACCCCCCCCATATTTTACCCCAAAAATAGCTTTCCCCCCCATTATCTCCGAAACGGTTGGGAATATCGAAATTCTGAGTAAATTTTCCCCCCCCCCTATAACCCCCCTCTCATCTAGAACATATATATATATAAGACCCCTAGACCCCCCTTTTTACCCCCCCCCATTATTGACCTCAAAAACTTTATCTAGTACATATTTAATTATTTATACTCTATCCCATACAGTACTGGCAATTACGATAAAATCGCGCGCGTTTTTATCGTAATTGCACCTTATTACATCTTTCCCCCCCTCCCCCCGCCTCTATCGAGACCCCCGGGACACTCTGTGACTCCCTAGACTCACAGAACATTCTTTGATCCCCCTATTGGCGGCTCCCTGTAATTCCTAAATCCTCTAAATATCCATCCACATAAACCCCCCCCCAACCCTTCACGTTACCTCAGCCCCCCGAGCCATAACTCGGGAACCCGTAGTCACAGACCCACCGAGTTTGGGGTCTCCGAAATCAGCTCGAAAAGACCTCCCTTTTGGCTCCGGAGGAATTACAGGAAAACGATTCCTCTTTTATTTATTCTATTTATTCTATTTATTTTAACATAAAAATATATATTTACCCCTCTGGTGCTGTAGTATATCTTGCGAGTGTGGTGTGCGCAATCCCGGTATAATTTAGTACAAGACTTTTACTTATTTTATTAGTATATCATAGTTTTAAGACTCGTGCGGTTTCTTTGGAACTTGCACTTTATTTTATCTTTCCTTTTTCCTTCTTTACACCTTATATTTTTAATATTATATTTTATTATTTTAAGTATTTCATTTACACATCCGACAACTTTCCCCGTTCCCATCGCTGTGCCCTATACACACAAGCCACATACGGAACATTACACAAAACACCCAAAACAAAAAACATGTTCGGGATCCACACCCCAGTGAAAAGGTCGGGAGCTGGCGCCAGCCGACAGGAGCCTACGTCGCCTGCCCACCTGGGAAAGGAGGGTCTTTCGGGAGCGCGCGATCCACCAAAGGGGTTATCCCTGACGTTCGGCAGAAAAGACGCTGTTCAAAGAACCTTAGCGGAAACAGCCGAAACGCCACTGTCGACGTCGGGGGGGACCTCTGGTGTTGTCGCGCGTACCACTACACCCAGCCCCGCGGGCCCGTCTGGACAGGCGCTGGACGCCGCCAGGACCTTCATCCGGAGGCCGGAACGGAAGAGGAGATCCGTCGATAACATGGAGGCATACAAAAAGCAGACTGACACATACGCTGCATTGTCAAACGACAGACTTCTCCAGGAGGTTATGAAGACCTTTGAAGACATTCCAACCAGAGTCAAAGACTACCCTCAGATGAGGCGGGACATAAAGACCTTCCTGGAGACCCAGTCAGACAAATGCCTACGGACCCTCTTCGAACTGAGCAAACGGATGAAGGCCCTGGAAACTGCGCCCATAACAGCTCCGCCTACAAAAACCGACATCACGCCTCCATCACCCGAATTGTCGGGTAGAATATTAGAAAGGCTCGAGAAGGTGGAGATCAATATGAGCGTGAGGCTAAGTGACCTTGAAGAGAAAATCACAAATAGCCTTCAAGATGTGACCAACCACATCAGCGATAGCGGAGCCGACGTCGTCGACAAGGTCATCGATAAGATCCTCGAGGTCAGCGACAAAATAGACACAGCGATAGCGGACATAGACCACACTACGGAAGGAGTGAGGGTCACTGCTAATGCTGCCGCTGTCCTCGAGGAGAAGATCGATCGCGTTGTCGAGGAGGTGGCCGCCAGAACCGATCGATTAAAAGAGGTCATTAGAGAAACAGCCTGTGAACCAAAAGCTGACCTGCCGACATACGCCAGCATTACGGCAGCCAAACCCGGGTATCGACCGGCACTTCACTCGATGGCGGTCACCCTTGAAGGCAGTCAGGAGACTGCTGACGAGGTGCTCGCCAGGGTGAAGGAGGCGGTCGATGCCAGGGGAACTGGCCTAAAGATAAGTAAGGTCAGAAAGGCCAAAAATCAGACGGTCATACTGGGGTGTGACTCTGAAGCGGAGCTCGCAAAAGTGAGAGAGAAGATAGAGAGCCGAGGCGGAGGGCTAAAAGTAGCGCCTATGAGGAATAAAAACCCACTCATCGTCCTAAAAGATGTCTTTTTGGACAGCGACGATGACGAGGTGGTAAAGGCGATCTACTCACAAAACAAAAACATTTTTAGGGATCTTGACGAGGAAGAAAAGGAAGTAGTTGTGAAGTTTAAAAAGAGGACAAGAAACCCGAAGACAGCGCACGTTGTCGTCCAGGTAAGGCCCAGAGTATGGCAGAGGATGACGGAGGCTGGGGCTCTTTACCTTGACCTGCAAAGGGTCAGAGTGGAGGACCAGTCTCCGCTCATCCAATGCACCAAATGTCTGGCGTTTGGGCATGGCCGGAAATTTTGTACTGAAGGTGTGGACAGATGCAGCCACTGTGGAGGACCGCATCTGCGCGAGAAGTGCGTGGAATTTCTCGCGGGTAGCGAACCACAGTGCTGCAACTGTCTGCACTCGAAGTTACAGAGGAGCGACCACAACGCCTTTAGCGTGGAGTGCCCGGTCCGAAAGAAATGGGACTACCTGGCCCGGACGACAACGGCATACGTCTGAACAGCAATCGAGGATGTACTTACTACACGCAGCACACACAGGAACATACACTGGAACACACACAGGAACACATACAGGAACACACACAGGAACACACATAGGAACACACCAGAGCAGTAACACAAACTGGCAGTACAAGATAAAGTCGGACTATAACCACGAAACAAACAAAGACATGGAAACCAGTATACAACAACATACACAGATATATAAAATATATAATAAATATATAATAATATATCTAAAACACATGCAAATCACCAAACACAAATCCTTCAAAACCCATAAAACAATGACAAAAATAAAAACCCCAGATAAGAAAAGACAATAAATATATATAAACTAAGTATATATGTATATTATTGCCGTAAATTACCCTGTATTTAAACTAGAGTAGCAAAACAGTACATAACACAAATAGTACATAACAGTTCAGAATCAATTTATATATACGGATACCTTAGCGTTAGTAAAATATAGAACAAAATGTCACTATTTAAGTTGGTCCAAATATGTCGTAGATAGATAATAAGTACAGAAAACGAAATTTTATTGTGTTAGGAAACTTAAAGATAACTTAGCTATAAGAATAACCTTGTATTATTTACATACAATAAGATAAAGGATATGTTAACTAATAAAATAAGATAATAAGCTAGATGTATAAGTAACTAAATTAAGTACATGTATAAAACAATATATAGAAATAAGAAATAAATGTCTACAAAAGATACTAATAATCAGTATATTATTAGCTTTTGTTGAAAATAAATAAAAATTAGCACTTAGAAATATATGTAGTTAGTTAAGAAATAGATTTAAGAAAACAAAAATGTAAACATCTATGTTAACAATGTCAATAAAAGAAAGCGAAGTACTTATTACCCTAAATAAAGACAAACTAAAATAAATGAAGTTAGAGTAGACAGTATAGCGGGAGTCCCACCCGGCTAAGAATGAAAGGATGTGTGAAAGAAAGATACAGTATGGAGAATAAAAGTGCGAGAGGAATACAAGCGAGAACTGGTATGAATGAGAAAAATAGTTTAATAAGGTCCCGTTGTGCCCATGAACGGGGAAAAGCACAAAAAAAAAAAAAAAAAAAAAATATTTTTTTTTTTTTTTTTTTTTTTTTTTATAAAAAAAAAAAATATAAAAAAAAAAAAAAAATAAAATAAAAATTAAAAAAAAAAAAAAAAAAAAAAACCTAACCTAACCTAACCTAACCTAACCTAACCTAACCTAACCTAACCTAACCTAACCTAACCTAACCTAACCTAACCTAACCTAACCTAACCTAACCTAACCTAACCTAACCTAACCTAACCTAACCTAACCTAACCTAACCTAACCTAACCTAACCTAACCTAACCTAACCTAACCTAACCTAACCTAACCTAACCTAACCTAACCTAACCTAACCTAACCTAACCTAACCTAACCTAACCTAACCTAACCTAACCTAACCTAACCTAACCTAACCTAACCTAACCTAACCTAACCTAACCTAACCTAACCTAACCTAACCTAACCTAACCTAACCTAACCTAACCTAACCTAACCTAACCTGAGCGAACCTAACCTGAGCGAACCTAACCTGAGCGAACCTAACCTGAGCGAACCTAACCTGAGCGAACCTAACCTGAGCGAACCTAACCTGAGCGAACCTAACCTGAGCGAACCTAACCTAAGCGAACCTAACCTGAGCGAACCTAACCTGAGCGAACCTAACCTGAGCGAACCTAACCTGAGCGAACCTAACCTGAGCGAACCTAACCTGAGCGAACCTAACCTGAGCGAACCTAACCTGAGCGAACCTAACCTGAGCGAACCTAACCTGAGCGAACCTAACCTGAGCGAACCTAACCTGAGCGAACCTAACCTGAGCGAACCTAACCTGAGCGAACCTAACCTGAGCGAACCTAACCTGAGCGAACCTAACCTGAGCGAACCTAACCTGAGCGAACCTAACCTGAGCGAACCTAACCTGAGCGAACCTAACCTGAGCGAACCTAACCTGAGCGAACCTACATAAAATAAATACACGAACAGAATCAATCGACAAAAAGGTTTGTCGATTGATTCTGTTCGTGTATTAATTTAAGAAAAAAAAGAAAAAAAAAAGAGAGAAATTTATTGTTATAGAATTGCGAAGGCGCAATTCTATAACAATAAATTTCTCTCGGCAAAAAAAAAAAGTACCTCTCATACATTCTTTTTACAAACTTTTATTTTACTTGCACTATTCGTATGTAAGTTGCCCGTCAAAATTTGCAAAACCATTAAAGACGTGACAACGTCTAATAAATCGATGAAGCTGGCTGCACGCACGAAAAAACATGACTCATGCGGCATAACCTCGCTCTGAAGCGTTCCATTTAAGGCTTGAAGTCCAAGCGAGAGCGCGGAACGAGCGACAAAGTGGCACAATCGGCCTCCGCGTTCGGCAGCGTTCGACATCATCTGTCTCTCTCCTACTCATCGCTCGTTCCGCGCTCTCGCTTGCACTTCAAGCCGCCATGGAACGCTACAACGCTACAGAGCAAGGCCGCGAGGTAACGCTACATGAGTCATGTTTTTTCGTGTATGCAGCCAGCTTCATCGATTTATTAGACGGTGTCACGTCAAAAAAAAATTGTCAATAAATTCGTCACCTCCTGTTTAAAATCAAAATAGTATCGCGGAATAGTATTCGTAGTAGTATTGCCCAAACGCAATGCGCACGATGCCGGCCGAGCGTCTCCGAGAGTTCACGAAGCCGAGCGAGCCGGCCGCCCCGCACCGCGCCCGCGCCGCGCGCCGCGCTGAATGGCGAGCGGCGACTTTCATAAAGGCGGCTCATTGAATTACAAAGACAGTGCAACACACGTCGTAAGGTACAGATAACATATCAGTCAAATTTTAAAACATTTATGTAAGTTTGCTCACACATAAAATATCATACCAATGTACCCAAACGATAAGTTGATTCGGCCAATCGCCGTGCGAGGAAATCTACTATTATATTAAATAAGTTAAGGAGGGCTTTTCAAAAGTAGCAAGTTTAAAAATTTGATTAAAATGGTCAATTTCGTCATTTCGAATTAACTTTTTATTGCTTGGCTTTATGGCTTGGCTTGAAGAGTAGAAAACGATAAAGTTAATAACATCGCACTAAATTCAATATGGCTGCCGCTCCAAGATGGCGGATTATATTATTTTTTCAACCCCTTTAATATGGATATCAAATGAAAGAGCTTGAAGAGTAGAAAACGATGAAGTTAGTTACATTACACTAAATTCAATATGGCCGCCGCTCCAAGATGGTGGATTACATTTTTTTTACAATCCCCTTACCTATTTATTATGGGTATCAAATGAAAGAGCTTGAAGAGTAGAAAACGATAAAGGAGATGGAAAACGGTGGGCCCAAATGTAATAAGTTGAGATATGATCTAAAAAATTAGTCATATTTTTTTATCTAAGAATACTCTAAGTCACTCTGTACACGCGTACTTGAATGACAGCAATGTCGGAATTAATTTATGAATGACGGATGTCGGATCTCTCTGTCTAATTGGTGTGTAATCAATAGTTTTAAATGCTCATATCGGCCGTGTTTCTTGGCCGATTTTAATTTTAATTTCACTTTTTGTCATCTCTACTACGGTATTTTCATATTTTGTTAATAAATGCCATGAAAAAAATTCATGCATATTCCCTATTGTGGGATATCCACTGGTCACTGCAATACACTGGGCCGACGACCCTTACACGATGAAACAATTCTGTCAGTGATTCGGCAATGGAATGCACCTCAGTGTCCTCAGTCTGTAAGTAAATATAACCTGGTATATGGTACCTTAGCTGCGTTAGGTACCAAGATCATATAGTAACACCTGCACAATTTGTAGACGACATTTTAATTATAATAGAAGACGAATAAAACACTATATTAAATGACTTTTATTTTATTTTAGACATCCTTTCCCTATCTCCTTACCTGTTACCTACCTATCGCTTGAAGTCGTTGACATTCATTCATATGCTTTTTCAAACATTTTCTAGTAAATTTAATATCTATTATTGCAAAAGAACACATTTTGCACTTCAGGAATCAGCTGTTAGTAACATAACCTCACTTTTACTTAATCTCTTATATCTCTGTTCTCAAATTGACAAAATCCGCAGAATTTTCAGTGAAAGGTTGATAATATATTATAAGCTATTAATTGACACCACTTTCATCTTCTTACACCTAGGCCCAAGATTGTATGAAATCGTTTCAGTCTCCTTTAGTAATAACACTCTAAATTCCATCGAGATATAAGGTACGTTAGTACTTATATCTCGATGCTAAATTCAATATGGCCGCCGCTCCAAGATGTCGGATTTCATTTTTTAATGAAAGGACTTGAAGAGTAGAAAACGATACATGAACAATCAAAACGATTAATTCAATTAAAATATAAAACAAACAGGTGGTAATATTTAACGGAACTAAATAACATCAGTGGTATAAATAGAGTAAATTAATGATGTAATTAATGTCAATAATGTAAATATTGTTAATAATGTTCTTAGTGTAAATAATGTCAATGATCTAAATAATGTTAATAGGGAAATAAAATCAATAAAACAATGTAAATAAATTAATAAAAAATAGTTTTAAAAAAAGATATTAATAATAAATCGTTAATATAAATATATTTAATAGTTATTTGTTATACAAGAGTGCAAAGTTGCTTTTTAACCGCGTGCTCAATTTTGATGACCGAGCAAGCGAAGGATTTTAAAATTGAATCACGAGCGTAGCGAGTGATTCAAAAATTAGAATCCTGAGCGTTAGCGAGGGAATCAAAAGAGCACGAGGTGAAAAATCTTTGCACTCGAGTGCAACACGTAACTTTTCATCCCACCTCAGCGAGGAAATCTTTTTAAAAATGCCTTTAGGATAGGTGTCTATAATGTCTATATATATGTTTTTTCATCTTTATTGTTGCTTTTAGCATTGAATAGGTACGTACTCCATAGAGTGTTTGATTTCTTGGTCTCGGATAATTCAATAAAATATGCCAGCAAAACGTTTTCTGATATCGTTTTGGCTCCTTTAGCTAGTCGCCGCCACGTGTTAAACATATCGTACTGTTTCAAATACTTCTCGCGTGAATGTTGAGGGAGAAAGCTCATTTGCGCATTATTTACAGTTTCAGTCAATTCTGTTGGCGTCAAATAAACTTCGTCGTCGCTAGATTCGTCGTCGATTTTTGTTTTTATTTTTAACCTAAGGTTGCACAATATGACGTGAAAAGAAAATTGCGCGCGCAAAGCAAATTAAAAAAAAGTAAGTACACCAAGAAGGTTCCGAGTCTGAGTTTTTAAAAAATAAAAAAAAAGTTGTATGATAAATTCGGCACCATGGAGGTAGAAGTAAATAGGTTTAATGATGTTTTGAATTCACAAACTTAGTGCACACGATGTTCTAAATTCAATTTACTTTATCCTCTAGCGGATAAAAACAGCTTTTGCACTCAGATATCGAAGAGCAAAAATACTCTTTCCGAGATGGGGGGATGAAAATAAATTTTAAAAGCTTGAGGCACTGAATGTACGGTATCCGTTAAACAGGTGTATTTACTACACAATAACAGTGCCTCAAGCGTTTAAAATATATTTTGAAATGTCACTTAAATTTATTTTTTCTTTTTTAGGTTACGTTTTTATTTTAATAAAAGCTTGTTTTAAAAAAAAAATTAATTTAATTTTACAACTAGGTATATAATTAAATAATTATCTACATGGGTTCGCACAATTATTATCTTTTGTATAACATAGATGATAGACATGTAGATCACGACTATTAAATGCATAGTGTCTTGTTCGGGCAGCTGTGGGGCTTTTTCACTTGTTACATTTTTATTCAATTGACAGTCAACTTGCGTTACGTTTTTGGAACGATAACAATTTATGCTATACCTACTTAATATTAAAATATCTTAAAATTAAAGGAATTCAGTACATGCATGCATTGTTTTATGGTTTTATTGTCTTGAGTGGTTTGTGTTCGTGTGTGTGTATGTTTGCTATGTTTTGTGTGTATGTGTGTGCGTGAGAGAGATTGTGCTCGGTGGCTAGACTTCTGGTAATACATATTTGAGTTTGTTTTACTATTTGATTAACACGGTTTTTTTAATCGACTTCAAAAAAGGAGGAGGTTCTCAATTCGGATGTTTATATTTTTATGGTTTTTTGAAGTGAAAACTTCTTTAGCGGCGCTGTGTACTTTTTTTGGAATGGGTAAAAACTTCTAAACTCGCGTCAGGTCACGTGACCCTGATCGAAAATTCGTAAGACGTAAAACGTAAGACAGCGCCATCTATGCACATCGGGAAGAACTACGAGGGCCTCGCGTACTAACTACGTAGTTCATCCAACAACGACGAGATGGCGCTGAACCACGGATATATAACTGACGACGAGCTCAAATACATTTTATGTACAAGGCCAATAGTATGTAAAAATGTAACTAATATCAATCGTACCATCTACGTCCTCTTCTAATACGCCTCTGGAAACATTATGGTAATCGAACAAAGGTAACATTGTGTAAAATTTCATACAGGCTCCTTATTAGTTTATCTAGTTACCACTTTAGAAATGATTAACGAAGCACTGCCGCGACCAACACCACGAACTGAAGTCTATCCTGTGTGCTTATTTGTAAATCTGAATAAATTCCATTCACGAGAAGAATAAACCAGTCACTTTGGTCATCATACCTGATTTGCAAAAAACCCTATAAAATAAGGAACACACCTTAACACGCGTGTTTTGTTTATAAGACGATTCACAAAATACACTCGTAATTGTTCAAGTTTTTTTTATGTATGTTCGGGCAAAACTCCCTCATATACACAGTCTGGCCATAAATACTGTTACAATTAAAAATAAGAAAGATATTACATTTGAATTTGGAATCTGTCATTTTTATGCGATTGTTCATTGAGTTTTCTAATATTGGCGCCAATACATTGTACAATATTTTGCGATATTAAAATGGAATGGGGTGATAAAGAGAACCGAATCGCTGTGATTGCATTACACAAAGTTGGTATGGAGTCAAATGCAATTTTTAAAACTCTCCATACGCTTGGTATTAGTCAAATGTTTGTGTACTGGGCTATTAATAGGTACAATGAGACCTCCTCTGTTTGTGACAGAAAAATATCTGGCCGTCCACGTAGTGTTCGTATGAAAAAGGTGGTAAAAGCAGTAAGGGAAAGAATTCGAAGAAATCCTGTCCGAAAGCAAAAGATGTTATCTCGAGAGATGGAGATAGCACCCAGAACCATGTCGCGTATTTTAAAAGATGACTTAGGACTTGCAGCCTATAAAAGACGCACTGGTAATTTTTTTACTGATAATTAAAAAATAATAGGGTGGTAAAATCAAAACAACTACTGAAGCGGTACCCAAAGTAGTCCAGTCAAATTAGTCCTCAAAATAGAGGTAAGGTTACAATAATTCCCATAGAGCTAAAAATTGGTATGAATGTTCAGAATACTATTATAAATGAATTGTGAAAAGTCCCCATCAATCCCCCTTGTGCAAATTTTTTTATTGATGGTGAAAGTTTGCAAAAATAGGTTTTTCGCGTTTTTCAGCTAAACGGTGAGTTTTACAGCAAAAATAGTTCAGACAAAAATTGTAGATCATCTGATTCTCTACAAAAAATGTATCCACACTTTTTTCATAATTATTGCCATTTCCGTGATATAGCGGTTGTAAGAATTGAAAAAAATATTTTATTCGTAATATGCACGTTAATGTACATACTTTTATATACATTTTTGAACCGTTATACGAGTAAACATATGAGTCCCTGTCTTTTTTTTTTTTGTTTAGCCTGCGCTGTCCCACTCATGGGCAAAGGCCTCCCTCCACTCCTTCCATCTTTCGCGAGCCCGCGCGTCCTCCTTCCAGTTTTGAAGGAACCTATCCAGCTCGTCCCGCCATCTCCTACGTGGTCTGCCGCGACCCCGCCTCACTGTCTTATACATACAAAATACCAGACATCTGTAAAAATTCATGTGCAGTGTCGAAAAAATTAAACTCGAAAAAGTAGCATTGATACCGTGCACATGAATTTTTTTCTTACAACCGCTATATCACGGAAATGGCAATAATTATGAAAAAAAGTGTGGATACATTTTTTGTAGAGAATCGGATGATCTACAATTTTTGTCTGAACTATTTTTGCTGTAAAACTCACCGTTTAGCTGAAAAACGCGAAAAACCTATTTTTGCAAACTTTCACCATCAATAAAAAAAATTGCACAAGGGGGATTGATGGGGACTTTTCACAATTCATTTATAATAGTATTCTGAACATTCATACCAATTTTTAGCTCTATGGGAATTATTGTAACCTTCAAAGTCTTATTTGACTGGACTAAAGGGAGGTCACAGAAAAATTTTGTGTTACTGATGAGAAAATCTTTACAATTGAGCAACATTTTAATAAACAAAATGATCGTATTTATGCTCAAAGCTCTAAGGAAGCTTCCCAATTAGTCGACAGAGTGCAACGTGGGCATTATCCGACTTCAGTGATGGTTTGGTTGGGTGTTAGGTTAGGTTAGACTGAGCCATATTTTTATGAAAAAGCTGTATCAAAACATCGGCACAAGTGTATCAAGATGCCACTTTTTTGTGTCGCATTGTCTAGTATGAGCTAACATGGATATTTGTTTATAATATTTGCAGTGATTAGTGACCAAAGCTCACAGCGACTCCATAATATTGTATTTGGATTATATTACGCAGGTATCAATATTAGATTTCAGTAGCTAATAATGAATCGGTTTTAGTTATTCGTCAAGATAATTTCGTCCATAATTACATAACATACATTATCAGCCTATAATGTACCTATTGCTGGGACAAAGGTCTCCTTTCGGTGAGAGGGAGTGGGCCGTAATCCACCATGCGGGCCCAGTGAAGGTTGGAAGGCGTACGAGGGCCGAAGCCAACTTGCAGAAGCCCGTTAGACGTTTTCAATTAAATGAGGCATCATCCGACGAGTATCCCTGTTCGCACTATGCAAGTGCACCCTTTTTTTTAGGGTTCCGTTTCAAAATGGTAAAACGGAACCCTTATAGTGAGACTCAGTCTAACTGTCTGTCTGTCACAGCTAGATATCTCAAGAACTATCAACTTGCAACTTGCTATCAACTTGAAATTTAGATTAGGTTTAGACGACGTTTGCGCAACTATTTTGCAAATAAGAAAGAAATAAAAATAAAATATACAATGTACCTACTTATATTTTTTGCAACAAGGACTGAAAATTTTGAAGTGGGGCTACTAGGGCATGTGGGGTATCATATAAAATAGCTCAGTTTGCACATTCTCATTAATTTTATTTTTTTAGGCTGCGTGGTTTTCGACTTTTAATGAAAAATTAAAAAAAAATACCGCAAATTTCGGAGATAAAGGGGGGAACCCTTTATCTCCGAAAGCAAATAGAAAAATCTGAAATTATTCTATGTGATAGAAATTTGTGTAAAGATTACAGGGCAAAAAAACAAAGTCTCTAAATAGCACACTTTTTCAGAAATCATCAACAAAAGTTACATTAAATCCACTATCGGTCAAGAGATGGCGCTGACATAAAATTGCAATATTCTACAACGCAGCGCACAGTCTTAAAATTTTCTGTCGAATATAAGCCTCGCCGATGAAAAATTAAAAACATGATGGTACGAAACCCTCGGTGCGCGCGTCCGACTCGCTCTTGACTGGTTCTTTTTCATATCGTGGAGAAGTGCAGTTATGTGGGACGCTAACCCACTAAAACTCCACGGTGTCCTCCTCTGCCGCTTAGGGCGGGAACACGGGCACGCGTTAGCACTCATCCGTGATGGGGAGTACTCCTCTGGGGAGTACTCCCCATCACCGGCGCACCAGAACACACGCCGTGGCCACCTCAGGGAGCAAACCAGCACATGGGCGCCAGACGACCCCGTGTCTGGGCACCCTTGGTCACCCTGCAACAGGTCAGGTCATTGGCCCCGCCGCCTGCCAATTTTCGGCGGCAGAGGATAAGAAGAGTGGCCAACGTCATACCAACACTCATCCTCCCCTGCGGCCCCACCGCGTCCGCCATCAGACGGTGGCGACCCGGTCAAGGCCGCGGAAGGTAGGGAGAGCGGCGCACTACAATGCAATACCGGCACTCCTCTCCCGCCGCGGCCTCCAACCCACAGCCGCGATGCCTCCCATACGACATCACGGCCTGCCTCAGTTGCGATGTCGCCCAAGCGGCACCGCAACCTACTTGTTGGCCTCTACGTCGTCGGCTTACTGGCAAAAGCCCTGTAGAGCAGCCCCTCCTCGGGTTTCTTTTCGCTTCACCGTGGGTGACCAAGCCACGGCTACTGAGCCCCCCCGCCTCGACAATGCGGGAACCCATCGCGAGGGTGCTAGTGCACCCTTTTTTTATCGTGGAGAAATGCTCATGCATACTGCACTACCACCTGGGAGATGATAGTGCAGTTATGTGGGACTCTAACCCACTAAAACTCCACGGTGTCCTCCTCTGCCGCTTACGGCGGGAACATGGGCACGCGTTAGCACTCATCCGTGAACCTGCCGCGGCTGTCCGTTACCGGACCCTCCTCTGGGGAGTACTCCCCATCACCGGCGCACCAGAACCCACAGCACGCCGCGACCACCCCAGGGACCAAACCAGCACATGGGCGCCAGACGACCCCATGTCTGGGCACCCTTGGTCCCCCTGCGACGGGTCAGGACATTGGCCCCGCCGCCTGCCAATTTTCGGCTGCAGAGGATAGGGAGAGCGGCCACCGTAATACCGACACTCCTCCTCCCCTGCAGCCCCACCGCGTCCGCCATCATACGGTGGCGACCCCGTCAAGGCCGCGGAAGGTAGGGAGAGCGGCGCACCGCAATACCGGCACTCCTCTCCCGTCGCGGCCTCCAATCCTCAGCCGCGATGCCTCCGATACGACATCGCGGCCCGCCTCAGTTGCGATGTCGCCCAAGCGGCACCGCAACCTACTTTTGGCCGCTACGTCGTCGGCTTGTCAGCAAAAGCCCTGACGAGCGGCCGCTCCTTGCGTTTCTCTTCGCTTCACCGTGGGTGTCCAAGCCACGACTACTGAGCCCCCCCGCCTCTACAATGCGAGAACCCACCGGGGGGGGTGCAAGTGCACCCTTTTTTTTTTTTTTTTTTTTTTGAACCGGGGTGGAAAATCCTCATGGATGTCCGCCGCCCTGGGGCGGGCGGCGGGGTCTGTCAGACTCTTACTGACTAAAAACCACCCCGGGTGTTCCATCTCACACCTACGCCGGGGGTCGCGGGAACGTACGATCCTTCCGCAACCCCCGGCTGGTGCCGGCCCGCCGCAGCGGGCCCCGTCTGGTCGGGGGGGGGAGTGAGGTGTTTGACTCCCCCCGCGACGTCTAAGAGGGGCGCGCGTGGAACACATCGCGCCGCCACCTCGGGTCCTGATGTGTGGGGGGCGACGGACGTCCCCGAGTCCGTCGCCCCTGGACCCGTTTAGGGGGGCCGGAAGAGGGCGTTGTCCGCCCTCCGCCGACGCCCGGTGCGCCTGCTGCGGGCAGGGTGAGTGGACGAGATCTCCCTCTCCCTTTCCGCAGCCTCCTTCTGCGAGACGACTGTTTCACAGAAGGAAACCACCGCGTCCCAGGACTCCTCGCTGTCGACCATGGACTCGACCACGGCCGGCAGCGAGAGGTCACTGCCTACTTCTGAGATGAGGGCACGGCGCGGCTCCTCCCAAGCGGCACACTCTGCCAGCGTATGCCACGCCGTGTCCTCCCGGCAGTCGACGCAGTGGTGACACCGGGCGTCCGGCTCCCTGTTTATGCGACACAGGTACTTCCCGAAGCAACCGTGCCCCGAGAGCACCTGCGTCACCCGAAACGACAGGGAGCCGTGCCTCCTCCCGAGCCAGCGCTCGAGCACTGGCCGGACCGCCTCGATGGTACCGAGGCCGGCGGTAGGGCGCGAAAGCCTGTCCCGCCATTCCGCCACCAGGACCTCGCGAAGCTGAGACCGACGCAGCTCCATATGGCGCTGCGTCAGCCCCTCGCCCCGCGCCCGCGCTTCCTCGCGCCACCGGTACAGTGACGCGAGTACTTTCGCCTCCAGGTCCCAGGGCGGGGATCCGGCCAGTACACAAGCCGCCTCGTAGGAGATCGTGCGATACCCCCGGACGACTCTGACGGCCATAGCTCTCTGCGGCTTTCGCAGGACTGCGATGCTACCGGCCGTCAGGTCAGTCGCCCAGATCGGGGCCCCATACAGGGCCATGGATCGCACGATCCCCACGTAGAGCCGCCTACAGGCGGCGCTCGGGCCCCCCAGATTGGGAAGCAGCGTTGACAGCGCCCCAGCAGCGCCCAACAACTTGGGCGCCAGCCGCCGGAAGTGGGGGCCGAAATCCCACCGGCTGTCGAGCACCAATCCCAGGTACTTCATGGTGGACTCGACAGCGATCCGAGCCCCCCCGACCACCATGTGTGATCCGGGCGGCGGCGCCCGCCGGGGGCCATGAAACACCATGGCCTCCGACTTGTTGAGGGCCACCTCCAGGCCCAGGCGACGTATGCGGCTCACAACCTGTGACACCGCAGCCGTCGCCAGCAACGCTGCCTCCCTGTGCGAGCTCCCCCGGGCAGTGACCAGCGTGTCGTCAGCATAACACGTAAGGTCCACGCCCGGTTGGAGCTCGCCCCTCAACACCCAGTCGTACCCGATGTTCCACAGGAGCGGGCCCAAGACCGAGCCCTGTGGAACACCGCACGACATGCGGTGCTGGTGTCCGCCATCACGTCCCACGTAGGTGACACACCTCTCCGACAGATAAGCCCCAACGACGTGGCGGAGGTAGGGAGGCACCCGATGGTACCGCAGTGCCTCCCGAATACAACTCCAGGGCAGGGTGTTGAAGGCGTTGGAGATGTCCAAGGACACCGCCAACATCACCCCGCCCCGGGCCACTGCTTCCTCCGCCAGGACTCTCACTCGCGACACAGCGTGAATGGTAGAGCGCCCGTGCCGAAAGCCGAACTGGCTGCCGTCCAGATCCGGCCCCTCTCCGCACAAGTGGCCGACGAGGCGGGCAGCGATTATCCGCTCGAACAGCTTACCCACCTCGTCTAGCAGCACTATGGGCCGGTACGCGGACGGCGAGTCCGCAGGGCGCCCCGCCTTCCTGAGCAGGACCAGACGACCAGATTTCCACAAAGTGGGAAACTGGCCCCGCTCAAGGCACGCTGTGTAGAGTCCTCTCAGTTGGGGCTCAAGCTCCTTCAGAGCGAGGGCTAACACGCAGCCGTGGATCCCGTCGGGCCCCGGAGCCACGTTTTTGGCCCGGAGCCTCATCACGGCTGCCCCCATCTCTGCCTGTGTCACCTCTGGGACGCTGATGGCGTTCTCTTCGGTGGACTCTGCGGCCGTGGGCAATGCCATCGGCGGCGGAGTGTGCTCCGCTCTCGCCGGGAAGAGGGCTGCGACCACCTCCTCCAGCAGCTCGGGTTGGAGACTCTCCGTAAGCGGGGGCGCCGCGGCTCGAAGTTTCCCTCGAACCGCGCGATAAGGGCGCCCCCACGGATCCCCGTCTAGAGTCTCCAACATCTCCTCCCTGGCTCGCGACTTCGCCTCGCCGATGGCCAGCCACAGAGTCCTCTTCGCCGCGCGGTACACCTCATACAGCGCGGCTTCTTCGTCAGGGACCCGAAGACGTCTCCTCCGGTATCGGGTGTACTGGCGCCTGACCGCCACGCACGCGACGCGCAGCTGCGCGATCTCGGCGGTCCACCAGTACACCTGGCGCCTTGCTGACTGTGCGTGGACCCGGGGCATGGACGCGTCGCTGATTTGCGTCATCGCCCCGCGGAACCACAGCGCCTCCTGCTCGACGTCAACGGGTCCGTTCGTCGCCGACTCCCGGAACCAGGCCTGGACAATAGCGGCCTCCTCGAGAAGCTCCCTGTCGATGCGCTTACGCGCCCAGCGCGGACCGTCCGCACGCGGGGCCGGTAAACCGCGGCCGCCTGCGGTCTGGGCGGAGACGTCGAAACGGATGTACCGATGATCCGACAACGTCTCCACCTCCGCGGCGACACGCCAGTCGCGGACACGGCTCGCGACAGCGGGGCTAGCGAACGAGACGTCCACTATTGAACCGCCCCGCTGCCGCACGCACGTGTACTCCGTGCCCCGATTTAGGACGGTCAAGCCAATCGTGACCGCCCACTCCTCCAGCACCTCGCCCCTGGCATCCGTCACCGGAGACCCCCACGCCGCAGATTTGGCGTTGAGATCCCCCAGCAACAGCACCGGGCGAGGGTGGAGTCGGCCCACGACGGCACCCAACTCGACAAGGAACCTCTCGAAGTCGGCGAGACTCTTGTTGGGCGAAAAATACGCCCCAACCGTGCCAATGCCGTCCACGAGCGCGGCCACCCAGCCGTGACCTCGGGACGGGTTGGCAAGAGCCCCGCCAATGATGGCCACCAAACCGTCCAGGTCTCCCACCCAGTTATCCCTGGGGGGGACAAAGTACGGTTCGGCGACCACAGCCACGCGAATCGACCACTCTGCCATGCTCTGGAGCAAGAGATCCTGAGCTCTGGCACAGTGGTTGATGTTGCCCTGGAGGAAATGGTACAGCGCCATTAGGCACAGTCCATCCCCTCCGCACCATTCCTAGGCCGGGAGTCGGCCGAAGGGAGACCAGGCTGAGGGGGGGGTAAAGAGCCCCCGGCAGCCTTGGCACCCCTTCTCTTCCCCTTTTGGGCAGGCCCGCCACAAGCCTTTCCGCCCGCTCTGTGCCCAGCGGGCCTCCCTGCAGCTGTACAGAGGCTGCAGTTTGGCTCCGCGGAGCACTGGGCCGCCTTGTGGCCGGCCTGACCGCAGCGATAGCACAGCTCGCTGCGGTCTACGCACGAGGTGCACCGTGCCCTGACATGCCCAATGTCAAGGCAACGGTAGCACCGCAAAGCCCTGGGTTGCAGCTGCCTCACCCTCGCCGCAACCCACCCCACCAACAGACGCCCAGCGTCGGCGACTTTGTTCGCCGCCGCCACCGGGCACCGCACCCAAATCGCGCCGAGCCCGGAGGCGTCGACGCGAATGTCCCCCGTCCGCACGTCCCCGGGCGGACATCCACCGGCGTGCAAGTGCACCCTAGGACAACCCCCTGTTGGTGTAGGACTATTGCAGGATATGGAAACAAAGATATTAGATTATGGGTTTGGGTGTATAAAGTGAACTGGTTATTTAGGACTATGGAAATTCAAGGGCCCCTGTCTGAACAATGTTTTATATAAATTACACAGATAAAATGGCAGGGGGTGACTTGTACACTCAATAATGGGCCCCCGAAAACGGTCGCTAGCACATAGTGTCGTAGCGACAAAGGGGGCAACATGTCCTGAGGTGCTTATGAGGAGTGGAGAGGTAGGTATTCCACGGCTATCAGGACAGTCCCGGAAGTACGGTCAAGATCCCTACCAGCGTCTTACTGGAATACTTCCTTCCTCCGAACACGTTTACTCTTGCGAATCTCCACTTAAGCCGGTCCATAAGGGCAAGAATGAGGTGGGACCTCTGTTCCTAGTCATTGTTCACTCCAGCCGACTAATAAAGGCAAGTCAGAGGTGAGGAACAAGACTTCTCCCGGGAGATAGGGTCCGTGGGGTCGCTACTGCCCAACAGCTCACCACATGCTGCCCTGCGTGTTTCTGTATCTCTCTTGGTCAGGCTCCTCACTCTAGACCTGTTCCGGCAAAGTAAACTCAATGGGACCAATCTGAAAGTATATCCTTTCAAATAAAAAAAGAAATCTCATCTGTGCTAAGATACGGCTTAATATTATGGGGTAATTCTACGGACAGTGATAGGGCTTTTGCTTACGAGCTGTGTTTGGTGTAAGGCCATTAGAATCGTCCAGGCCCATATTAAAAGAGCATAAATTGTTATCACTGGCATGGTTATATGGATATGGGAGTGTTCGTAAAAAAAAACCCCTAACCTATTTAATAAAGCCGATAGTGAAAATATGATTGTATAAAATAGGTAAACACTCGAGAGATCCAACCAGATTAGCTATGCCTAGGTGTAGAACAGCATTTTGCCATAAAAACACTAGTCGAATGGCAATACAGATATTTAATAAGATATCAAAGGTATTTAGAAAACTGCCTATGAATATATTTAAAAAAAAGACTCCGAACATGGCTTATTGAAAATTGCTTCTATACTATTAATGAATTTTTGAATTATAATAATATAAGTAGGAATTTTGCACAAACATGAATAGTGTAATTTAATTAATTTTGACATTCCTGTAATTTAATTAATTTTAACGTTTCTGTAATTCAAATAATTTTGACATTTCTGTAATTTAATCAATTTTGACTTTCTTGTCATTTTATTAATTTTGACTTGCCTGTACCTATTCTTAATTTGACATTTGTAATTTCTTATCTTATTGACTTTTTCTAAAATCATTTTAATGAATAGGTATAACTATGAATAACTATGAATCATGGCACGTCCAAAGCATGCTGAATTTAGTAGGCGGAATATGAAGTACTATGAATTGTATTATGACATCTGTAAGCACCATATTTCATGCAAATAAACGATTATTATTATTATTTTGCAAATCGGCAAGTAAATAACGGAGTTATGAGGTAACAAAAATAACAACAAAAAATAAAAATTCAACCGAATTGAGAGCCTCACATTTTTTTTAAAACGGTTGTAAAGAAAGCTTTCAGAGCCGTTTATACTCTACGTCGCGTCGGTTGCGCGTCACTGCTAATTTCTTAAACCTACTTAGAAAAAGATATGATTTTTAAAGAAAATTTGACTTTGACCGCGGTCTAATACTTGCGTAAATAAGAAAACATTGGCTCGTGTGTAGCGACCATTATATTGTACGATGTGAGTGCTGTTCGGGCAGGACAGCACACCAGGACACACGACGCGCTCGCGGAACTAAGGTGCGTTAATACTTACTTTATTTATACCTACGAATTGTGTAGCTAAATAGCAAACATTATTTAATGAGTGATAATCTAGGTGTTATTTATTATTTATTAACTCATCATCACGTGCTATCATTATAGGAATGTCCTAATTCAATAGTGTACATGAAAATTAATTGGAAAATATTACCGTCCGGTACCTATTAATAATTTTAAATTCACTTAGCACAAAAAATGGGCAAAAAAAATCAAGAAATTTAGATGTGAAAACTAAACTTGCGTAGGTATGAATGTGGAAGGATATGAAACTGACGAGGACGAGGAAACGAGTGGATGGATGGTGTGAAACATGATGTAGGTGGCTCCGGTCTGTTCCAACAGCGTGTCATGATAATGTAAACAAATAGATCAGTAGACGTAGCGCGTAGGTACTGTGGATGCCAATTTGTAGTGCCACTTACAAATTGAGTGCTTTCATTTCGGTTATTTGAATACTTAAACCCGAAATTCTCACCTTTAACACATTTGACAATTGAGGTTAATTATAATACCTCAATTATCGTCGATAATGTTTCAATCACAATACCTATAATTATATTATTCAAACAATAGGGACCTAATTGTTGGAAAATAGGGGTTTATTTATAAACGAATGAACGTCAAAAATGTATGGTTAAACAGTCGCTAAGTAAAGTAACCATAGAGGTACGGTACTTAATTTTTTTTTTTGGAGGATGCGAAGTCATTAAATGACCCCTCCCGCTCTGGGTGGAGCGGAAGGGAGTGTCAGACTCTTACTGACTAAAACCCACCCGTGTTCCTCCCTTAGCCCTTTATGTTCCGAGCCAGCGGTAACCCTTTCGGACAATCCCGCTGGAGGTACTTAACTTTAAGCGACGTTTATGATTAAAGGGGTAAAGTTTAAACTTGCTAAATATGTACATTTGAATGTTTTGTGTTGTTGTGTTGTGAACTAATTCCCTTTAGTGAGTGAGTGCGTAAGAATTTACCCTGAGCAGGGTTTGTTTACACTTTCATCTGATACTTTTGGAACAGATACTAGGAAGGGATGACTACTGAAATGACGCGTGCCGATGCACATGTATTGGAATAGGAAGACGTGTTGCCGGACCACACTCCACAGTGACCACTGGGACGTTGCGACAGGGGCCGGTAGACGATCACTATCTATTTCTAGTGTTTCACCGATGGGTGTACCTTGTGTGTACTTACAAAGAGACTTGGACGCGCAACCTGTTACCATGGATCTAGTACATGGTTCTGGACATCAAAATTTTTCGTCGGTTATTTAAAAAAAATATATTCCATACATTTTGACCGCGTAGGTAATGCACTTTTATAACATATTTGCTCGTAAAGGGTCTCTTATTTCACCAATTTCAATATCGTAATATATGACATTACGTCCTTGTGCGGTAATGTAATGTAAATCGCACGATTTATCAAGATGCTCCGTCAAAACGAACGGTACTTTTTTAAATCTTTGCAAAGAGTTTTTATTTCAGAAAAGTAGTCAACATTTTATGAATAAAATTAACTTTGGGAGATAAAATATAATAAATAAACATTTAATTCTTTAATTTAATTAATTTTGACAATAAATTACAACCATTGATATCTGTAACAAAAACAAAAATATTAATTTACTTTAAATACTGGCTGTTTTGTGCCTATGCTATGCCTGAAAAATAAGCGCGACCGCGCGCGCATCGCTTATTTGTTAAGAAGTAATTATTATTCCGCGCGCTTTTTCTTTTCGCTGTACTTTCTTTTATTTGAAAATGTCGTCAAGTAATGATGAATTTATTAATTCCACACCGCCAGAAGTCTCAGAGGCAGCGAAAAAGGCTACTCTAAGCCTAGCGTATCAAAATTTCATCATATGGAATACAAGCAAATATGCAAATTCAGTCCGAGTTTTATTTATTTCCTCGCAAATATGTTATAAAACGTAACGTCGTATGACATACGTGCGCTTTGATAATTACAGCCTCTGCTTTCTTTTAACCCTCGCCTACGGCTCGGGCAAGCAATATCGCCTCGGCTGTAATTTTCAACTTACCGCACTTATATCATAATGTACTATTGTATGTAACAGCTGTTTTTTTATAATAGGTGGAAAATGTCTACGCTAGGGCTAGGGGGTCTAGATCTAGAATCATTGTGCTGAACTCATGGGTACAGTTTGCGCGGCGATGTCCCTGCAACCCTGTATGACTTGTGTATTGTAGATCAAAGAATGTTATTATAGTTTCTTCAGAAAAGAAACCATAACTTAACCCGCTCTACTCGCTCTCCTAAAATATTTTACACTAACTTTGTACTTACAGTTAAAATAAAGTGCAGTCCAATATAAATATATATTAACAATAATAAAAACAAAAATAATAAGTAGGTAATTATTATTATTTGGCGAATTTTAAAACAAATCTAAAGCGAAAACATAAAATCTGTAGCGAAATGTGGGTGTGCTAGAGGTACTTACACCTACCCTCCGGAGTATACAGGCGTGATGTTAGATGTTATGTATGTGTCAAATTTGTTTCTTCTCCATAACTAATTAAAAATAAATGATCGTAATAATTATACATTATACAGTACATAAGCTAGGTCAAAAAACGAAAATGCGGAACCAACGACACCGACTTCCGAAATTAAATTTATTTTTCACTTTGTAGTTTTTGACGTGACAACGTCTAATAAATCGATGAAGCTAGCTGCACTCACGAAAAAACATGACTCATGTAGCGTTACCTCGCGGCCACGCTCTGTAGCGTGGAGGCGTTCCATGGCGGCTTGAAGTGCAAGCGAATATTAACAAATGCAATGCAACTATTCCATCAGTATTTTCTTATGACGTTGTCACGTTCAACTATCGTCAGTAAACCGACTTTACAGACAACCGATTTTTTTTTGAAGTCGGTTGTTTTTTTTTGGAAAAACCTTTTTTCTTTTATTAATAGACAACAGGGACAAGAAGAACGAGGGTTATTAACAGTTTTATCATAATATATATACTTTACGAACAGACTCTAGGCAGTCTAATAACGCCTGCGCGTCGTTAACTAATGTTTGCGCTCACAAAACGTGTCTGTTTGTCCGTCCACCGTGTGTGTGCACGGCGCACATTAAGTTGTTAGTCAGCCAACATCGTTAATATTCAAGCTGTGAGTAAATCAAACAGAGCGCCTTACGGCTTGTGAACTTTATGCACTTCTCATACAGACAGTTCGTGTGCTCCATACTAATGCTTAAGTTAAATATTGACTTCGAACGCGGCCGCTTGTCATTCAGGGTTTAACCAAGTTAGCTCAAGAACAACACAAGCAAAGTTAATAAAATGTACATGTCCACGGCGCGGGCTTCTTCTGCCAAATGAAATATGTCCACTGCGCGGGCTTATCCTGCCAAATCAAAAAATAATCACGAAAATAGGCCCAAGAATCTGGGACATGCATGTCCCAGATTCTTGGGAAATCACGGAGATGACAATGTATATTGACATGTCAATATACATTGTCATCTCCGTGATTCTTGGGTTTTCAAACTCAAAACTCAAAGCATTTATTTCTATATAATGTAAGACCGATGTAAAAAAATAAAAAAGACGTACGCGTTAAAAGCGTCCAGAGTACAACAAATAGTACTTAACAAACAACAATCCAAAAATAAAATAATTAAAAATAAGCCAAGGCAGCTAAGTGATGACCAGCCCCAACTGACGGCGCCCGTTCACGAACATTACGCATAAATCAGCACCATTCAGCTCAACCATTTTGAAGGGAGCTAAATGATCCAACACAGACGCCACCGTCAGCAAGAAGACATTTGAGGGAGCATGACATACTATCAGCTGCCAGGGCACATTCAAGTCAATGAAAGACATATTATTACCCAGTAAATGGGCTACCATTTACCGGGTAATAATATGTGAGTTCTATGTACCCTATAGCTATATAGGGTACATAGAACTCACATCTGTGCTATGCAATGATACAATACAGAGGAAATTGAGTTTATATAATCCAAAGATAGTCTTACAATTTTTAGTAGTTCTAATAGTATTTTCATGTGTTAATTAGTTGTGGTTGTGGAGCAGGATCAGCATTGAGCCAGGCATATTTATCAGCCATGTAATCCCCTAACTTATAATATGCCTGACCGCATAGTGTGCGTTTTATATAAGACTTAAATTTTGTCTCATTCAGTTGAAGAATGTGGAGAGTTATTTTATTATAACATTTTAAACAGTACCCCTTAAAAGATGAATCTACTTTAGCCAGTCTGAAACCTGGTTGAACTAATAGGCCCCTATTTCTAGTACTATAATTATCTCTTTCACCTCTTTTACTAAAAAGATGTAAATTTTTCCTTACATACATGATGTTTTCATAGATATATTGACAATTAAGGCACCGTCATGATGTTAATTTCCTTAAACAGTTCCCTTAGAGAATCGCGCCTGCGGAGATTATATATGGCTCTGATGGCTCTTTTCTGCAGAATAAAAATAGAATCGATGTCTGCAGCCTGTCCCCAAAATAAAATACCGTAAGACATGATACTATGAAAGTAACCAAAATAGACTAGTCTCGCGGTATCTACATCAGTAAATTGACGGATTTTTCTGACAGCATAAGCTGCTGAACTTAGCCGTCCTGCAAGAGAAGTTAAATGAGGACCCCATTGTAGCCTTGAGTCGAGCGTGATCCCTAGGAAAACAGTTTCATCGACGAATTCTAGTTTCTCTTGATTCAATATTATCTCACAATCACTACTCTTGACATTTGGTAAAGAAAATCTTATGCACTTAGTTTTTTTTTTCTATTTAATACTAAATTATTAGCAGTGAACCACTTTTGGACCTGCAGTAGGGCGTTATTTACGTCGTCAAAATTTGTAGCACATCTATTTACCTTAAAAATTAAGGAAATGTCATCAGCAAATAACACCATTTGTGGTTGATTTTTTAATAAATGGAGTAGATCATTAACATACACTAAAAAGAGGAAAGGACCCAATATCGAGCCTTCTGGCACACCCATTTTTATATTGAAGCATGTGAATTGTCACCATTTATTTGAACTTGCTGTTGTCTATCATTTAAATAAGAACTAACTAAACTGAGCGCAAGTTTTCCAAGTCCGTAATGCTCAAGTTTCAAAAGCAAGGTTTCGTGATCGACGCAATCAAATGCCTTGGAGAGGTCACAAAAGATTCCTATGGCGTCTTGGGCCTCTTCCCACGCGTTAAAAATGTGTTTTAATAAAGTTATACCAGCGTCGGTCGTACAACGTCCTTTGGTGAAACCATACTGCTGATCGTGTAGGATTTTATTCGAGTTAAAATTATTGAGCATTTGAGTAAGCATTATCTATTCAAACACCTTGCTGAAAACCGGCAAAATGGATACGGGTCTATAATTATTGGTGTCTTTACTGTCCCCGGATTTGTAAAGTGGTATTACCTTTCAGTATTTCATTAAATCGGGGAAGACTCCTTGATCAAAACAAGAATTAAATACTAAGGCTAAGTAATCAACAGCCCCAATCAAATTCTCTGTGAATGCAACTAGATTATGTAACGTTGAGAGAATAGGGATGTTGCCTGGGTAAAAATAAATCGATTCGATTTAGTCCCTCAGTAAGATTATTAAAAAATATTGAACACGTATTTTTTGTTTTATCAATTAGATAAAAAATTACAAAGATATATCACATCAAAGTTCAGGAGTGGGGGGCTTTGACATAATAACGTGCTAAAATTTGTAGCACGGCGTGACGTCATACGAAATTTCCAAGCGCTGTATCTTCGTAATTTTTTGTTTGCCAGACAAAAGAAAAAATACGTATACAATATTTTTTAGTAATCTAACTGATGGACTAAATATATTTTCTTAGTCAACTACCCTAATGATATGGGCCTATAGTTAGATTTGTTGTCATTGCTATCCGATTTATATACAGGCACCACCTTTGCCATTTTCCATTTCGTAGGGAATACACCAGAGATCAAAGATTTGCTGTATATGACCATGAGTGGATGCACCAACTCTGCCAAGACCTTTGTTAATATCCAAACTTTTTAATTTCTTAAGTAGGCACTCACTGCTTATATTTGGACCCAAGAGACTGAAAATAATTTGGTATTAAACTCATTACTCGATTCTTGGTTGAGGCTATAAACAGACGAGAAGCAAACGTTTCACATATTGTCGTACCATCAGACGTGAACACTGACCCGTCAGTCATGGTCTTGGGGTAGGCACTAGACCCCCTCTTTTATTTTTTACATATGTCCAAAATAACTTTAAGTTGGTTTTAAGCTTGTTTTCTAGATTTTTGATATAATTGTTGTAACATTCAGTGACCAAGGTATCGCAGCGCTTACTAAGCAGTTTTAGTTCAATTAAGTCCATTGGGTTTCTATATTTATGATATCTCACCCTGATGCTGTTCTTTGAGCATCTAACATCTCATTCACATCATTATGTCCCTTAAATATTCATCTTAATCAATTTGTTTTAAAAACATCCGAATTGGTGCATAATTTTTGTGATACGAAAATTGGGTCTTTGTATGATATTATTGTATGGTAATCTTGCTTCCTTACTCAAGGAAATAATATCAAGAGGTGGATGATGTTTGTCGACATTACTAATATATTCTAGTTGACATTATATACAGACATAAAAACCAAAAATAACAAAATTAAATTCTAACATTACAATTGGATTTATACTTTCACTGACGCTACACAATGAGTGTGTTGTCAAAACCAGATCCAATATGCGACCTGCATCATTTGTACTTAACACAATTCAGTTGTTTAAGCCTGTTAATACTTATGAAATCAATCAAAATGTCGCTAGTACTAGACGAGCCAAGTTTATTAGTCACTGCCAAATTCCAATTACTGTTACTCAAGTTAAAGTCACCCACAATAAAAACTCCCGAATCAGTACATGTTCAAAAATAGCATTACAGTGATCCAGATAATGCTCCAGAGAAGAACGGCGTATAGGAGGAGGCAGGTATACTACCACGTATCTATCGTCGAATAGCTCGCTGATCAATACAGAGTTATTTAACCAGATTTCAGACACAACTATTATGTCGTAATTATTACCGGAAATGTTACGATATACAGTATGTGTCTTTGTTCTTAACCCTCTGCTGTTCTGATAGTAATTATTTGCAAACTATTGAATTTATATAATTAGTTTATAAGTGCACGCAAAACTAGGAAAGAATACTATTATTTTTTCTAATTAACACATTATTTTAAGTTGTTTGAAATGTCCAAACTTTTAATAAAAATAATTATGATCATCACCGTCCATGTCCCTGACAAATATCCTCCCGTTTCTCACCCAGACATATTTATAACCCTTTTCTTTTGCCTTGATTCTTGTTGCAGCATGAAGAGCTTTGTAAGCTGGGGATAAATGCTCGGCAATAAAGACAGGGGACCTGTTGCCTGCCACGCCAAAATCTGCGGTATTGAGTTTGTCGTGGGTTTTATCTTTGTTGTAATTAATTACACTAGGCAGCTACTGATTGCGGATTCTTGGCGAGACAAACTGGACCACGATAGACCGAGGAGGGCGAGAATTACTGGTGTTAAGAAAGAAGAAATATCGCCATCCATAATCTCACAACCGACCACTGAACCTAACTGCTTAACGAGGGTATACAGATTTTCCTGTTTATTTTCTGGTCGACACTGCAGCTCCAGGTTGTTGGCTCGTGCTTGTTGCTCCAGATAATTAAGTCGTTGACTAAGATCTGTTACTGTGTTTTGCAAATTAATATTTTCATCTTTAAGTTCTCTCGTAAGTAGTACTTTTAAACTCTGCGTGTTCCGACTGAAACCTACCAAATTCTTTCATGTGGAAATTCAAAGACACTAAGTTTCTCAAAATCTTTGCGAATCGAGGCCAGCTCTCCATTAATGATGTTTACAATTGCAATGGTACTATTTATCTGCTGAAGCATAACAGCGAACTCTGTTTTTTAACTTCTTGTACGATAGAACGCACGTCCTCGCTAGTGATCGCCGGTAAAGTTTCAGGAGGAGAATTCAAAGCCGGTCTCTTATTTCGTCTTGTAGTTGAGATGTTACGCGGAGTACAGTCTATCTTAGAAGACGGGGGCAGGCTCGTACTTATACATACCGAACATTTGCAATTGCTATAAGCGTCCGATTCTGTAGGTATTTCCGAAATAGATAAACAAATAAAGTGATACGACTTAGTACAGTTCCCGGTACGTAACTTGGCAAGAGTGGTTAGATGCGTTTTTCCTTTCTTTAACTTTCTTGTAAACAGACATGTTTCTAACTATGGCAATAATCATAGTAGTTATAATGACATTTACAATAAAAGTGACCATTTTCTTGTTGCACTAAGTGAACATGCGCGTCATGCGCTAACTTACTCCCACTATGCTAAACCTTGCCATGTTACGTGCAAGTACGGCGACTGTACAACGAATGCAATTGACAAATCGATAGTTTTCATTAGAGCTGTCATTGGTGCAGCACCCCCATACAGTTGTCGTCATGTTTACTAACGCAAATTGCTCGATTATTTGGTAACAAGCAAGTAAATAAAGTAAACGCTGTCTTCAACTTTTGATAGTTATTTGTAGTGAAGTTAATTAGTATGGTTCGTTCGTAGTCCAAAGTTCAAAACTTCGGCGCCGCTTGTAGTACGTAAGCGAGCTCGCGAGAAGAACGTCGTAAATGATCCGTATTGCGTGTCGGTTACGCATTCTGAGTAAACACTTAGCGTTAACACTTATAACAAATTAATCCGACTATAATTCATTAGTCCCACTGAGATTATATGACTATGCCAATCGGTCATAGGATACTGCATCTCTGTGTGGGGTGCTGCAACGAAAGGTTACCTCCTGCGGGCAGAGAGGGCACAAAGAGCTGTACTAAAAGTAATGACAAGGAAGCCCCATAGATACCCAACAACACAACTGTATGCAGATTTCAAGGTTCTTACAGTCCGTCAGCTCTTTGTGCTTCAATCTGTACTTAGGAAACACACCAGCCTTCCCCCGTCTAACCCAAAAAAGCGCACAAACCTTCCGTCAGGCACCCAACACAGGACCACGTTCTCAAAGCATCAGTACTATGTAATTAGCGCTTATATTTACAAAAAGATTCATATAAAACTGAATATCTTAGACCTCAACAAACACAACCTAAAATTAAAAGTGACAGAATGGCTACTAAAATAGGATTATGCCGCAACGGAGACTTTACTGACCTACATCGCCTAGTAATAATAATAAGCACACACTCATCTTCATGCTTGCACGAATACTTCTATCCTCGCATTCATACACATTCGCATATAAAACTCCCCCACTCACACATCAACACCACATTACCTACCTATCCCCACTCACACACACCTACACACCAATAATCACATTCATTTAATTTCATTACCCACACCCTCACACTCTCACATACTCTCACAAAAGTTAAAACCTGTAACGTAAACTATAATTTTTATTTTCTTTATTTTTTTTTTCCCTTCTGAAGGTAAATTGACACAGTCCACTCATGCATAATATCAATTGGAACCTCATTGCGAATCACTCTCTCTTAAGATACAGGATACCCTAGTTTAAGAGATAGAGATTAATCTATTGTGTACAGATTTATGCAGCATCCAAAATGTTTTTATTTAAAAGTTCTCTGTATTTTTCTGTATCTGTATTTTTGGGAAATATAGTAGATTATTAACCAAGGGGATAAAGCAGTGTCTTCTGTCGCGGGTGACGATTTAAATCGCGAGCGTAACGAAGGACTCGAGGTTTACTCCCGAGCGTAGCGAGGGTGTTAAAAACTTAAATCACGAGCGAAGCGAGGGATTTAAGACGAGTCCTGAGTGTAGCGAGGGATTTAAGTTCACCCAAGACTAAGACAGCTTTATCACCGAGGAAAATACTCTACTTTTCGTACCATTTGCGAAAAAATTAACACAATAATAATATGAGATATTTATTAAAAATAATGACAATTAAAAGTAAAAGACAAGAAGTACTGATTCTGAAATTGATAGGCCTTTCGCACTTCTCCACGTTGAAAATTCTTCATAAGTTTTTAAATAATTTTCCTTGGATTTTGTTGGAAGAAAATTATTTATAATTGCGGCAGCATTTGCACTGATAGAATCCGACAATTCACTGTCACTGTCGCTTTGATTTAACATCGAAACGTATTTTTAGAACATTAACTTATTTATAAAAATAAATTAAAATAAACTTAACGTTTATGTATTTGAAGAAAACAAAAACGCGGCAAATTCCTATACTAATACTTTTTGTCGGAAAAGCAAAGGCATCAAGCTCATACGGCCTCGTCGGTTTTCGTAATTTTATTTAATAATCATAACTGCATAATAAATGCGTATTCCTTTTTTTTCAAAAATATTTATAATGCTTTATATACAAACTCAATGGTATAAACACAGATGTAGTTCAGTATAAATTTCGGTAAGTATTCCAAATTTAAATCACATTCTCCCCCTAGAGGATGAATGAAATTCAGTACAATTTTCTTTCCCTGTTTTTAACAGATTAAAAATGACTATTGTTATGTTCGCTTTTTGTGGCATAGAATGTCACTTTTTTGAGCAAGTGGTACGAAAAAGATATTTATTATTATTATTAGATTACTACATTTATTATTTATAACCAATCTATACATCAAAAATTGGACATAAAATTAAGAAAACATTTCAAATACAATGTTTATTTAATTCTGCTATCCTTAAATCTTAGGTGAAAGTAAAATAAGTTTTTGTATTTATTTAGTAGACCGACTCACAAATCTCCAGTTCGTTCGGAATTCGTTGATTATTCGTCTAGAAATACTCTTGACAGTTTGGCAAGAATCATACTAATTCCATGCTATTTAGGAAAAGAAATTAAGATGATATTCTTTAAAACTGTACATCCCACCAAAAACATTTCATGTAAAATGTTGCCAAAACGACCACATAAGGTTTGCCCTGTGAAAAAGATATCAAATCTCATGTAGAGCTAAGCTTCTAAATCTACACGGCCTAACTCTACCGACCCTAACTACACAAATTCTACATATCAGTAAAAAAGTATGGCTTCGCCGTTTCGCTACCGTCGTGAAGGTGATGCGAATATTTAGTTTCTGGAGAATATGTAGAATTTGTGAAGTTAGGGTCGGTAGAGTTAGGCCGTGTAGATTCAGAAGCTTGGCTCTACATGAGACCTGATAATATCTTTTTCACAGGGCAAACCTTATGTGGTCGTCTTGGCAACATTTTACATGAAATGTTTTTGGTGTTTTTTTTTTATTATTTATTTATTTATTTATTAAACATACACACACTATCTTAACAGGATGACCCCAATACAATAGCGGTTTGCAAACACATACCTACAAAATGAAAAATCTACTTACAGCTAATACTTAAAATAAAAAATCTAAACTTTAAAAATACAAAGCACTTCACACAATAATACATACATAACAATCTATTAACACACAATATTAATACTTAAATATAACTAACATAATTCAACAAAACTCTTGCGAATTCACTCAAATTGCACGAAAATATGTCAATTCTCTCATGGACTTCATTTAGCACACCTATTGCACGGATGAGAGGTGTTTTAGACAGTAGGTTGGTTCTGGCAGCAGGCACGGCCAGCAGTGGCGGTCGCCTCCGTCTCCACACGTATCGATCTGGCACGCACAGCTTCAGGTGACGCAGCACACCCGGGTTATGAGCTACTCCACGCAGGAGCTTTAGCGCATACGCCGCAAGTGTAAACTCCCGGCGCACTCTGAGTTCGTTGTACCCCACCATACCCAGTACAAACAGTGTAGGATACATCAGCGGGTAAAATGGGTAAACCCCATAAAGTTTAAAATACAAGTGTCTTGTAAATTTATTTTGTATTCGCTCCAGCATGACATTGTATTTCGCTTCATGAGGAGCCCAAATCACCGCACTGTGTTCCAAGTGACTCCTTACCAAAGCGTCATACAGCACCCTGAGCGTGGTAACGTTTGTGAATCCCTGCGACTGTCTCAGAACGAAACCCAGGTTTCTGTACGCCTTCTTGCAAATCTTAACTATATGATCCCGGAAAGTTAGATCCGGGGTAAGCAGTACTCCTAGATCTCGTACCTGAGACACTCGCTGCATCGGCGTTTCCTCTACTTTGTATTCGTAGGCTATGGCAGTCTTCGCGCGGGTAAATGTCATCACTGAGCATTTCGCCGTGTTGAAAAAGAGTTTATTTTTTTGGCTCCACTCTACCACTCTATCTATGTCTTCCTGCAATCTCTCACAGTCCGACTCACCCTTGACCTCGAGCAGCAATTTGAGGTCATCTGCAAACAACAAACATAAACTATGTTTGACTACGTCTGGTAAGTCGTTTATCATTAAAATAAATTCGAGAGGACCCAAATTGCTGCCCTGGCTCACGCCTGACCTGGTGTAGTATGGCTCGGATTCGAACCCGTTGTAGTCAACGTACTGCTGTCGGTCTTTCAAGTAGCTGGCGAAGAACTGTAGTAGGTGCGGAGTGCAGCCAATTTTTGCCAGCTTCCTTAGCAGTACATCATTGTCGACGGTATCAAACGCCTTTTTAAAATCAAAATATGTCGCGTCTACCTGCACACCAGCATCGACGGCCGGTTACTTTTAATTATATACCTAACTTTAGTATTATATCAACACTTTTAATTATATACCTAACTTTAGTATTATATCTTATCGTATTAATTAAGTACTTACAGTCGATTTGCTCACCACATGAGACTCTTGATTAAGGCGGAGGTTCTTGTAAGTACCTACTTATTAATAGGTTTTTCAGTTACTGTCTACAGTCCCGTGTAAACTTTTATGTCCTAATTCATAAAATTGGTGAAAGTCTCATTGAAACTTCCACCCCCCCCCCCCCCCATTTTAGGGGATGGGGGGCGAAAGTTATAAGTTTATCTGGGGGCACAGTAGTGTTTTTTTGCATACGGAACTGTATTTACACACCAAATTTCGGCTTTCTAGCACTTCAGCTCGCTGGCTTCGCTTCTTCTTTTTCTTCACCTTAAACATTTTGGGAGATGGGGGCAGTGGCGGACTAAGCCCGTCAGAGGCCCGGGGCGGTAGCAAAGCTGAATGAGGCCCCCCGGCTTTAAAAAAATGTAGTTTTACAAGCTTTTTATTCAGTTCACATTTGTATGTATAAATAAGTGTTTATGTTTATTTCGTTATGTGAATGAGTGATGAAATCAGGCCTATGTTTGTTTTTCGACGTAAATAGAACGTAGTGAATGTAAATGTAGGCGTACAAGAGTGAATTATTTGCACTTCATTCATTCAGGGATTTCTGGGGAAGTACCTGCTACAAAGACGGGAATTCTCCCAGCATATTGGACGCGTTCAGCAAAGTTAAAAGAATATTAGTACCACGTAAAAAGTCGAGATGGCTGTAGTGTTTTGATCTTGATGAAATTATGTACAATTGTAGGTACTAAGCACATTTTTAAAGGAACGCGGAGGCATTTGGGGGCCCCCCAAGACCGGAGGCCCTGGGCGGGCCGCCCCTTCCGCCCCCCTGTTAGTCCGCTACTGGTCATGGGGGCCGAAAGTTATAAGTTTATGAATTTTTTTTGTTGGTTGTATACTTAACTTAGATTACATACCAAATTTCAGCTTTCTAGTACTTCAGGAAGTAGCCAAACATTTTGATGATCATCAGTGTGTCAGTGTATCAGTGTTTCAGTGACGAAATCGGTGTATTTTAGATATCAATAAAATCTAAAGTATAGCGGAGCTATTCAATTGAGACTTTGTATGTTTAATTAGTCTATTATTGACATCATATTCTGAGAATATGAACTATCTGGTACATCGGAAACCAACTTTATCAGGGTTCAAAAAACGACGAAACACTTCGAGAAAAAGTAGGTAGTGCCCTTGCGCTTAGCTTGGCTCGTCTTGGCGGGGGCACTACCGTGCCCCCAGATATTCCGACACGTGCGTATGGTCGTGATGCGCAATACTTCCTTACGCAGAATATTATGATTACCACATACATGCTAAATAACGCAAGATTCCCATTGCTTCCACGGCGGTGTCTTCCGGACTACAGTGAGACAAATATTTGTAAAAGCATTAGCACTTATTTAGTAACAACTGTACGCACGTGTCGTGCAGTCAAGGACGAAGTAACACACAGAGACTGAACCCCGGTTTCTGTGAACATTGAATTTAATCTTATAAATCTCATAGTTAGATTGATTTGAACACTCTCTATAGACTCCCTGTACTTTTACCTACTTTCTTATTTACTACATCTATGTGTACCTATATTAACCCACCTGATATTTATATCATACCCTGTAGAATAGTTCTTGCACATAGTTTAGTTTTCTGTGTAGCCTATCCATGTTAGATTTTTTTTCTTAGTACTGTGTAGAGCTATGTTGTTGAGACGGATGGACGGACAGTAGAGGCTTCGTAATAGGGTTCCGTTGGCTCCCTTTGGGTACGGAACCCTAAAAAGGTTTTATTCGTGGAATACGTAAGAAGTAATGAGTTTTGAGCCTTGAGTAGTACTAGCTAGCGCTTTAGGCATAAAGCTGGCACTCTGAGTCTTTGCGCATACTATTTACGCATGTAAGAAGTTTCAAGTTCACGTGGGTGGTGTTATTACCACGACAAGCTCACGTTAATGTCAGTAAATGGTGACGCAGCCGGTAAGTACCTCATGAGGTTCTATTTTTGTCGAAAACATAACTATTTTCGCACTTCGGTAACTATAGGTACCCTGGTACCCACTGTAAAATAGCACTTAGGCTGTTTTGGGATCGCGTTTCCGTGTTCGCGACGTACTCAAAAGGTTTTATTTCCCCTTGGAGCGGAGAGAAGTCGACATATGTGGAGCTAGGAATGGGAGTATTACAGGTTTTCCAGAAAGCTCTTGGTTTTGCTAAAAGCCTTTATTACCGTTTACCATATAATTTCTTCCCATCAAATTGAAAACATGGGATTCAGGACAAAAGAGCAGTGGTGGCCAAGTGGTAACGGCCGCGACTTACGAGTTGTAGGTCGTAGGTTCGAACCCAGACAGGCGCTTTACTTTGTGTAAATTATTTCATCACCACTGCTCTCAAAACGGTGAAGGAAAACATCGTGAGGAAACCGGCATGTCCTAGAACCAAAAATTCGAAGACATGTGACATCTGCCAACCCGCACCGGGCCCGCGTGGTGGATTACGGCCCACTCCCTCTCACTGAGAGGAGGCCTGTGTCCCAGCAGTGGGAACATTATAGGCTGATGATGATGATGATGATGAGGACAAAAGAACAACGAAGTTCTTTTAAAAATCTTTCCCTACAGTGTTCAAACCTCACAGTGATTAATAAATCTTTATTACCAGTAATATACTACGGGTAGTATGTTGGGGCCCTTTCTGTTTTTTCCATTCATAAATTATGTCACACGAATTTCATGATTTTCGGAGTCCCCCAGTCCTTATCACAGGTGACCCCTGGTGTGTCGTCACATATATTCAACTTTAAATTAAATCTTATAGTAATATTGATAGAACTGGTAATGTTAAGTTGTGTGCATGTGCCGTCACGTAGCTTATGACTCATCCCCCGCTTGTCACACGATGTCATACTTTGTTGCCCTCCCCCTTAATGTCTTACATACTTTACTGAAGGGTCATTATAAAGTATTTTCCTTGCATATTCAACAGGCTACATTTGAAGTAAGCCACAATGGTGCCCCGCCCCGTCCCGCAGTCACCGACACTCCCCCTCATCCCGGAGTTCTTCGCGGGGAGAGAGGTGTTTATCACTGGTGCCACTGGATTTATGGGCAAGGTAGGTCAGATGGTAGGTAGGTCAGCAGTTCCAGGTGCAGATCTACAATAGTTTGTAACCATGACCGTCTATAATTCAAAATGGGATAAAGAGCGTCTTCGTTTTTTTCACTTGCTAAAATTTCTTCGAAAAACGTAGCTACTTACAGTGTATTAATTAACTCAGATTTGAATTTCAATTAACTTTATTTGTATTTCAATTGAATTTATTGTTTAAACTAACCTTCATTCAAACCACACACACACACACATTCTTCTTTATTTTATGTGAAAAGGTAAAATATTTACAGACATAATAATAATATATAAATTATAAATAACATAACATACCAAACCACATTTTGCCATCAACCAGACTCAAATCCAGACTCCGGACTATCCCCAACCGGGGCTCCAACCCAGGACCACTTATGTTAGGGAAATATTTAATTGAACCGCTGTTAGACATAAGCAAACAACAATGAAATAGTATTAAACTATTTATTTAGGTTTTGCCCATACATGAGGCGTCACTTATATGTATAGAAGTAAAAACAAAAGAAGATGTAAAATATTTAAAATTGATTATAAAAATGAAATATAAAAAGAGGTTTACCTTTTGTTTGACTCTAACAACCTCTGATTGAGCTTCTAATAATATACGATACTGCCTTTATAAACTTTTTGGTCTTATAATGATGAAGTAGGTACGTTTTTTTATTTTTAATAAATGAGCCTCTTTTCAACTTTCTGGCCCTTTCTCTAACTTCATTGCAGTAACTGAGCTTGGTCACCTACCAAATGAATGTGTAAGTTTGGGTTAGAACATGGTTACAACTGTGACTAACTGCTAAATCCATGTTGGTCGCAGTGGCTATTTAGATTTTTTTAAGACACCAAAATGGGAATTATTTGAGGCTCACAAAAAGAGGCACATTTAATATAAAAGTGTCCATTCATCTTTTTAGATGGGCCTTACGTTAATGACATTGTATATATTATGATGATGCTGATGCAGGTTCTGGTGGAGCGCCTGCTGTGGACATGCCGCGACGTGTCCCGCCTGCACCTGCTGATGCGCCACAAGAAGGACACCGCCCCCGAGAAGAGGCTCGCGCAGCTCAAACAATCCCAGGTCTGACAACTTCAAACCTTCAGGCTTATAGACTTACGGGAGATTGGATTAGGTGTATTACAATCCCCCCCGGTGGGTTCCTGCATTGTCGAGGTGGGGGGGGCTCAGTAGCTTAGTCACCCACGGTGAAGCGAAGCGGACCCCGAGGAGGGGCCGCTCGTCAGGGCTTTTGCCTGTAAGCTGACGACGTAGCGGCCAACAAGTAGGTTGCGGTGACATCGCCCTGAGGCGGGCCGCGATGTCCTATGGGAGGCATCGCGGCTGAGGGTTGGAGGCCGCGGCGGGGGAGGAGCAACGATATTGCGGAGCACCGCTCTCCCTACCTTCCGCGGCCTTGACAGGGTCGCCACTGTCTGATGGCGGACGCGGTGGGGCCGCAGGGCAGAAGGAGTGTTGGTATGACGTTGGCCGCTCTTCCTATCTTCTGCGGCCGAAAATTGGCAGGCGGCGGGGCCAATGACCTGACCTGTTGCAGGGGGACCAAGGGTGCCCAGACGCGGGGTCGTCTGGCGCCCATGTGCTGGTTTGCTCCCTGGGGTGGCCACGGCGTGCTATGTGTTCTGGTGCGCCGATGATGGGGAATATTCCCCAGAGGAGGGTCCAGTGACGCCGCGGCGAGTTCATGGATGAGTGCTAACGCGTGCAAAATGCATGAGCATTTCTCCACGATAAAAAAAGGTGTATAACAATAAAAGATGCGCTAATGTTAGCATATTCAGTCAAACATAGTTTTATGCAAATTGTAATAATCGTCTCCTTTATTTCATAAATACACATATAAATATTACATTTTGAAATATATCATGCCCAGCGGTATCAGGAACAGGGTCCAAGCTACCGAGTCAGGGCTCCAGAGAGAGGAACCTCCTAACAATACGAACCGTGCTCAGAAGCCGCTTTCTATATCAAGCCCTTGAACCAGCTGCCCAACGAGAGCCTCCTCAGGTGTTGGGCGAGGCTCTTGATTGTCATGCCGGGGGTTGCGGAAGGATCGTACGTTCCCGCGACCCCCGGCGTAGGTGTGAGATGGAACACCCGGGGTGGTTTTTAGTCAGTAAGAGTCTGACAGACCCCGCCGCCCGCCCCAGGGCGGCGGACATCCATGAGGATTTTCCACCCCGGATCAAAAAAAAAAAAAAAAAGGCTCTTGATTGTCATAACTATCGGCACAATTATCGCTGAGTCCATATTCGACAACCTCGTGACCCAAGTCGCGATACAATGACTTGTTATACAGAATAATTGCTTATAAAAAACTAATTATTCTGCATAACAAGTCAATGTATTTCGACAAAAACTTAGTTCTTTTAACTTAAATCAATTAAGTACTATTATTCAATTTTTTTTTAGTATTTCAAAAAGCATGGAGCAATAGATCATTATTTATTTAGAATAATAATAATATGTACAAGTATATAAAAGAAGGAGAAACAATCAAAAGGCATCAATAAATTCATCCGCATCGCTGTCAACAGGAAACGTGCCCAAAAGGCTGGCAGCATTGCCACGTTGAATGGCAATACTGTTTCTTTGGCCAAAAAATAGGCCAGCGGCGGTCACGTGAAGAGTCGACCAACCGCTTGGCGATGTCTCGAAATACTAAGTGGGCATTCGGGCCCCATGGCCCTAGTGTTTCAACACCAAACGGCTCAAACATATAAGTTCCAAAGAGATTGGAGTATTTGCGCCGTTTGAGGTTTTCCGCACCTGCAGCAGCCGCCCCAGAACAGCTCACCTTGCTTGGAAGATGGGGTGGCGCAAGGGTGTCGACACACGTTGCATCCCACACCAAAGGCCTACCAACCTTCCAAGGCATTATGGTCATTCCGTCTTGTCTCTTCCCATCGTCGCGTGCCAAGCCATTGGGTTCTAAAACAGCTGGCACCCCGGCGGTGACAAGAACACGACGGATGATGTCATTGCCGGATGATGATGGCATGCCGTGTTATCCGGCCTGCGCTTTTACTGCAGGATAAGCCATGGTCCCCGAGGCAGTCGACACCTTCACCACATTGGCAGCGATTCGCAGCCACGCAAGGGGCGCCCAGACGCAGACAAGTAGCGAGCCAGAAGGTGGTGTCACCCAGCAAATTCCCTATGTTAGGTGACGGTACCGCCTGAAGCCAGAGGCCTGACTCCCACTCACCCACAGCCAGTAGGCGGGCACGCTCAGCAGTATTGGTGGACGTATTAATAAGATTATTCCGTACCGACCTGCAGAGCGACTCATCCCACTCCGGTCTGTCGGCCAAGCACGGCACTTCAGAGTTACCCAGATAGAGGGCTAAAATCTTACCGGTCAACTTTTCGATGCTGTGGAGTGTGGACAGAGGACAGGAACGCCGGTAAGCTAATACTGGTAATTTTGCGGACGCCGAGGCCACCATGCGGATGGGTAGTGTGGCTTGCAACCACGCTCGGTCGTCCAAGACCTCATTTAGAATGGATGTTAGTGTGCTGCGAATAAATTGGTAAATTTTGTCCAAGAGGTGTGACTGCTTCCATAAAGGGGAAGAGCGTAGAAAATACATAAAATTTGGGCCAAAACAACAGTATTTAATCAGTGTGAATGCCGAATGTAAATTAATTTTGGCGAATCTGTCCGAAATGTCGTTGAACATTTTGATTTTTTCTTCGATGAATGGAGAAAAACTATGTTCCAATATTGGGGAACCTAGGAGGTGCAGTGAGCTTGCCCGTGATCGGACGGTGAGCTACCCATTACTCTCCGCCCGCGGGCCCGCGCCTACGGTGGCGGTGGCCGGGAGTCGTCGCGCGGCTCTGCGCTCTGCCCTGGCTGCAGGCGTCGCGTCGTGTCGTCGTCGTTGATTGCAGCAGATTGTTTTGTTTTTATGTCCCTATTACTTAGTTTTTGGCATAGATCGAGATTTATTTTGTAAAATACGTTTTTTTTTTTTTGAATGACCGAAAGAATCTATTGGCCACTATTATGACCAGTTCGAAAATCATGAATGAATAACTGACAAAAGTGCGTGTTTGTAAACTGCTATAGGCAGGGACGTACCTATATTATATGCCAACATTTACGTCGTTTCTCGGTCCTAACAGCCTATTTGAGCGATGATAACATCAGCACAGTACAACATAGTTTCAATTGAAGGGATATAATTGCCGAGTGCGTGTAAAAGCGGCAACTATGCGGCGATAACCGACGACGTCATGGGCACCCGGGATATTGCGAAAAGTCGATACCTACGTAATTAATCTTGTACAGGATCAATATTATTAATATTATTACCAATATTATTCAATTATATTGAAAGGGTGTATTATTACCATATTATTAAATAAGTAACTATGTATTTTTACCGACTTCAAAAAAAATGAGGTTATCAATTCGACACATATATATGTAATATTATTGGAACTGCATTATATTCACATATGACAATCTATTAGGGCTTCCAAACGAATATAAACAATAAAGATGTGTGTATGTATGTTTGTCCAAACATTTCTCCGCAACTATTAATCGGATCGTGACAATTTTATTTATTGGCTTATATTCACTTCAATTTAGGGAACAGTGCAAGTTTCATCAATATCAATTCAGTAATTTTCAAGATATGGACTGATACGTGTAAGTGTGACGGCCTGGCTTATTGATACGAGCTGCGAGAGTAGTGTCAAAGGGAAAAACATCTCAAAACCTTGGTCAAATTCTAGTGTAATATTTACAACAAAACTATTGCCTACTTATTACAAACAAATATTCCAGTTTTTACTTAAAACTAAAAATTACGAAATAAAAAAGTAATTTAAAATATGTGCCGAATTGATAACTTCTTTTTTTTTGAAGTCGGTAAAAATTAAACAGACTTCAAAAAGAAATTAACTCAAAATCATGAAATAACTTTAATTTCGGAAGTCGGTGGAAAAAATCTAAAACTGAAGTACAGATCCCAAGACACTGACTTCCGAAATTAAAGTTATTTCATAATTTTAAGTTAATTTCTTTTTGAAGTTGATTTAAAATTTTTAAATACCTATATTTTTTTTTATAATAGGTACTTAATTTTTTTTTTTATATATTTTCTTACTTTGTCGACCTAATCATGCTCCTGCCCTCATCCCAATTTATCTGTTAGTGGTCGGCGCAGCATGTCTTCTTCTTCTTTCTTACAAAGCATACAATATTATGCACAAAAAATTTACTAAACGTGAAAATGTAACCGTTTCTCGTCGCTAATAGCTTGTTTTTGAAAGGTGTTCGACGTGATCCGAAGGCACTGCCCGCAGCAGCTGGACAAGCTCAGCATGCTGGCCGGTGACGTCACCAGGCCTAGGTTCGGCCTCGACCAGCACTCCATCAGCCAGCTCAACCAGGTCAGTCCACACGACTACATACAGCTACCACATCACTGCGGCATAGTGCGCTTTGGAATGAACATCAAAACGCATATATTCAAACTAGGCTAAGAATTACCACTTTTTGAAAGAAAAAATTACACAAGACCGTCCAGCAAAACGCCCGCTCATCAGCACTTCCTAGTGCTGTAGCTGGGAATACATTCAAGAACTGAAACTCCAGGAGTTCACATACCTATAGTAGCAGTATTATTTATATCTTACTTCATTCTGGGAAACAGATGGCTCTTTAGAACAGATAGCTCCCATCAGTGTATGGTTTACAGTAATAGGTACCGCTATAGGGGGATTCACAAGCACTCAGAAGTTTAGAGTGTTAGTTAATAAATGATGATTTTCTTTGAGAATTCCTAAGAGTTACGCCGTGCCCTAAGCGTCCGCGCCATTTCCGATTGTTGTTGAAGCCTCTTTACAACATGTCCTCTTCGTCCATAGTTCTCTATCAGTCGTCATCTCAGTGTTAAACCCCTTATCATCTTCCACACAGTGCATCCATCGCTTTTCTTTCTTCCCAGAATAGGAAAAAACTTCCGACATTTTTCTCATTCCTCTGCATCACACGTCGCCCATACCATGACAACCGATTTCCACAAAACAATTCAGTCACTTAATTGTTTGTTCATAGTAGATCTAGCTAGTAGCACTTTATTTAACACTAGCAGCGCCCCGCGGTTTCACCCGCATAAGCCTCGATCCCGTGGGAATATCGGTATCCTGTGTCCTAATTCAGGTCATGGTCTAGCCATGTGCCAAATGTCATCCAAATCCGTTCAGTCGTTTTAGCGTAACAAACAAACAAACAAACAAACAAACACTAATAATCAAATCTTTTCTCTTTGTCTTCGATCAATAATAGCTCTTTGTAATATTAATTTAGACTAAGTATAAAGTTAATTTTTGCCCGATTCCAAAGCATACAACCAAGAAATAATTTAACGAAAAGAAAACTAAGAAAAAAAACAAATCAAATAGTTTAATGTAATTTGAGGTCGTATCAGATGGTAAGGAATAGTTTAATTTTGCAACGAAACGAATAAAAGTTAAATAGTCCCTGGAGGTTACTTAATTCACCTGGGTTAATTCACGTTGGTGCATTAACCATTTTCGCGATCAAAGAACATCGACTGTCTGACTAGGATCATTTACCTTATATGTATATGTTGCAGTCAAAACTCTTAACCAGTCAAAAGTACTATTGACTAGCAAAATCAGTCAAAAGTACTTTTGACTGAATAGGTTGGTCAAAAGTTGTTTTGACTGAAAATTATTGGTTATTAGTACTTTTGACTGCAAATTTGCGGTTAAAAGTACTTTTGACTGACGCTCTTCGTCAAAAGTAGTTTTAACTGCAATAAAGCATCAGTCAAAAGCACTATTAACTCGTTAGATGTGAATAAAAAAGAGGTTCACCCTTGTTTGGTATAACAACTTTTGATGTAATGAAAATACTAATTCAAACAACGTTTAGGAAAATAATCAATTTGTATAGTATCGATTAACATAATTTTCATTTCATCGAATATTTATTTGCGATAACAACATTTGCGCTGTTGATCAAAAGGTGTTCATTTGATGTAATGTTCCCACCCCGAGGTTCGGTTTTGTTAGGTTACTTTAAACCCTTTTCACAGAAATAGGAGCCCCGCGAAGCGGGGGCTCCGTCGACATTGGATGCAAGAGCGAGTGAATGAGAATACAAATACCTTTAGGTACCTCATATCATATTAAACAAGCAAATTAGTGCATTTGAAAATTCGGTCAATTGACATTATTTCAAAGAAATAAATATGCTAAATAATATGCTAAATAATTTTTAAGAGTTTTGACTGATACAACCAGTCAAAACCACTTTTGACGGAATCACTTAGTCAAAAGTACTTTTAACCAGCTCCATTGGGCAAAAGTACTTTTAACTGTTATTTTAGTCAAAAGTATTATTGACTAAAGTCCCAAAGATTCCAGTATTTGCGGATTATTCATCATACCACGAAAAACCATAAAAACATATTTAACCAGTGCGAAATTGCGCCTTACCTCCAACTTATAGTAACCAACCATCCCTATCACAAAGAGGGTTGAATACATGAGTGATGAGTGGATAGAATGAGTAGACGCCACATTGCTTCATATAAAGGAACCGGGTAACATTTTGCGTTTTTTCGGCCTTAGGGCAATACTTAGTTTCAAATGAATTTCAGATGATAGCACTCGTTTCCAGGTTACTTCTAACTAAAGCATTATAATGCAACTTCACAGCTGCTGTGTTAGTACTCATATATTCACGGGTTTCACGCATTACAAATCGAAGATTCTTGAAGGCTTTCTTACACACCTGTACGATATGTGTGTGAAACGACAAATCTTCGGAGAAAATGACCCCAAAATCACGCACCGACTTTACCCGCGGTGTCGCTTGCCCGTCCACGGTATGTTGATGCCGGCAGCAGTTCGTAGTGCGACTGATTGGTAATCCGCATGAACAACTTCAGATCGTCTGCAAATAGTAAGCAACCATCATAGTTCACAACTTCAATTTACAATAAATTCCAACGGTCCTAAAAAAAGAACAGGAGAGAGAGGGAGATAGTGTTGCGGGAGTCAATATGTATGACGTTGGGACTTTCATTAGAGCATTATCTACACCTAATTCGGGAGAAGCGAAACTGATTTATGAAATGGTTGCTGCATCACTTTCTCCCTCGCTTACGCAATAATATATTTGTATGAATAATATTATAATTACGTGTAATAATTAGTTAGATTAGGGTATGATGAAGCTGACGTAGGTACCAGTGTACGGTAAAAACCTCAAAAACAGAAAAATGCTACCCTGGCCTACTCCTGTAAGTTCGACTCTGTACAGTGTCATCTCTGGCAATCAAACCTGTGACAATCACACTAATATTATAAAGCCGAAAGCTTGTGTGTGTGTGTTTATATGTTTGTTACTTCTTCAAGCACAAACGGCTGAACCAATTTTGATAAAATTTTGTATGGAGGTAGCTGACACCCTTTTTTTTTGTCGCTGAGCAATGACGTTACGCATCTCCGCTCGTCGGGGGACGACACGGAGTATGTGGGACTCCCTGCCAGGGTGGCAGTATACCCACTAAAACTCAGCGGTGTTCCCTCGTCGCCTTGATGGAGGGGTCATGGGAATCCGGCTCAGCCTTTGCGTCCACAACCCCCCCGGCGCATGCCCGCCTAACTGGCGGGCCCCGCCTAACTGGCGGGCCCCGCATGTCCCCCCGGCTGGGGGGCTACGGGAATGGCCGGGAACACCTGGTCATTCCCGTCCGGCACTGGTGGAAGCCTGTGCAATACAGGCGAGGGTGCCCCGCACCCGTCGATCTGGACTTTTTAAACTTTAAACTACAGTAGCAGGCTCAACATACCTACGCTGCAAGGCTCTGTCACTGCGTGGCTAAAATCGGAACTAACGCCGCTACCTTGTCATATATTCTTGTTTTATACAATTTCTGTGACAAATTTTACAGTGTATTTATAGTACCCACAATGCCCCTCTGTCAATGTCATTCAGGCGCCAAAGGATCCCTGTTGCACTCTAGGTTCAAATAGTTTAATTGTTATTTTTCGTTGTTTGCGCGAATTAATAATTAATATTTCTTTTTAATTTTTCCAAATCATAGATGACCAATAGGTAATACGGGCTGGTGTCCGCAACTCCACGTTAATACGCGTATTTTGCATAGGTACTTTGCGTACAAATGATGACCAAATGCAACTTTTTGTAACTATTCCGTAACTAAAGTGCGTGTCGGACTGCGCACAGTGAAGGGTCCGGAGTTAGAATAAACATTTACGCATGCATTTGATTTTACCAACCGCAAAAATAAGTTTGTATTTATAGTATTAATTTATGAAAAAACTATGAAAATCAAAGTTATTTCTGCGTTTGGTAACGAAAACATGTCACAAGCTACTCGTATTGACGAAAATATAAAACTTAACCTTTAGTTAACCTTTTTTATTATGGGATCCAACGATACCCGACACGCATTTTTTTTTAATATGGCGATTTGCGAAATATTTGATGACGCACTCTCTTACCTCCCGCAGGTGTCGGTGGTGTTCCACTCAGCGGCGACGCTGAAGTTTGACGAGCCGCTGTCGGTCGCGGTGGAGCAGAACGTTCGCCCCGTCATCACTCTCATGGACATTTGCGACCAGCTACCCAACATGCAGGTACCCACTAGTCTATTTGCTAGTAGCGCCGGTCACGGTGGAGCAAAACGTGCGCAACGTCATCACTCTCATGGACATCTGCGACCAGCTGCCCAACATGCAGGTACGAATTAGCCTAGTTGCTAGAAGCATCGGAGCAGAATGTGCGCCCTGTCATCTGCGACCAGCTGCCCAACAAGCAGGTACCTACGCACTAGCAGTTGTAACGTCATCAAGCACATGGCAGCTGACTATATTCAGCATTGATTGGTCCAGTATTGGTTATTGTTCCTAGTAGCCACGCCATGGCTGAACTTGAACTACGTCGTAGCTCTAGTTCCTATACAACAAAAGGGTGGTCGTGGTTACCATTTGGTCTGAAGTAGCATTCTCGGCTTCCAAAAGTAACGTATCTCACCCCTCTTCCCAACAAGTATTGTTTAAATGGCATTATTAAATAATTCTAATTGAAAAATCAACGACGAAAATTGAGATTCTAAAAAAGATTTTTAATTAGTCTCAATTTTATTGTCAAACGAAAAACATTTATAAAATTGATCGAAAAACATCTTTTAAAATTTGCATCCACAGGTACGAGTACTTACGTTTTCTTAACAATTTGTTTACATTATCAACAGATACGTGTGAGAGATTATACGGCTAGAAAGGGGGTGACTACCGAAATGTCCATTAATAGAGAAGACCGCTAATAAACTGGGATACCGGCAAGAGAATGATGATGAGTTTTGGAACAGAGCAGACCTGCTCTCACGAGACTACATTTTTACCTGGTCTAGCTGTGTCAGTTTAGGAACAGAGCTCACCTGCCCTCACGAGAGTACATTGTTACCTGGTCTAGCTGTGTCAGTTTTGGAACAGAGCACACCTGCCCTCTCGAGAGTACATTGTTACCTGGTCTAGCTGTGTCAGTTTTGGAACAGAGCACACCTGCCCTCACGAGAGTACATTATTACCTGGTCTAGCTGTGTCAGTTTTGGAACAGAGCACACCTGCCCTCTCGAGAGTACATTGTTACCTGGTCTAGCTGTGTCAGTTTTGGAACAGAGCACACCTGCCCTCACGAGAGTACATTATTACCTGGTCTAGCTGGTGTCAGTTTTGGAACAGAACACATCTGCCCTCACGAGAGTACATTGTTACCTGGTCTGTGTCAGGTGCTGGTGCACGTCTCGACGGCGTACAGCAACGCGGAGCTGGCGACCGTGGAGGAGTGCGTGTACGCCGCGCCGGTGCCGCTGCAGCAGCTGTTGACCCTCGTCGACGTGCTGCCGCCCGACATGCTGGCTGAGATCACGCCCAGGTGAGCGCCTTAATGATTTAAGGCAGTTTTAATATACTGACTGTACACAGCCGCGCGTGACGGGTTTTTTCACGGACGGGACGGAACGGGAAATTTTGGAAATATCGTTTCATACAAAATGTATGTGGAAGCGCATATGTCACGGAGACTCGGACGGGACGGGAACGTGGCACTGACGGGGCGGGAAAAATATCGTCGCCAACGATAATATCTAGAGCAATAGCAATTAAAGCCAATTCTTGAAATGAAAAATCCATCTTTCCTTCTTCACAACACTAGCACGTTAGATCCAAATCACTGTTACGGTACGTATGCATTAAGAACACGTTCCCGTCTTGAACGAGGCAGTCACGTCCCGTTCCCGTTCACGCCCCGTCCGAGGTATTATCTCGTTACGTATGCAGCTTTGAGCTGCGCTTGCCGCGAAGAAGTAGGTGAAAATTGATTTTGTTTACAAGTTAGTTGAAGCTAATAAAAGCGTGTTAAAATAAGTGGCTACGTAATAACAGCCGCGTCGATCGATCAGGTTAAGCCATGATTGCCGCGGTCGGTCCGTGTGTGACTGTTCCTAAGTTACCCTAGGCTGATAAAAGTTTCGTTTTTCCTAATTCTGTTACTTATTAGTGTTTAGGTCGGTTCCCCCTAATGGGGTAGAGCCACACCCCACCCCGGTCCCCGTACGACTCTGAAGGATTCGTAATAAATGATATCGATAGACGTTTCATTTGGTGCGTTTCAAGGAATACCCCAAAATTGGCCATGGGTTATGAAATGAGCAACAAATTGTGTGATGTTTTATTAAAATCAAAAAATTTTAATCAAAACTCATTAAATTCAAACTAGACAGAATCAGCACTTTTAGAACGTCAACATTACAAAAGACAGTCCCCAAAACGCCCGTCCTTCATTGATCTATCATCCTTGTCTACTCTTGAGACACTGTAGCTTGGTGCTTGATCAAATTTTGATGCCGAATAATTCTAATTCAAAGTATTTAATTAACCAACTTCAAAAAAGGAGGAGGTTACCAATTCGGTTGAATATTTTTTAAATGTTTTTTTACCTCAGAACTCCGTTATTTACAAGCTGCTTTTCAAAATATTTTTTTTATTTGAAAGCAATATTCTTTCAGATTGGCCCCATTGAAATTTCATCAAAATCGGTTCAGTAGTTTCGTTTTTATACCAAAATTACTCGTAAAAATTCAAGTAAACGTAATTGCGTCGTTTGCTTTCCGTGGCTTAGTGGAAATTGTCAGGGATGCATTGTGTCTATAAGTGCCGTATATTTACATAATTAACCGACTTCAAAAAGGAGGAGGTTCTCAATTCGACTGTTTTTTTTTGTATGTATGTTACCCGATATTTCGGGCAATTGTTGATCGATTTCAAAAATTTTTTTTTCACTTCAGTAGCTCAAACAAGTAGGTTTTGCTGCGTGAAATCAGTGAGCAAAATGCGATTTTGCTCACTGAGTGAGACAAAGTAACTTTTTAATTTTTTTTTCAGAAAGCCGCGAATATATTATTCAGCCTTGGGTTAATATAATATGGCATACAATTCGAAACATTCACACTCTATCTCTTTCCCGCCATTAGAAAGAGAGAGAGACAAAGACCAGCCCTTTCGAAGTTCGGATTTTGAATTCGACCTCAAAGACAAACACGTTCGGAATTTCGTACTAACTAAAGAACTTTTGCAAAAAGCAAATTATGTCTTTTAATGTAATTTATTGAATTTTTAACTTATTGTTGTATTTAAACGAAAATAAGTATTTACTGCAAATAAAACTGATATTTAACTTGTAAATATTTATTTCTAGTTTCAATAAATGTTAGGTACTTACGTAATGTATTTTGAATAATAAAATATCATGGGTGCTATTTCCGAACACGCCTTAATTTAAATAAAAGAGCGAGAATAAAATTTCGTGACTGGCGTACAGAGTTGAATAAGTTAAAAAATATTAAAATAATCGTAAAATATGAGTGAAACTAGCGACGAGAACAGTATTTTAACACCGGAAGAGTTAAAACAACAAGTTATTAATGCAGAATTAAGTTTCCTACCTGAGAAGTCTCGCGAGAAATATCTGAAAGCATACCATGTCTTCAATGAATGGAGACTTACAAAGGGCGCAAGCAGTTTTTCGGAGACGGTGTTGCTATCTTATTTTTTAGATTTTATAGAACTGGTATCTACCTACAATGTTAATTATTTTGATTCACAATAATTAGTTATTTCAATCTATTCCTGTTTATTATTTTATCTCCTAAAGTGTTCTCGCTGCTGAAGTGAAAAGTTATGTGTGTTACACGAGAGCAAAGTTTTTTTGCATCTCGTGCCTTTGAATCCCTCGCCACACTCAGGATTCAACTTTAGAATCACTCGCTACGCTCGTGATTCAATCGTTGAATCCTTCGCTTGCTCGGGATTCAAAATCAGCACTCGCAGCAAAAAACAACTTTGCTCTCTTGTTGCACAAATAACTATTATTGGTCGGGGTATGCCTCAGGCGTGGTGGTCCCATATCAATTTGATTAACTTTGCTTGGGTAGTTTTTGAGTTAGCTTCAATAAGACGATTTTTTCCACTTAGTTTATATTGATGATGTTTAATAACTTCATGTCACTGATATTTACATAGCAAGTAGTGTTATACGAATTTGTGTGGGGTAAGTACGTCGCGCGTCAGTGGCAAACAACGAAAATGCGAGCCCAACGACACCGACTTCAGAAATACTTTGTAGTGTTTTGATGTGTTTGAAGACACATCAAACCAGTTTTTTCTATAATTATCTGTCAATAATGCATCAAAACATCGCAGGGCTAATGAATAAGGCAGACCAATTGCTTTTGAACCTGCTTGATCTTAAAAACCGCATAGATGTTATCTGTGTGACCGAGCACTTCATGGAAACTGGGTATGAGGACTTTCTCACTATACCTAATTATAAATTGGCAGCATGCTACTCCAGAGATACAAAAAGAGGAGGAGCGTGCATATTAATAAAGAACGACCATCAATGTAGAGAGCTTGAAGATATCAAGAAACTATCAATTCAAGGAGTTTTCGAGTGCTGTGCGATCGAACTAACACAGCATAACATTATCATTGTATGTATCTACAGAATACCTAAAACAAATAATCTTGACACTTTTTATTCAAAATTAAATATTCTCCTACCCAAGATTTGTTACAAAGCACGCAAAAATGTCATTATATGTGGTGACTTTAACATTAATACATTGAAAAAAAATAGAACTTCCCTTGATTTTGTCAACTTCTTATTAAAGTTATAATCTAAAATTGCAAATTGACCAGCCCACTAGGTTACAGAGCAACACATGTATAGATAATTTTGCGCACAATTTTACGCAAAAGTGTGTTCACGATGTAATAGACCTTAACATGTCAGATCACACAGCTCAAACCTTAAAGATCCCCGTAAAAAAGACTTGTACATTGAACAATTGGAATATTACAGCACGTGATTACAGTTTCGGTAACCTTATGAAATTTAGATCATGTTTATGTGCTTTATCATTTTATGATGTTTATCAAGCTGATAATCCTAATGTAGCGTACGATGGTTTTATGGAAATACTGCAGCTGTTTTATAATTTATGTTTTCCCTTAATCAACAAAAAAAATAAGTTAAAAAGGAATCCGAATTGGTTAACACCTGGTATAAGACGGTGTAGCAAAAATAAAAGACAACTCCTTTGGCAATTTCGATCAAAACCGAACAGCAATAACTTAGCTAAACTTAAAAACTACTCACAAAGGCTTAAGAAAATAATAAAACTAACACAAAAAGCAAAAAATAACCATAAGATAATGTCATCTACAAATAAATCAAAAGATACTTGGAAGATCATAAATGAAAATAAATATTGCCCACCCCACGAACATATATCAGAAATAAAAAATAACGGAGTTACAATAACAAACCCTAGTGAAATAGCAAACGCATTTAACGATCACTTTGTGAATCAAGCAGAATTATTATCAAATGCCACAAGATCTGCGAACTATAGAACCCCGAATACATGTTCCGAATCAATGTTTATGGCCCCGACTACACCTAATGAAATCTATCGGATAATACAGGATTTAAAAAATAAAGTCAGCGTAGGGTATGATGATATATCGACAAAAGTACTAAAATTTGTCTCAGATGTAATAAGTGGCCCAATTTGCCACATCATTAATGTTAGTATCTGCTCAGGAATTTATCCCAATAAACTAAAACCAACAATAGTTAAGCCATTATTTAAAAAACATGACAAAACTGATATCAATAATTACAGACCCATTGCCCTGATACCAGTCATATCAAAAATATTTGAGAAGGCTATTTATTGCCGTATGAATTCCTTTTTCACGAAACATAACATCTTGGTAAATGAACAAAAGGGTTTCAGAAAAGAGAAATCCATAAATATGGCCATCTATGATTTTATTAACATTATAATGACAGACATTGATGAAAGAGTTCCCGTTAGCGCTATATTTATGGACATGACGAAGGCTTTTGATCTAGTGGATCATAATATACTACTACAGAAGCTTAATGCGTATGGAATAAGAGGTAACGCACTTTCTCTTATACAGTCTTACTTAGCCAATAGAACGCAGTGTACAAAAATTAGACGAATTTCTAAAAAAGATAAAAAGGAACTCAAATATATTTCAGGAAAACGTAAAGTCACTTTTGGCGTACCACAGGGCAGTGTATTGGGCCCGCCGTTGTTTCTAGCCTACATAAATGACCTTCCAAAACACGTCGCTTTTCCTATGGTTCTTTTTGCTGATGACAGCACGATCATTGTAAGACGTAATAAAAATAGAACTTATGAATGTGACATCAAAGACGCATTACAACAATCAATTAATTGGCTTGAACATAATAATCTAAAATTAAATTTCAATAAAACTAAAATTATACAATTTCGACAAAGAATAACCGCTCCTGACATTAATATAACTTTTGATGATAATAAAATTGAAGAAGTAGGACATACAAAATTTCTAGGCTTGACAATTGACTCTAAACTGACTTGGAAAGACCATGCAGCAATTCTTATAACAAAATTAAGTAGGTTCGCTTTTGCTCTTTATAAACTAAGCAAAATTGTTAATCAGGCAGCTGTTCTAGCTGCGTATTATGGTTACGTAGACTCTATATTACGTTACGGAGTAATTTTTTGGGCAAATTCCTGCGAAAAGCTTAACATTTTTAAAGCACAGAAGAGGTGCATTAGGTCAATATGCAACCTTAAACCAACGGAAAGCTGTAAACCGCATTTTAAAACACTTAAAATATTAACATTGCCTTGTCTGTACATATATGAGACTGCATTATTCGTTAAGAAAAACAGTCAACTATTTAAAAAAGTTTCAGATCAACGCTTTAAGTCGATGAGACCAGAATATCGACACGAATTATGTCTAAGAGCCTCAAAGACCGCCCTTATGCACAAAAGCATTCTCTGCATGGCTCCGAAAATTTTCAACAAAATTCCAAATGACTTTAAGGACTTAAATTTGACACAATTCAAACGGAATGCTACTATACCATTGACGAATTCCTTCTTGACAAAATGTAATAAGCTAAACTGACAATTATGTGTGTATTTATTCTTAACAATTTAATAATTGACTATCTAATTGTAATCTGTTTTTTTTATTTTTTGTGTATTTAATTAATTGTAATCCTAATCAAAAATTTTTTTTTTAATTATTTGATGTACACCAAACATTGAAGCGATTGTCAACTTATGACTTAAAATTTCTTATTTGTTTAATTGTATATGCCCTAATGGGTTGTTTTTTGAGAAACATAACATTTCTGTAAGACCACACTTGTATAACCGAAAAACATACAAATAAATACTTTGACTTTGACTTTGACTTCGTTTTGGAAGTCGGTTCTTTTTTATTCCACATAAACCTAAATCACTTATGATGCTTCAGAAGCTAAGCGCACGGTTCCAACTAGGCGTTTCCTGTGGAGATGAGCCGGCAAGAAAATCCACTCTTTTAAAACCAATTAACTGGTAAAATGCTTTTAATCCTAATAAGTACCTAACACTTCGTTTTAATTTAGTTACCTATAATATAATTTTTTATGGCTGATATGGACCGATGTTCGTCACTTTAAAGAAAGAATTTTAAGACGATAGGTAAGTATCAAAAATGAAAGGAAAAAATTCTCGTTAATTAATTTTGTGGGTGTTGAAAATATAGGTACGCTTGGCAATCTGTTGCATGAAGTACGTGATGCGAACACAACCTTTGTCCAGCGCTTTGCTTGCCACCCAATAATATCATTGTATTTAAATCATCATTTCATTTAATTCCAGATTAATATCTCCGAAGCCGAACACCTACACGTTCACTAAAGCGATGGCGGAGAGCGTGGTGGCCGAGCGAGCTGTCACGGCCAAGTATGCGACCGCCATCTTTAGACCAACCATAGGTCAGTTACTTGTTTTTTTATTAGATAGAATAATTAGACCACATTTAGAGGAAGGACCTTACAATAAACATGCTGTCTATTTTTTGAAAGAATGGGTAGCAGATTTCTATGCTGGAATGCAAACGTAAGGCTAATTGACCTTTTCACTAATTTAAAATTGTGCCATCTAGCGGTGAGTAGCGAAAACAATTAAATTTTTCTTCAACGCTAAATGCCGTTGTGTTACCTGTATACAAAGCGCTGGTGAGAAACCCGAAAACAATCGCAGCGCGCGACTGTAGTCACGAAGAACTTTCAAATAATAAATGCAAAAACACGAAAATAAAAACATTTTCTGAAAATGAATTGCTTGGTACACTTACAGTGACATCTTCCCTCCGCGACCCGTTCCCCGGCTGGATCGAGAACCTGAACGGGCCGAGCGGCGCGCTGGTGGGCGCCGGCAAGGGCGTGCTGCACGTGCTCAACTGCGGCGGCGCGCGGCGCGCGGACATGATGCCGGTGGACATGTGCATCGACACGCTGCTCGCCGTGGCCTGGGAGACCGCCGTCGAAGAGTCAGTCGTGACGTCACCATACCGTCATACCTGTTTTCTCTAAAAAAATAGGCTTATTATAACATGATAGTTTGAACCCCCAGCAAGCGAGAGGCGCGCGTGTACAACTGCAGCTCGTGCCTGCGCCCCACCACGTGGGCTGACTTCCGTAACAACATGATGCGCGGGGTCCGCGCGCACCCCTTCGACAACGTCATGTGGTACCCCTTCGGGTTCCTCATCGAGAACACGTGAGTACGACACACTTTATGAGTTAAATGATCACGATGATGTACTGTGTTGAGCAATAAATATTTGAATTGACTTGAAAGTTCCTGAAAAACAGACGGACGCCTTACACCCTGCAAAGCGTCTGTCTGTAGTAGTAACAAACGCCAGGACGTGGTGAAGGCAACCTTATTTGAATACAAATAGCTTTAATTAACAATTCTATATAGGCTTAAATTAAATCTAAATTGGACATATTACTTAGACAAATAAATTGTTGTCTAACTAATATTATTTGGATGGATCATTGGATCCATATTATATTAGTTAGGTACTACAAAACACAAAAAAGCTATGTTAGTGTGTTACAATTATAATTGAGTACAAAGCTAACAGAATTTGTACGGTTAGTGTTGAGGATTCGTTCAAGTAATTTAGACAAGGAGCTAAGCACTGAAATTGGCCGATCATTGGACGTCGTCTTGAGCTTTGCCTTTGTACACTGAATGGATTACTGCACGTTTTAAAGCTTTTGGAGAAACTCCTGAAATTATGCCACAGTAGGTAGGTATGTACGGCACTCTTAAAAAACCGGTCAACAATATATTTTGCAACAGGGACTGAAAGGGGTTCTGAAAAATTCGAAGTGGGGCTACAGGGCATGTGGAGTATCATATGAAAGAGCGCAGTTTGCACATTTTCAAACATTTTTTCTTTTTTTAGGCCGCATAGTTTTCGAATTTTTGATGAAAAATGTAAAAAAGTACTATTCCCCTATCTCTGAAGTTTGCAAAGAGAAAAATCTGAAATTATTCTATGTGATAGAAGTTTATGTAAAGATTTCTGAAAAAATAAAACGAACTCAATAAATAGCACACTTTTTCAGAAATCATCAACAAAAGTTATATTAGTTCCACTGTCGGTCAAGAGATGGCACTGACATAAAACTGCAATATTCTACACCGCAGTGCGCAGTGTTAAAATTCTCTAACGAATGAATATAGGCCTCGCCGATGAAAATTTAAAAACATGATGGTACGGAACCCTCGGTGCGCGAGTCCGACTCGCTCTTGCCCGGTTTTTTTGATGGACACGTTGATGATGGTTTTGAACCTTCCAACGTTATGTTCTGTAACCTGTTTTGGCAACTTGTTATGTTAACAATAATTTCATCTTTCTGCATTGCAGTGTGATGCAGAACATTGCGGCGACCACACTTCAAACAATCCCATTAAACCTCATCCACTACGCGTCCAAAATGTGCGGGATGAAGTCAAGGTTAGTCATTTGTTTTACTTTAGTTTTGTGTATACTACTTAATATTATAAAGAGGTAGAATATGTTTGTTTGTAAGTTTGTTATGTAGGAGATAATGTCTGGAACTACCAGTCGGATTTGAAAAAACCTTTTTGTGTTTGATAGCCCAATTCTTGAGGAAGGCTAGGCTATTCATTTTTACCATCACACTATGACCCTTAGGGGACGAGCAAAAATGCTACGCGAAAACGAAGTGGTAGGGCAGGAGACGCGGGCAGGTGATGCAATGCAATGCGACGGGATGGGTTGAGGAACAAGAAAATTCAGGCGAACGAAGTCGCGAGCAGAAGCTAGTCGCTATATATATAACTACCGATATTCAGCTGCATCTGGTTAAACTGGAAGCCGACCCTAACATAGTTGGGACAAAGCTGACAGATGGTGGGCTATGTGTGTGTAGTATTCTATTTTATTCTATTCTATGCTATTTCTGACCATCCGAAGAATGGTCTTAAGACAACACCTCTGTAATTAATTTGTAGAAAGAATTCAATAGATTGCAAAAATTTGAGTTAAAAATTATTTCATAGCCGTCAACTTGTCATTTTGTACAAACTAAAAATGTTACTTAACATTGCACAAAGATAATTGCTAAGAAACAACTATTATTTTTGTTGAGAAACATCAGTATTTACAGTAGTGCTCAATCTAATGCACGCAACAGATTGTGCTTAGTTGATTGTGATGGTGCTCGGAAGGTGCACGAAGTGGGACAGAGGTCGTGAGGAGTTAAGTTATGACATTTCAAATTTGTTTTGGTAAAAAAAAAGTCAGAAAACATTTGTAACTTCGACCTTTTATATCTCCGTAACCAAAAGGTTCCCAGGTATGGTTCAGTACAAAACTAACATGAAAATGATGGAAGTTGCGTGTTCCAGACCGAGCCTGTCCACCGTGAGCAAACGCCTGCACGCGATGAACGGCGCGCTGAAGTTCTTTGCAACCCGAGAGTGGTACTTCAACACGGACAACGTGCGGCGCCTGAAGCAGAGATTGTCGGCGTCTGATGCTGCAGTGTACAACCTGGACCCTACGACTATCGAGTGAGTAGCTGTGACCTGCTGGGTGTCAGGGTGTTAGACCCACTACAGTGTCAAGGTCTACTGCTAGGTATTTTATTTTATTTATCCATTTATTTCAGACCTATTTATTTATCTTATACATACCTACATCATAAAGCATTAAGACATTAATATTCAGGTCACGCGTCATCTACGTTTTCTCAGGAACTTAGCTCATACCTACCTCAATCATTATCCTTCCTTGAGGCATTAAATATGTATTCATTTAAAAATTAGGTACTCTGCAACAGGGTTCTCTTGGCGTACTAGCGACGTGGACAGGGCGCTGTTAGTAAACCATTAAGCAATGTGAAATGTTACATAATTGAAATGATGTATTCAAAAAACAAGATGAAAATACTGACCAGCAAATTGCAAAAAACCTAAAAAAAATTGAATTTCGACCCAAAAATGGCGACATACGACACCCTGTCGTATGTCGTCATTTTTGGGTCCGATGGGACCCGGGCTCGGTAGAGCCGGCAGAGTTTCGTATGTTCGGGTCTAATCAGGGCAATGTGCGCGGACAAATAAATGTTTTCACTCTGTTAGCGGAACCAAGACTGATTTCGCGAACAACAAGTGTGTGTGCGTCGACGCGAGTCCACTGCTTGCATATGTGCGCGCACAAAAGTATGCAGATGTGCGAACATTTCTAATGTTCGCGCACAATTTGGTTATTGTTTGCTTGAGTGAGTCGACCAGAATAAACATTTGTGTCGTACACTGTGCATTACAGTGCCGCACAGTGCAGCACACTGGTGGAATCGCACCTTTACGTAACCTATCTTCACTTCGCTATATATTACCCGCCCGGCCGTTATTATGACGCATCGAGCTTCAGAAAGAGACCGTCACACAGATATGAGTGACAGAGACGACGTGGAACGAACTTTTTCGAAAACTCGAGGTACCTGCTGCAATAGGCTTGCCCTATATCAAATCACTTCATATTAGTTTGAAAACCTATGAGTTTCATTGGTACGCATCATTGACGTATCTAGGGCTTTTTTCCAGGGGGGCCTGGCTCCCAAACTTTTTTTTTTTCGTTTGGAAATTCTCATGGAAACCCTCCGTCTGTGATGAACGGAGGGTTATATGTCGGACTCCTACCGACTAAAACCCCACTATTCCTTCTACTACCATAAGTCGGGGGCCCGAGAGCCCCGAGAGATACTTGTAGGTTTACTACATTCGCTGCACCCTCGACCTCGACTGATATCAGCCCGCCATGCCTAGCGGGCCCCATCCCTAAGTGCGGGCGATCCCACGACCGATCCTTTTCTTTTAGCACGTTTTTCATTATTAAACATCTTATACCCCACAAAATGCATTCCACTTTCGAGATCTAAATTAAAAAATGCATCAAATGATGTGCGCCTGCTAGTCACTTACCCTGCGTTCCGAGTTGGGAAATAATCGATTTGAGCGTGCTTAAACCCGTACCGAATTAGCGACAATTATACGCCTATGGTACACGTACAGAAACCGTCAATTACAGAAGTTTGATTTTAATCCTGCATAAATTTTAATCCTCTTTAATTAATTTATTGATTTATTTCAGTTGGGAGGATCACTGCGTGGACTTCGTGAAGGGAGCTCGCAAGTACTTATTGCGGGAAAAGGATCAGGACATCGAGAAGGCTCAGAGAAGAATGCACATGTATGTAACTATCTTATATATTTAATATTATTTCCTAATTAAATATTGTATAATCAGTTAAATTAATAGTTGGGCCTAGTGAAACTATAATATTATAGAAAAAATAAATTTTTAATCATACTGATTCAATTACTGGACCATAGATGGCGCTATTTTAAATTAGGTTCGAAAACTTCTTACTGCCCATAAACTATGTGTGTTTGTTTACTTTATATCAATAAAAACCTATTTATATTCCACATTTATAGGTTATACATGATCGACAAGGCAACGAAGTTATTCCTAACACTTTTGTTGGGTCGACTGGCGATACGAACATTTCCCGCCGTCTGGCGGGCAATAGCAACACTAATACGACTACGAAGAAGAGATGCTGCGCTACACACGTGAAAACTTCTTGCAGATTTATCATTTAAGGAATATAGCAATACTATTATGGCTGTTTATTAGCGGGCTAGGAGACGTTTAACGTCAAACTAACATTAGGTTATTTAATTAAGTGTAAAATGGTGACTGATATAATAATAAATTAATGTGGGAAGAACTCAAAGTTAACCTTTATGATTAGTAGTCATAACTAATATGTAGCTTCCTTGGTGTGTGTTATTAGGGATTTAAGTACCCACTTTCAACAAAAGAGACATGTAGTCTGCACCATATTATATGTAGATCATACGTACATCAGCTGATGAAGGAAAGATACATTATTTTAGTTTTTCTATCTAAGTACCTATACTAAACAATTTATGAAAACATGAATTAATTTCATGGTTTCACAAATTGTTTTGTATAAGTACTTAGATAGAAAATCTAAATTAATCATACTATACACAATGAATGTTGTTGAATTGACAAAATGAAAGCCGTTGCTATTGTATCCCGTGGAACACTTTCATCTGATCGCATTATATATAGTACAAAATGAAAGCCGTTGCTATTGTATCCCGTGGAACACTTTCATCTGATCGCCTGATCTGATATATATAGTACAAAATGAAAGCCGTTGCTATTGTATCCCGTGGAACACTTTCATCTGATCGCATTATATATAGTACAAAATGAAAGCCGTTGCTATTGTATCCCGTGGAACACTTTCATCTGATCGCATTATATATAGTACAAAATGAAAGCCGTTGCTATTGTATCCCGTGGAACACTTTCATCTGATCGCCTGATCTGATATATATATAGTACAAAATGAAAGCCGTTGCTATTGTATCCCGTGGAACACTTTCATCTGATCGCATTATATATAGTACAAAAATGTAGAATCTCCAGCGAGAAGTTCCCTTTTGTTGTCTGTGCATAGTAAGTAATATTTGCCCTATACTTATAGTATTATTTATTGATCTATTAGTCATAGTAAGAAGTTAAACTTTGTACCTACTTGTACAATGTATAATGGTTTCATAAAATTATATTACCTATAAAAAATACTGGTCAACGGGTTTTTTTTACGGTAAAATCCAAACAGGTGACGTAGATTTTGAATAAGTAGGTACTTACTAATTAAGTAATTAAAAAAAAAACATTGTACGTCCAAAAATGGTAAAACTAATAAATACTTAAATACTCGTAGTTTCCTGCTAAGCATCTGACGCTTGTTTGATTGGCGGAGTTGTCTTCGTCACCAACACGTGTGTCTCTTTCAAAGGCTCACTTTTCCTATTGACAGCAATACGGACGAAATTTTTCATGCTTTTTGATTATTTTCCCTCGTTTTTATATGTATACAACTATACATATACTTGTACCTACATACCTATTAGATATTATTATTTTACGACCGTTAGCTTTTAAATTAATTAATATATGTCTAAGTAAATAATAAGTCTAAGTAAATAATTAATATACCTACAATTTGAAAGCTCAAGGTGATCATTGTAGGTAGTTAGACAGTAGTCTCTAGCTCTCATTCACCAAGTTGACAGAATTATATAGCGTGCGTTATGAAGCTTCGTTCCAAAAACATATGTAAATGAATCGAAAAACAAAAGTCCCGGCTAGTTGATCGTGGTTGATTATCATTCTGACAACGTACTCAGTATACTGGCCCATAGAAAATAAAACATTCCCTAAACCCAGAAGCTTCGATTTCAAGGAAATACAATCACATACGTAGTACTTGTCACAAAGATATATAGGTAGGTGGTCCGCTAACTAACGACTTGGTTTCGCAGAACTGACCACAACAGAGAAAATATTTAATAAAATAGGTACGGAAACAAATGACTAACACTAAAATATTCCCTCCAGTAGTGTTAGTCATTTAACAGCTGCTGTCAAACGAGTCGATCAATCTGCCTGCCTTTCCCCAACCATGTTGTGATCGGCTTCTAGTCTCACCGGATGCAGCTGAATACCAATACTATTCATGGAGCGACTGCCTATCTGACCTCCACAGCCCAGTTACTGGGTAACATGATACCCACGGAGTAAATATGATACCCCTCTTGGTAAGACTGGTTGTCAAACTTTTGGGCTTCTAACTACCCGTAACGAGTGTCAAAGATCTACGAATGACAGTCGGGACCAACGGCCAACTGCCAAACAAGTCATAGATACAAAATATAAACTAGCTAAAAGCAGAGCTTTGTGAGGGCTCGCGTCGTTTTTCTGCGTGGTAATAATCTTTTCAACACATTTGCTCGAAAAATGCATTTACAAAGCCTGTATACATTGTTCGAAAGTTAAAAATTACGCACCATACAACGGAACGTGCGGTAAAATAGGTACTTAGGTGAGAGTACCTATTTTACCGCACGTCCCGTTGTATAGCACCGTGCGTTTTCTTTACGGTTTTTTTTTAATTTCCAAAAAAAAATATAAGAATTCCACCAAAGAGTTTTACATTATGAGAATAAACAACCTGACTGATCGAACCTCCTTGGAAGCGCTTTTGCTCAATACGTTTTCTCACTTTAATACTAAAGAGTAAACGAGACGAAAGATGTAGTTCTAATTTTCACCACGTGCATGTGGCGCCATATGCAAATTCGCGCCATTTTCATATTAGAAACTTCAAAAATTGTTGCGACTTTAATTGTTCTCTAAAAATAGTCAAATGAAAAAGTTTGTTTAATTACATACTGTACTGTTTTCTCGCAAATGTGTTGAAAAACATTGTATGACACACGTGCAGAAATTGGTATTTACAAACTCGTGACTATGGTAAGCCCTCGACTTCGTCTCGGGCTTACATTCGTCTACTCGTTTGTAAAAACCAACTTACCGCACTAGTATCATAAATAACTATTTTTTAATATTTTTTTTCGTAATTTAATTTTTTTTTTTTTTTACTGATAACACATCTACATATAAATAGAAATTATTATGTTAAAGCACAAATCAATAGGCGTAATAGTTTTTCCGTAAAGTTAAGTTCTTTTGGATGCATCCAAAAGAGAATTGAGTCATTGGGTAACCTCTGGGGAGAGTTCGAACAAAACCACTTGAACCTCGTTGAGTTTCCGGATCAGGAACCTCAATATTTCGCATCTAACCTTTATCAACAGGGTAAGAACCTATATCAGTCTACTCGAAACGTACTGCATTTGGTTCGGATGAAAAGGGGACGCAGTCAAACCTGAAACCACTGAACTGTTGGCTCAACAGAGAACCAATCTTAGGTCGTTCAACAGGTTGGTGAGGAGCATCAACGTAGACGAAATAACCGAAAAATGGGAACTTGAAGACGAGCTTAGGGCTATACGAGCCAAGTAGAACACTATCGATACGTTACATCTGCGAATCGACCACATACTTCAAGGTGGAGATGTATCGTACGAAAATGAATTGAGCATGTACGAGCGTAACGAAAACGAATGCGAAATGCGAACGCATTATATCTTGCGAACGCATTATATCTTTGAATGCGAAATGCGAACGCATTATATCTTTGTAGTTAGATATAATGCGTTCACTAAATAAGAAAATATCGTCCATGGTTCATGTACAACAGGCAACGCCGCGCCGAAGCTCGAGACTCCTACTTTTACGGAGAAATACACGCAGTGACCAACATTTTGTGACCTATTTACAGAAGCTATTCACGACAACAACACAATGACCAAGGCCCAGAAGATGCAATACCTGAAAGGAAAGATCAAGGGAGAGGCCGAACGCCTTATTCAACACCTTCACATTTCGTCTGAAAATTATACACAGCTTGGGAAATTCTAGATCACCGATATAATAATACTCAAGTTCTCTTTACAAATAAAATAGAGATATTTTTAAATCAGCCTTATACCGCCAAACATACAGCTTATGAGCTATATCGGCTATATGATACCACCACGGAGTGCATCCACGCTATACACAATAATCTTGGTGTGAACACAAATTCATGGGGTCCGTTGTTAGTAGGTACATCTTTTCAGTAAGAAACTGGACCAGGAGACTTACTGTGATTACAAAGAGGCGCGTACATCACCCAGCGAGCTTCCCTCCTTGACAGTTATGATGTTCCTCGAAAACAAGTTCACAGTACTTATATATTAATTGATTAGATCCAGGTGCTGGCTCACAAACAGGGATTGGCTTTACGCCGACGGGCCTCCTCCAGACAGATACAAAAGGGAAACATTTAAACTGGGCCTATGAAAACTCATGGCTTCTAACCAAGCAAACGTTTTTTTAAATAATGATCTTTTCTGGCCTTTCCTCACTGTTGGTCGCAGTAACTATGCTAGGATACCCCGACCAAGCGGGTTAGGTTAGTTAGGTTAAAGCTCTCCCTGTCGTTTCGGGTGACGCAGGTGCTCTCGGGGCACGGTTGCTTCGGGAAGTACCTGTGTCGCATAAACAGAGAGTCGGACGCCCGGTGTCATCACTGCGTCGACTGCCGGGAGGACACGGCGTAGCATACGCTGGCAGAGTGTGCCGCTTGGGAGGAGCCGCGCCGTGCCCTCATCTCAGAAGTAGGCAGTGACCTCTCGCTGCCGGCCGTGGTCGAGTCGATGGTCGACAGCGAGGAGTCCTGGGACGCGGTGGTTTCCTTCTGCGAAACAGTCCTCTCGCAGAAGGAGGCTGCGGAAAGGGAGAGGGAGATCTCGTCCACTCACCCTGCCCGCAGCAGGCGCACCGGGCGTCGGCGGAGGGCGGACAACGCCCTATTCCGACCCCCCCAAAACGGGTCCAGGGGCGACGGACTCGGGGACGTCCGTCGCACCCCACACATCAGGACCCGAGGTGGCGGCGCGATGTGTTCCACGCGAGCCCCTCTTAGACGTCGCGGGGGGAGTCAAGCACCTCACTCCCCCCCCTGACCAGACGGGGCCCGCAGAGGCGGGCCGGCACCAGCCGGGGGTTGCGGAAGGATCGTACGTTCCCGCGACCCCCGGCGTAGGTGTGAGATGGAACACCGGGGTGGTTTTTAGTCAGTAAGAGTCTGACAGACCCCGCCGCCCGCCCCAGGGCGGCGGACATCCATGAGGATTTTCCACCCCGGATCAAAAAAAAAAAAAGAGGTTAAAGCTGTGACCTACATCCATGTTGGGCGTAGTTACTTGGCTGTTAAGTATTTTTAGGACCTTAGAATAGGAATTATCAGAGGTACCTACACTAAAAGAGATTCATGCATATTTTTTTTTATATTAGAGTGTTCAATAATATTTTCATTGAAAAGCAAAATGGGATTTATCTGACGTTCGATTAATTAGGTACATGCCGATACAAAATGGCGCGTCAACGTCAGAGGAGGTGCGCGCGGTGAAGGTTGACTGCTTGTTGCACACGTACATACGTGGGCACTCCTTGACTGAATGGCTCCGCGTGGGGCTTCCCCGGCGAGTGGAAGGATCGAGTACAAAGGAAATACTGAGATACTACAGGAAAATATTTGTAAATGTTTCCCTTTGAGGAAAATTTTACTTACATTACAGGTACCCTACTAGATAAGGTGATTCATTGAACATGGGAAGTTTAGTACTATTACGAGGTAGAGAAATAATAATATTATGTTCTAAGAATCCATGTCGTCGATTTTAGAAATAAGAAAATCTATTAGGTTAAAACGAAAGCTCATGAACATGTGCATTCTTCCCACCCTCACCTACGGAGCGCAAACATGGTCTCTACAAAGCGTAAAAAGTCCGCACTTAGAGTCTGCCAACGAGATATGGATCGAAGTATGCTAGGTGTCAACTGACCGCATTAGGAACTCCGTACTTCTTTACAAAACACTAATAGCGGACGCTGGCCGCACAACTGCTGGACTAAAGTGGAACTGGGCCACATCTGTCGCATGTCGGAGCAGCAATACGCAAAAACCACCACTCGGTGAATCCCAAATAGCAGGAAACGACGAATAGAGAAATTAATAAAAGAAAGTGATGTAGTCATATTTTAAACCCATTTTCTTACTATAACCGGAGTCCAGCGTCAAGTAGCCGTGTTTCATCGATGCGTGGGAGTTCCAGTGTCTTAGGTATCTTCTGGGCACGCTCGTTCCATCATAGATCTCATCCATCGCTTTCCATCAGGCGTGGTCGAGGTCAAGAGCGGGCCCATTCAGCAATAAAAAAAGGAGTAGGGGAACACCAAAGAAACGAAGGATGGACTGCGTGAAAGATGATATGGTGAGGACGGGGGACTACCGACTACTGAGGTGACGACTGATAGAGTTCTATGGAAGAAGACATGTTATGTTGCACAGTCGACCGACAGAATGTTCCCTCTGCTAGGACACAGGCCTCCTCTCTGTGACTGTGAGAGGGAGCGGGCCGTAATTCACCACGCGGGCCCAGTGCGGGTTGGTAGGTGTCTGCGTTCTAGGACATGCCGGTTTCCTCACGATGTTTTCCTTCGCCGTTTACAGAGCAGTGGTGATGAAATAATTTACACAAAGTAAAGCGCCAGCCTGGGTTCAAACCCACGACCTACAACTCGTAAGTCGGGGCCGTTACTACTGAGCTACCATTAAGGCCTATTCAAACCTGAGCGATATTCGCTGCCGCTGTGGGTAGAGGTACATACCGCGCGGGTTTCGCTCAGGTATTTAGTATCAAGTACCGCGGCGAAACTCGACTACCGCGCGTTATTCTACCCACAAGGATAGCGAAATCCGCTTAAGTCTGAACAGTAATATTACCGCATACCCACTGGGTTTTCTCTGCCGCAGACGGTAGCGAATACCGCTTAGGTCTGAATCGGCCTTTACTCTCCATATAATGTTGCGCCGACCACTAATAAATTGGCATAAGGGAGAATGACATGATGAATGATTTGTTACTTAGGTACTAGTACTACGTAGTTAGTAAACGTGTCTGCATGATTTAATTTTAACATTTCCTCGAGAGAGGAGGTTTTTATCCTGATGTCTGCCCACGTTCGAGAGCGACAAATACATGTGTGTGAATTATTGCGTAACACATTATCAGTAGGAATAGCTTTCATTTTGACAGTTCCACAAAATTCATTGCGTTATTTACGTTGTTGAGCAGACACATTTTCGAACATATTATTATGAAGCAATAGATTAATAATAATTAATATCATACAAAATTATTCAGATTATGTATGATTTATTGTGTGTTACGCAATTCGGGTGTTGTACCTACTACCAGACAGACTGATAACTAAAATAGTAAAAGCAGTTTTAGAATAGACAATACCAAATTTTATTTCCTTCGAAATGGAGTTTTGTAAATTGATTTCTTATTGTATGCGTACGCCCTAAGGAATCTGCCGACCTAATTTTAAGATAACATTGTTTACTAGCTACTGCCCGCGACTTCGTCCGCGTCACTTGTCCCCCCGACCCCCCCCCCCCTCCCCTGTCGCATCGCATCGTCCGTCCGCGCTATTACTTCGTTTTCACTTAGCGTTCTTTCTAAATTTTTGCAAGTTTCCTAAGGGTCGTAGAGTGCTGTCAAATAGCCAAATATTAACACATCCGACGGGTAGTTCCAGAGAACAAACTCTGCAGCTTTATTATTAGTTCAGTCATTATTAGTGATTGGTTACAGTACGACGTGGACGCGAAGGCGGAAGAGAGCCGGCTTGGATCGCACACGAGATTAAATCTGCGAGAGAAATCTTTCGTCGAGGGGAATCCCCAGCGCAGTTATAATTGAAACTGTACGTTGTAGCTCTTTCACAGCATCATTGTTCTATTAGCAACTTGTATAAGTACCACGTTTTTCCTGTCTCGCATGACTTAATGTGTCTTACCAGTAGGTGCAGCTTAGTTAGTTATAGTATCTTTGTCTCACGAAGCGATGCGCGGTTTACTTTTGTTTAACCTTTTCACCGCCATGGACATCAGTAGTTCCAGATTTTCGTGCCACCAGCGCCACGACTTCATTAGAAGCTCTTCATTTTAACTATCTTAGAAAAATAAATTTATTTTTATTTAAAGTTGAATAATTTAACGTGCTCTGAGCGCCAAGGACTTGAAATGAAGTCCAAGAATAACGTCATGAAAGAAATAGAGATGTACCTCATTTCTTATAGCTCCAATTGAGTTATATGTTTGTTTCTTTGATACTTATAATTTATACTGGTTTTTCTTACTAGGGATACTGTGACATAAAACAAATATGGAAATATTTAATCAGTTTTTATTTATATTCGTAAAATTATAAATAAAACTTAACTTAACGCGTATAAATTTCATTCATCGATATGACGATACGCTCATCACTACTGTTTACTGTATATTATTTCGTTATACATTTAAGGCCTATTCAAACCTGAGCGATATTCGCTGTCGCTGTGGGTAGAGGTACATACCGCGCGGGTTTCGCTCAGGTATTTAGTATCAAGTACCGCGGCTAGAGCGACCTGAGCGATATTCGCTGCCGCTGTGGGTAGAGGTACATACCGCGCGGGTTTCGCTCAGGTATTTAGTATCAAGTACCGCGGCGAAACTCGACTACCGCGCGTTATTCTACCCACAAGGATAGCGAAATCCGCTTAGGTCTGAACAGTAATATTACCGCATACCCACTGGGTTTTCTCTGCCGCAGACGGTAGCGAATACCGCTTAGGTCTGAATAGGCCTTAATAGCTTGGCGCCTGGCGGCTATCGCGTTCTGTGTGCGTTGGCGGTGAAAAGGTAACAAGTGTACAAACACGCTGTGAACACGTGTGTAAGTTCAGGAGCTCTCGGTACCGTCCGAGACAACTTGGGTAACACAAGTAAAATGCACGTCGTTTCGTGAGATAAAAATATTGTAAGCTTACGTACGTAAGTGCTGTTGAAAATAGTCATCCATGGAATGCCATTATACAACCGTAATGACATGTCACTTCGTAATGTCAGGCTTAGAGAGAGTTCCAAACGTTTCGATCCGAAGACGTCCGAGGACGTACGAGGGTTTTCGGTCGAAACACGAGTTATAAAACTCAATTGGAGTTCGGCAGGACATCTGCGGGGTAATTGGGTAACACACTATCAATAGCAATGGGTTTCATTTTGACAGTTCAACAACATTCATTGCGTTAATTATTTACCTACGTTGTCAAGGTAAAAATGCCAGAACTATTTCTAAAAAGTATCAGGAACTGTAGTAACTCAGCTGCATGCGAAAACAACTCATATTTATTTATGATCTGCTGGACAACGATCTGCTAAGTTCACTCACATGTCGAGCAGACACATTTTTCGAACATATTAAAGCAATGGATTAGCAATATCCTTCAAAATCATTCAGATTGTGATTGAAACTATGGTACGCTGTACGCAATTAGGTGCTGGCGCAGGCGCAGTGATGACAGGTGGAGTAAGGGAGTGACCGAATGGCGTCCGAGGACTGGAAGACGAAGTATCGGTTGTCCGGCTAGAACCTGGTAGAACCTGGTCCGGGTAGAACCTGGATGCGGCTGGCACAGGGCGCGGGGAGTGGCACATGGAAGGAGAGGCCTGTGCGCAGCAGGGGCAGAAGTGGCACAGGGCGCGGGGAGTGGCACATGGAAGGAGAGGCCTGTGCGCAGCAGGGGCAGAAGTGGCACAGGGCGCGGGGAGTGGCACATGGAAGGAGAGGCCTGTGCGCAGCAGGGGCAGAAGTGGCACAGGGCGCGGGGAGTGGCACATGGAAGGAGAGGCCTGTGCGCAGCAGGGGCAGAAGTGGCACAGGGCGCGGGGAGTGGCACATGGCAGGAGAGGCCTGTGCGCAGCAGGGGCAGAAGTGGCACAGGGCGCGGGGAGTGGCACATGGAAGGAGAGGCCTGTGCGCAGCAGGGGCAGAAGTGGCACAGGGCGCGGGGAGTGGCACATGGAAGGAGAGGCCTGTGCGGAGCAGGGGCAGAAGTGACACAGGGCGCGGGGAGTGGCACATGGAAGGAGAGGCCTGTGCGCAGCAGGGGCAGAAGTGGCACAGGGCGCGGGGAGTGGCACATGGAAGGAGAGGCCTGTGCGCAGCAGGGGCAGAAGGAAGGCTGCTAATGATGATGATGAATATCATATTTATTTATTTCAGGCATCAAGATAAGTTATATTAATATTATATTGTAAGTATGTGTTTCATACAATATACTACATATTAATATACTTACATAAAAATAGTACAAAATATACAACATTATAATTACACTAAAAACGAACGCACACGAAGTGTCTGCGTCGTGTGTCGTGTATTGAGTTGTATACAAAGTTCGACTTTGTAGAGTGTCGTTATAAGTTTGTGGTCGTCTCTTTCTAAAGCTGTAGAAAAACGCCCTCTACCACCCATAGCAGCCCACTGGGTGCCACTGGGTCAAGAATAACATAGGTAATTTAAAGGTTCGTGAACTTTTAACATTATGTAAGACATAACATCTCAAAAAGTTAACCATTTCATAAAACGTTATTTATTGCCATAAAACTTCATTTTTGTATGGAATTATTGTTTAGTTATTAAACTTTGGCGTTCAGAACGAAAGTTGATAATCCTCTTCTGATATTGTGCAAGTTGTGACATACAGTAGAGTCCGACCGAAAACGTTTTTTTTTCGGCCGATAACAACAACGAAATTCGGCCTGCTGCCTGCGGGGTAATTTCGGCCACAAACGAACATAGTCAAAGTCAAATCATTTATTTCAAATAGGCACTTTTGAAGGTCAAAACTTACAGTAAAATTGAATTTATTCTAGTCGCCCATTCCAAAAGGTAGTGTTCGTATGGAGAAGAATGGGCAAGAAACTCCACCGTTACTGCAACAAATTATAGCTGGAAACAGATCATATCTATTTCGGCCGAAAAAAACCGAAAACCCAAAAGTAAATTCAGTCTGACCTAGGACGACAACCTTCTAGGTCGACCAACGAGAAGCAATAAAAAATATTTCCTAAACGACCAGGCTGTCCTGTGGATGTTTTAACATTTGAAGGCCTCCAGCCAGGGCATAAAACTTAAAAACTTGGGGGAGGGCAGCAATGTACAGTCTGGATCGGATCAGAAGGAATGAGCATTGATCAACAAGTATAAATAGCCACTGCGCCAACATTTTAAAATCATGGAAAAAAAGAAAAAAAACCAAGAGCTTTTTGAACTTTTTTAGAAGATATTCTAAAAATGAATGATCAAAAAGCTCTTGAATTTTTTTTAAATTAAAAAAAAACTTTCGTTACAATATTCCAAGAACATCGCGAATGTGGCGAACGGTCACACAATAGCGGGCAGCAGCTGCCGACGGAATATATGACGGAACAGCTTTCATAGAAGAACGTGGCCACCACACAACGGTCCCAATGACGGCTGTCATGAAAATGATGGCAGCGGGGTTTGACTTTACGGTCTCAAAAAACGCTCTCTAGGAAAATACACTAATTTACTTTCATAAATAATGTTTCAGTGACGTCATTCGCCGGTAACAAAGAGAATATAACCGTAACTTGCAGACGCTATGTCTGAGGCGCCTGGCGGCCCCCGCTCGTCCAAGAAACCGTAGCATTACTCCCTTACAGCTACGTGGCGCCTGGCGGCCCCCGCTCTTCTAGGAAATTACTCCCATACAGCTTAACGGTCCTGCGTCACCGCTGTCAAACAAACCAGTCAACAAAAGCAATATTAGAGACCACAGTATTTCCCCAAACGATATGACGAGCCGCGCGCAAATCAACGAGGTTTTTTATAGTCAACGCGTTTCTCGTCTCCTCAGTCCAGCCAGCGTCGCGAAAGGCCGCGGTCACGCCGCTCAGTGCGCATAAAAAAACCTAATCGGTATTGCGCGCGAATTCAAAGTGACAGTTTGATTTTTTAATTTATAGCAATGAAGGGCCAAGTTAAGCGGTTTGTGAGCCAAAAGGGCAAGGCGTACGAGGTACACGTCGCTAAAAAGGACAATGAGAATGAGAACATTGGATTTTTTGATCTGGTAAGTTTTTGAAGAGAAATTTTGAATTAAGTACTTATATGAAAGTTTTTAGCTGTGGAAACGTTTAAAAGCTTATCCTCTGTTAGATAACTGCAACCATAGAATTTAATAGAAATGGAATTAAACCTGTTTCGCGTTTTGTAATTTTAGTTTTGTTGGCAAAAATGCAATTCTTCAATAAATATTACCTGCATTTATAATTAAAATTTATTTAATTAAGTTAATAGGTACTTAAAATTTGTGTTTTAATAAACACAAATTTTCCTCGTCCTTCTAATTGAAAAGTCACTAAACTTGTTTTAATATTTTATTATTGTTTAAAAAAATAAACCAGAAACAATTTTTATTAAATTTTCATAATCTCCCAAATATTCTGTAGTATCGTTTGGCAGGAGCTGGGGGTCACTGCTTTCTTGGAAAGCAAAGTGTTTGGTATTAGGAATGTCTTTGTAACAAAATAAACTAATTTGAAATCTGGATTTAGGTATCGATAATAGTAGTAGGCTCGCCCCTATCCTCCAGGACAACATTTTTATTTTTTATAATAATGAGTCATGCTACCTACTACTCATATTTTATTAAATTGTTGTGCCCGACAGGGTATGTAAACGTTATAACTATTGATAAGACTTTGTAACCACATGTGTTATGCAATGAATATTTGAATTTGAACAAAGTGTAAGTGAACCACTTAAACACCCCCCTGGTGCCCTGCTGCTCTGTCTACCCCCAAAACGAATACATGAGTAATTAATGAGTCTACAGACCCAGTCAGATCACAATAACGTATCATCACAACAAGCTGCAGTAACTCAGGGCAACGGTTAATTTCGATATATCAAAAGTCCTGACACAAAAGTCGGCCATTCGCAAAAAAGTTCGGACATTTTACTTTTTAAACATTGTTTTTAGAGTTCCATACCCTTGTTCCAACGGCACTCTATTACTAAGGCTCCGCTGGCTCCGCGGTCCGTCCGTCTGTCACAGGCTGTATCTTTTGAACCGTAATAGAAAGTAGGTGGACACTAACTTGATCAGAGCTTGTCGTACTATGTTTGCTACAACAACAAAATAAAAATAAAACTTAAATTAAATTAAAAAACAAAGGGGCTCCCCTCCCCATACAATAAACATGTTTTTTTAATGTAGTGTTAAATATTGTGCGGTGGTACGGAACCCTTCGAACTTCTTTTTTCAGTAATCCTATTTAACCGACTTCAAAAAAGGAGGAGGTTCTCAATTCGGTTGTCTTTTTTATGTTTGTTTATTTTTTACCTCAGTACGCCGTCATTTATAAACCGATTTAGAAAATTCTTTTTTTATTTAAAAGGATATACTTCCAGATTGGTCTCATTTTTGTCAAAATCCAGTTCTGATGATGGGATTCATGAGGAATATAGGGAACTCCTCAAATATAATAGGCACACCTATAGCGATTTGGGTATTTTTTATAGTAACTCGTGCATTTGCTCTCAAAAACCACCATTGGTGAAGTGGAACTGATGAAGAAGACCACAGATGGCCACCGGAACTACTCAATAATAAGTAATATTTCACGGGTTGCGTTTCGATTACTTTAATATGGTTACTAAGCAATTTATGCTCGTCACAGTCGTCACAATGCGAACGGTGAAAAGGAGCTGATGGTGGTATACTAGGAGAACTCCTCAACAATTAACGTCTCTGCATCGGGAAAAGCAATATTTTGTAAAAGGCGCTGGGCAAGTTGACATTAGGCTATTGTACTTAGACACATTATAAACAGACCCACTAAAAAGCGAGAAATAAAAACTTTAAAAAAAAAAAACCGACTCCCAAAAAAAAACTTTTTAATTTAAAAAAAACTGACTTCCAAGAAAAAACACTACAAAGTGAAAGTCGGTATCTTTGGATCTGTATTTTAGTTTTTGCAACCGACGCGAACGTCCGAAATTAAGCTTATTTTTCACTTGTAGTGTTTTTTCTTGGAAGTCAGTATTTTTTTATATTAAAAAGTTTTTTTTTTAATCCCCTTAATTGAAAATTCCGGACAAACTACAAGACCGGTCAAATTCGGGACGGAACGCCAAAAAGTCCGGACAAATCAGCGATAACCCTAGTTACAAGTTTACAACCAATAATTTAGTTATAATGAATGAGTCAGTGCCCAGACGCCTTTCACATCGTGTCTGGGAAAACCCGATACAAGGCTCCTTCAAACAGGCACGACACGCGATAAAATCGCGCTCGACACAAAGGCACCGCAAGTCGCGCAACGAGTTTTCACCGTGAAAACTTAGGTGAAGTGAGTTTGTTTTTGCTAGGAATTGACACTATTGACAGCTCACTCCACGCTCACTTCACCTAAGTTTTCACGGCGAAATTTTTACAGAATATTAGCAACGCAGTGTCTGTGTCGCGCGCGATTCGAATCGCGCGTCGTCGCGCCTGTTTGCAGGAGCCTACACAGTACCTATGCTACGTTGCCGAGAAAAGTGTCACTATTGACGAACGTGATACTAAACTATCACTAAGAAAAAAATGAAAATGGAAATGGCTTGAATGTAAAAGGTTCTACCGTTAGAGACTAGGAAGTCGCCCGGAGTCGGGTACGTGTCCGGCTCTTGCAGGTCTAGGACATGCTGGTTTGCTCACGATGTTTTTTTCCTTACCCGTTTTTGAGAGCAGTGGTGATGAAGTTATGTACACAAACAAACTAAAGCGCCTGCCTGGGTTTTAACCCGACACTCGGTAAGTCGGGGCCGTTACCATCGAAGACATGTGACATCCACCACCCCGCACTGGTCCGTGTGGTGGAACTCCCTCTCACAGAGAGGGAGTGGGCCGCCGTCCCAGCAGTAGGAACGTTACAGCCATGTGACATCCACCACCCTGCACTGGTCCGCGTGGTAGAGCGCGGCCCGCTCCCTATCACAGAGAGGGAGTGGGCCGCCGTCCCAGCAGTAGCAACGTTACAGACATGTGACATCCACCACCCCGCACTGGTCCGCGTGGTAGAGCGCGGCTCGCCCCCTATCACTGCAGAGAGGGAGTGGGCCGCCGCCGTCCCAGCAGTAGGAACTATTTAAGTAAAATTGTTGCTAACCTATGGACTCCTGTCTCAAATATAAGTGTTTTCTTCTATTCTATAACTACTGGGGAAATGTGGATGTACTACCGTACTACGTCACCTCTGCCAACTGCTCCGTGAACCACAAGCGTGATGTTATGTTGCTGTTGTGCGGTTGATGGCAATAGGCTCGCCCCCTATCACCTCCGTGGGACTTAAACATACCTGGCGACTTGTGGAGGTGGGTGTACCTATGGGGTGTACCGTAGGCGCGCCGCTGCCTACCCTGCGGGTACACGCGTGACATACCTGGCGACATGTGGAGGTGGGTGTACCTTAGGGGGTGTACCGTAGGCGCGCCGCTGCCTACCCTGCGGGTACACGCGTGACGTTATGTTATTATAACTTACAAAACACTCAAGCTGTGGCCATGAACTTAACAATAGGCGATTTTAAATGAACTTCACGTAAAATAATTATCTGTAGTTAAAATCTAAATAGAACTGCCATCGCGCCACTGCCCGCTGGCTTTAATACAGTTTTTCTATTATTTATTTTAAATTCATTGTCATTTGTCATAGTTCCGCAAAGCTAAATCTAAATATAATGGGTTTGTCTGTTTGTATGCCTTTCACTACAAGTACGTGCCGTTGCCACAACTGGGAAGTGAACTGCAACCTTATAGTAATGTCAAATGTTATTGTTTTTTTTTTTTGTAAAAAAATATGTCCTATACTATTCAAAAAACCAATTTTAAAAAAGAAATGAGGAATTTTTATTTATAACCGTTGCTAGTGGTCAGAATCATCATTATCTATTCTGCCTAATCCCAACTGTGCTGTGGTCGACTTCCAGTCTAAACGGTTGCAGCTGAATACCAGTATTTTATATGGAGGACTGCCTATCTGGTCTCCAAAAGCTGCTATTGTTATCGTGGTTACAATTATAACGACTAGGCAGCATGAAAGGGGCTCCAGCGCCCTGGTTGCGTAACACACTAGCAATCACAATCTGAATAATTTTGAAGGATATCGCTAATCCATAGCTTCATCCGTTCGTAAAGTGTGTCTGCTCAGCAACATAAATAACGCAATGAATGTTGTTGAACTGTCAAAATAAAAGCGATGCCTACCTACCGTTAGTGTGTTACGCAATTATACCAATAGTTGTGAAAGGGCTGGCAGATTGATTGGCAGCCATTTTCTACCAGTTGGCTTGTTTGTCAAACTATTACATGAATAACAACCACGCGTCTGTCCCACAGTCTGCACAGTCTCACGGAGGTTATGACAAAACCCTATAAACCCTAACGATTGTCATTTATTCATACATTATATATTATTACTTAATTACAGTCAATTTCCCCACTGTCACACAAACATTCTTAATTACAGTTTTAATTTTAATTAGGTTTGACGTCATTATAATCTGTGAAGGGCCGCTAATGATATCATAATGACAAGCAATAAATAAAAGTAATTTAAATTACGCTGAGAACATCACTTTTTGAACGTCATTCATAATGACAGGTTAAGACAGTCCCCCGGCACGCCCGCCCTTCACCACTTCCTAATGCTTTGGCTGGGAAGAACTGGCGCGACAACCTGTCCAACAGCACAGCTGTATGTTCAGTTAGAAGAACTTGATCATACAACAGTATATAAAGTAATTAACATTACAAAAATAATGTAGGTATACTTACTTAATATGTTTTCATAATAAAAGAAAGTCAGGTAAAGTGTACCGGGTTTTCCCTTTAGGAATTTCTCAGTAACAGCCTCAATATCGGTAACCAATATTTTGTCTGAGGTAGCAGCCTGGACTCTGGATTAGTGCCTGGCTAATGTTAATGGCCTAGCTGGCATCCTATAAACGTGACTGGCGAAATGTATGTGCATAATTATACCTTAATACACAGTGGCATCTTCTGGCGAAACCCTTCGGGGAATACCGACACATTATTTATTCATTTCAGGCATAAATACACCATACATTAGACATTGCAGGTTTATCTCTGGGATGGCATGGCAGCCGGTCTAGTCTGTAATATAATTACATATCGCAGCGTAAGCACGTACGTGAAGTAAGCTTCAAGTGAACTGTCATTCGGATGCTTGAGATTGGCCTTATTGACACTTGACAGCTCACTTCACCTAAGTTGTCACGGTGAGATTGTTACAGAACAGCACTAAGTACAGCCGGGTGTTGTTACAGAACAGCACCAAGTACAGCCGGGTGTTGTTACAGAACAGCACTAAGTACAGCCGGGTGTTGTTACAGAACAGCACTAAGTACAGCCGGGTGTTGTTACAGAACCGCACTAAGTACAGCCGGGTGTTGTTACAGAACAGCACTAAGTACAGCCGGGTGTTGTTGCAGAACAGCACTAAGTACAGCCGGGTGTTGTTACAGAACCGCACTAAGTACAGCCGGGTGTAGTTACAGAACAGCACTAAGTACAACCGAGTGTTGGTATTCTGCTGTAAACATCTCACGGTGAAAACTTAGGTGAAGCGAGCTGTCACTCCACCAGATGCTAGGTATTACATTAGTACACTATTGACAACACACAGCATACACATTAGTATACTATTGACAGCTCACTTCTTCACAGTGGACCGTTTGCTTCTGGCACCACGTTCTCAGCCCATCTGATGGAAATTGGTCCCTGCCACCTGGCAATCCCAGACATCCCAGTGACTTCCGATGTCTCGCCGGCCTTTGGAACAAAGGTGTAGACTCGTAGAGGCTTGTAGCCTTGTATAATGTCACCGGCGGCGGTAATCAAACCGGTCAGCAATGCATGGCGATTAATATCTATATTTACTCATATTATAAATGCGAAAGTAATTCTGTCTGTCCGAACGAATTTGGATGAAATTTGACACTCATCTGTTAGACCATGACCTAGGTTAGGACATAGGATACTTTATATCTCGGTAGTACGTTCTACTAAAATTACCGGTCGGAAATTACCACGGCGTGGAGGTCGGATCTTGAATTTGTGTCGGACAAACACAAATTAAAGATCGCTCAGCGCGCTATGGAGCGGGCTATGCTCGGAGTGTCTCAGAAGGATGAAAGCAGAAATAAAATTATCCGGAAAAGAACCGGAGTTACCGACATAGCCTGCAGAGTAGGGCAGAGTAAGCTAAAGTGGCGCTCAGCGGACGATGTTTGTCGAAGGGCCGATGGAACAGACTAGTCCTGGAGTGGAGACCGCGTATCGGTAAGTGTAGTGTGGGACGCCCCCCAGCGATGATGGACCGACGTCCTTACAAAGTTGGCTGGGACCGACTGGATGCGGAAGGCGGAGGACATGGTGTTGTGGCGCAGCTTGGGAGAGCCCTATATCCAGCAGTGGACTGCGCGATAGTCTGAGTTGATTGATTGATTGACGCGGGCGAAGCCGCAGACAAAAATTAGTTCATACAATCAAAATACATTTAACTATAAATAGGCTGTCAGCACTTTTTGAACGTCAAAATGACCATACGAGCGACACCCGGCACGCGCGCTCTTCACCGCTTCCCATTGCTTTCGCTGGGAAGAAGTGGCGCAACAAACTGTCCAGCAGCAGCACAGCTGTCTGTTCAGTGAAGAACTTGTCGTGTACAATAGTAGGTAGTGGTAGGTACACGTGCACAACAGTGCAGTGACCGCGTTCTGTGCAAGTTCTTCCCCTTTACAAGTGTCTTATACGAGTAGGGAGCTCTTGATACCGTATCTATTCTGTGATTCATCTAGTTACATATTCCTGTCATTTTGAACTGTGTAGGAATATAATAGTGATACCCAATGTTATAGTGGTTGGAAGACGTACTCCAGGTTAGAGCAGTGGTGGGCCAAGAGCAATGGTGGCCCAGTCTGGTAATGGTGGTTGGAAGGCTTACCCCAACAAAACATTGGAAGACGTGTGACAATTTACATCTACCAACCCGCATTGGGCCCGCGTGGTAGATTACAGCCCACTCCCTCTCGAAGGGAGGAGGCCTGTGGCCCAGCAGCGGGAACGTTATAGGCTGATTACAAAGGTGCATCCAGATCCAGACAGCAATGTTTTTTTTTCATGTTAGATGCGTCAGCGTGAGGCAACCGTACATATAAAAAAAACATTCGGCGCATGCCTCGCTCTGTCTGGATGCACCTTTAGGTTAAAGATCTGTCTAAATAATAAATTGTAGAGAAAAGTCGGAAATAGGTCACGTTTGCGTAATATAAGACCATGCTAAGGCCCAGCCGCGGCTGTAACGCCTCAGATGATGATGATAGTGATACCCAGTTGCCGAGGCCGGTCCGTAGATGGGTGGTATGGACCATCCATTACATATCGAAGCCCCTCCGTGTCTCGGAAAGCACGTCAAGCCGTTGGACCCAGCTGTCATTTGTAGATCTTTGACAGTCGTTACGGGTTGTCAGAACCAGAAGCGCAAAGGTCTGACAAATAGTCCTATCCAGGGGTATCGTATTGCTCTGTAACTGGGTTGTGGAGGTCAGATAGGCAGTCGCTACACATGTAAAATACTGGTATTCAGCTGCATCCGGTTAGACTGGAAGCTGACACCTACATAGTTAGGAAAAGGCAGGGAAATGTTGATAATATTTTTGGGGCACTCGGAATCACTAAGTGACCTTTTAAGGCATTATGTCCTCTTAAAATATGTTGCGTAAGCAAAGTAGGTACAAATGCTTCAATTATTTGCACTCATCTCAAACCCAATCAATCAGACTTATGTCAATGTTACTTGACGTCAAAAAGATCACAATAATAAGGCCTTCTGGCGGATTTGCCTTGCGCAAATCCTAACCTATAAAGTGGTTATATATTTTTGTTAATTTTATAATAACCGCCGAACCTATTTAAATGAAATTTTGCATCGCTAAAGGATAGTAAATAATCTATGATTTAAAATAAGTTTTATAAAAATCGGTTCAGCCGTTTAGAAGATATTATAGTTTTTGTTTGCAGAATTCACAAGAGTTATTTATTGATGAACGTGATTGAACTTTAGAAGACATAATAGAGTATTTATTTAAATCATTGTGGTTAGTTAACAGCTGTGGTCGTCAACCACAAGTTCGAAAACATTCCTAGAGTTTTTATGCAATGTCGCTGTCACCACAATTTATATACAGAATAATTGAGTAGGTACCAATACCATAATATAGTGTACGGTTTTAGATAAGTACAATAATTAATATACTAACTTTCTGAAGTTGCCAACTAAATCTTAGAGAAATAGTGAGCGTTTTATACCAATATATGAACCTTATCTTTATATTGTTAATGTTTATATTGGCGGGTAAATGTGAGCAAGCGTTTCATATGAATAATAATAATAAATCTTACCCCGTTAGAAAGGAAGTCGATATTCGCTTGAAACACTAAGTATTACTTAGCATAGTAAAGTTAAAGTGCTAGCTGTGAATCTTGCCCTTAGAAAAATTATGTATTCTAAGCAATATTCTAAGGCAAAGTTGTCAAAGAAAACATGAACTTAATTCTAAGTGCGGTAAAGAAACGTAGGTTTTTTTCAAGCAATCGATTAGATTGATTGAGCTGATTCTTTGGGTTGGCCATAAAGAAACTGTATCTTCAGATATTTTATTGAATACTGATACAGATACAAGATATTATGAGATACATAACACTCCAAACTATGTGGCTGATAAGGATCAAATCCAACAAAGGTAGGTAGGTATTTTATTTGAAAAATAGCAAAACAAAAAAATCAACTCGTTTTAATTGTTCGGTAGGTCGTATGATTTCAACTACTTCGCAAACATAACATTGTTTGGTCAAATCAAAATATTTTGATCAAAGTAAAATCATTTATTTCAAATAGCACATACCTATGTAAAAGGCACTTTTGAACGTCAAAATTTACAATTACCTACCTAAATAGAATTGATTCTAGTCGCCCCTCCAAGAAATAGCTTCGTATGGGTAAGAATGGGCAAGAAACTCCACTGTTGCTCTTTCTTTTTTGCTTTTTACAATGTTTCGTGTAGGTACCTACATTAATTAGGTATATAATAATTATAATAATAATAATAAACATTTATTTCAGACGTAGTCCATATACTGTTAGTAACACAAAAACCTTATACAACTATTGTTAGTATATACAAAAAACAAAAAAAAAAAACAAAACCACAGAAAGAAATAAAAAGCACGAAGTGGCACCGCACAGGAGTGCCAGTCTATGCCAGGCCCTGGACGCGACCACCCACAGTGTGTAGTCGCATCCAGTGCCGCCACATCGGCGAGTCCCATCGCCCCACGAACACGCTCAGAAGGCTGTTCGAGCTGGCCCGCATGCGCTTCATAAGGGACGCAGAACGCTTCCGCATGATGGCATGAAAACCATCCACGCTTTTCACTGCAAACATTGCTGAAGCGCTGCAATGGCGCGGCAGCCCGAACAGCACCCTAAACGCGTTATTATATTGTACTCGCAGAGCACTGTATGTACGCTGCGTGTACTTAGTCCACAGGCTGCAGGTGTAGAAAGATTGACAGTAGGCCCTAAATAATGTCACTTTGACTTGCTCGGTACACCGTGCAAACCTGCGGGCCAGCATGTTACAGCGCACAGACAGCGCCCTGCGCTCCCTTTCCAAATCAACGTTGTCACTTAGATCTTCCGAGACCCAGTGACCCAGATATTTAAAGTTTGACACTCTGTTTAAGCTGGTACCGCAAAGATACAAGGGAGGCACATTAGCGAATGATTTATTACCAGCCTTAAACACCATCACTTCACTCTTCTTCACATTATAACTGAGTCCATGGGTTCGTGCATACTTTTCACAAATACCTAGCAGTCTGCGCATGGCACTGATCGACGGACTCAGCAGCACCATATCGTCTGCATAGCTGATATTATTGACGCACTGTCCATCTATATGGCACCCTATGCTTGTTCTGCTGAGCTCGCCGATCAGCTCGTTCATGTATAAGTTAAAGAGACGAGGAGAGGTTAACCCCCCCTGCCTCACCCCGCACTCCAACCCATACATGTCCGAGTGTGAGCCTGCCCACCGTACAACATTAGTTTGGCTCGAGTACCAATATCTCAAAATTGTAACAACTTCACGTGGCACATCTGTTTCATTTTTCATCTTTTGCCACAACATATCATATGATACCAAATCAAATGCCCTGGACAAGTCCAGGTAACAGGCATAGACCGGCGTATTCCTAGCTGTATAATACTGCACAGTCTGCTTGAGGCACAGGATGGCACTCTCAGTCGAAAGGCCAGGTCTAAATCCAAATTGAGCATCATGAAGTTCTATGTGCCTATCCAGGTGTTTGTCAAGCAGACTGTCCAGTACTTTTGCTATCACAGTAGCAAGCGAGATGGGTCTGTAGTTTGCCAGGTCAGAGACATCCCCGGTCTTGTTTTTTATAACCGGAACTACCACGGTATGTATAAGTTCATCCGGAAGGTAACAGTGACTCACACATAAGCTAAAGAACATAGCAAGTACTCGAGACAAATGGAAACCAGCATATTTCAAATGCTCAATGCTGAGACCATCATGACCAGGGGACTTACCTCGCACCATTTTATGAATTACGTTGGCAACTTCCTTGGCACAAAATCGAACAGTAACATCCCCTGACATGATCTCAGCATCCCGTGTCAGATCAGTCGAACCTACAGGAGGAGATTCCACCTTAAAATGACGCTGAAACAGGTTGGCTATATCACGAGGCACATGCACGCCCATTATATGTGAAGACGATGCATCTAGAATAAAATTACTGTGCCTAGGTAGGTACACCAGTTTAAAAATAAAGCAATGACATGTAAATGAATTATGTGTGCTCACATAATTATTATGTGATAGATAGATGGTGCTCAACTGCTCACATATTATGTGATAGATAAAAAAAAAAATGAAAAAAAAATTGTGGAATGCAAATAAAGTTTGAGTTTGAGATAGATGGTGCTCACATATTAATTTGATGCATGATGGATGAATAAAAAGTTTTTTTTTTACAAGTCGATGAATCGGTTATGGATTAGAGTAGAGCATCAGTAGTTAGAGTTACCCCCTTGCTTGACAAAACCAATCTGACCGCCTTCTCCCAACCATGTCGGGGTCGGCTTCCAGTCTAACCGAATGCAGCTGAGTGCCAGTTTGCTACATGGAGCGACTGCCTATCTGACCTCCACTACCCAGTTACTGGCTGACACCCCTTTGGCGAGACTGGTTGTCAGACTTTGGGCTTCTGACTACCCGTAACGACTCCCAAATCTAAGAATGACAGCCGGGCCCAACGGTTTAACGTGCCGTCCGAGACACGGAGAGTCCTTAGTGGTCACCCATCCACGAAGCGACCGCGGCAAGTGTAGGTAGCTGAACCTTCGATCGACCCGAGCGGCTGTTATTATTTAGCCACGAGCCCCTTGACAAATGCGAGTGAGAAAATCTCCAACTGTATCCATAACAGTGTTTAACGAGACGACATTACACGGTTAAAGTTAAGTCTACCGCTACAAGATCAAATATTAACATAAGAACTCGTCTTCTTTAAACAAACAGTTCATTAAAACGGATGTGAGTACTTGAGACTGGTTTGGCAGAAATAGACACATAAATTATCATCTCAGTTCGACAGTTATTTTATCACTCCCACCCATGACATGGTCTATTCATTTATAATTTACTAGCTGTGCCCGCGACTTCGTTCTAGCCTTAGTTACTCCTTATAGAATCAGCTATCTGCCAGTGAAAGACGCATCAAAACCAGTACAGCCGTTTCCGAGATTGGCCGGAACACAAACAACTACTAACACAGACACAAAAAAAGAGTTTTTGTAATAAGTACCGTAAGATACTTTCATTATCGTGCTTTCATAAAGCTGTTATTTTGATATTACAGACAGACATTTCAATTTTATTTATGTCGCGCGGGTGTTTTTGTGGCCTGTCAATACATTTATGTCGCGCGGGTGTAACGACGGCCTGTCAATACATTTATGTCGCGCGGGTGTAACGGCGGCCTGTCAATACATTTATGTCGCGCGGGTGTAACGGCGGCCTGTCAATACATTTATGTCGCGCGGGTGTAACGGCGGCCTGTCAATACATTTATGTCGCGCGGATGTAACGGCGGCCTGTCAATACATTTATTTATGGCGCGCAGGTGTAACGGCAGCCTGTCAATAAATTTAGGACGCGCGGGAGTAATGGCGTCCTGTGCTCTACACATAAAACTTCCGGCATAAATTCGGGCTAGTACTGAGATTTTTGTTGGCAGAAATGTTTCCCCAAAACCCCCACCCGATCCGGAGATCGTAACTAAGATTCCGTGGTGCGCAGTCGCGATTTCGATTATCGGACCGATCAAGCAAAGGGTTCAAACTTTGACGCTGCTTGACGTTGCTGTATTCTGGATTGAAGCGTATGAGCACCGTTATCATTACAGGTTATCACATGAGACATTTTGGCTTTTCCTTGGGATGGCCACTTATTGCAGATGTCTAGTAGGGACAAAATAAAGTAATGACGATAAGCAAGAGAGGGACGCCACTTAAGGACGCTATGGGTAACGCCAGCAGCGCCCGGGCCGTAGCCTAGGGGCCGCCTCCACGAGCGAGAGAATCGCGGCGATAGTCTCGCCGTGCCATCAAATTTTCGCGGCGATGATATCGCCGTGTGGAGACACGTTTTAAGAGAGTGTATAGAAATACGTGGCATGACGATAATATCGCCGCGATTCTTTCGTTCGTGGAGGCAGCCCCTTAGTGAGGCAACGCCACGTATTCTAAGGTGCGTTCACAAAAATGCACAATACGTGACGCCACAGTCTCATTTGTATTGGCGGTGGAGTTCACTTTAAATCAGATAGGACATCCTTTATACTATAATGATCAGGAATTACCCGTCAATAACCGTAGCAAGAATCTCACTAGCTCTACAAAAGCCCTTTACAGCAAACACAACTATACACACATATACCGTACTATGGTAATGAAACTGGTTGCGGGCGCCTTGAACTTGCCCGAGCGTGGCCGAGGACGGCCGAGCGCGGCCGAACGGTGAATCGTTCATCGTTGGGCTAAAATAAAACTCATTTTGATGAATCAAAGAAAGGGTCTGGAAAAAAGACTTGGCCTGAAAGGAAAATGAATTATATTTTAAGTTTACAGTTTGAAAGGCCTCCTCTCCTCTGACATCATTCTCTTGAACTCACCTCGATGTGTTCCTGGTCGGCGCGGCATGACTTCTTCCGTCAGTCATCATCTCGGTAGTCACCGCCTTTCTAGCCATAATATTATCATCTTTCACACAGTCCATTTATCGTTTCTTTGTGTCTCCTCTGTCCTCTCTGTAAGAGGGCGTGGGCCGTCGTCCACACGCGGGCCCAGTGCGGTTGGTATGGGTCCATCTCTCTTGGACCCGTGTCTTTGATATTTTGTTCTAGTCTATGGACTCCTATTGATTTCTTCCTTCACTATTATATGAGTGAATTCTTCTTCTCTTGGAACTATTAATAAGAATAGATTATGCCATGGCAAGAATACATTAGCTAGTCAGCGCGGTCCTAGCGGGGCTGACAGTCCAGGGTGCGTACGCCCACCACACCTACATTTTTGTATTAATTATCTACACTGCTAAGTAGGTAAAGGCACATGTAACCTCCTTACAGGCGACTTGCACTTATAATGTTTCTGCAGGCGATCACCGTTGGAGCGAAATACTTAATGTAGAGCGCCGTCTCTTTCTAATCGCTGCTGTTCATAATCCCGTTCTGGAAAGATTCGATGGATCACTGGCTTAGGTTCAAGTACGGTGTAGGGTTTGGTTCCCTAGGAGAATCTGAATGTTTTAGTTACAACATAGTATTATGTATTCTGTTATTATAACTGTCTGTTTGCTGGTGTTTCTCTATGAGATGTTCTGACGACCCCCGTATCTAACGACTGTCAAAGATCTAAAAATGACAACAGGGACTAACGGCCTAACATAGAGGCACGGAGGGGTCTCGATATGTAATAGATGGTCAATCATTCACGAACCAACCCTGGTTGTCATTATTTAGCCACAATACCTACGTTCTTTTATTTGGTGAGTATAGATAGATAGATATTGCAGTCTGCTTGAGGAAACTCTACAGTTACTATATACTTTGTCTGGACATTTAGTTCGTAAAATAGATTAGTTAGTAAAACTAGATAAACCTGCATTTAGAACTGGTTTATAAAACCTTCACCAAACAACAATTTTGAACTAATATTTTGAAAAAGTGGAAATTTTTGAGTTTGAATGTGGATGGCTATAAGAGTACAGGGAAACCAAAGAAAGTAAACGATGGATGAGCCGTGAAGCATGATAAGGATGGAAAGGGAGCGACTACCGAGACCACGACTGATAGAGAAGTATGCAAGAGCAAGACATGCTGTGCCGACCACGACCAGCAATACACTGGTGTGACGGCAGGAAACCTATCCTAATGATGATGATTTTAAAAAGAAGGACTGATATTGTTGTATTGTACTATGATTTACACGTACCTTGTCTTCTGTGGAGGTAGTTCAGTTGTCTTTGTCATTGTTGTACCACAATCACCCATAGCCTGGTTGCACTTGCATATCGCTTGCACCTCATCACACAACAAGGTCTAATTTGTCTATGTGACAGTTAGATAGTTTCTACCTTAATAAGATTTCAATTTACTGCGAATTGTATTGTTGTTATGATAAAGCAAAATAATTATTTATTGAATAGGTACTTCAAGAACACAATTAGTGTGCTGAGGCGGGGTTAATGCCTTAATTACAAAGTCTTGTTAATTTTCCCAGTACTTACATTACTTGATAATTTTGGTATTTTTGTTAATGAATGTTAGAGATCGGTAAAGTGTTATTAGATATTCCTCTGTCACACCCAAACTCTAAAACGAACGCAGTGGTAACTTAATTTAAAAAAATGTAAACTCTTTTATTATTATGACTTTTTTTTTCTTTTCTTTAATTTTGTATATTTATAAACTTACCTCCTAATGCATGCCATAACTATATCGAATCTCATTTTTATCTATCGCGCTTCTATATCATGTTCTCTGTAAATTGAGAGGTCTGGCTCTTGTGATACAGGACTTCCTAGTACAAGAGCCAGGGCCACACTGATTTTTGTGTCTTGAAGTGGAAATAAACAAATTATAAATTAAAATTATAAATTCCATCTGGAATGCCTCAGTAGCAGTCCCGAGTCGAGATTTGTACCCGGGTGATGGCCAGAGGCTCGCCTCCTAACATGGGATGAAATGTGGGGGTGCCTACTTAATGAACTGAATACACGCTTGATGTTATGTTGTGATGGTAGCAGCACTTCTCTTTTCCTAAATCAAGTGATGTTTCCCGATGATGGTGCATAACATAAGTAGCACTGTGTTATTATATCTTTCCCTTTCTGTAGTAGATTACTATCTACGACAGAGACAACGCTCTGCTGAACCAGCTGGGTCCAGAAGCATAAAAAAGTGAGTACTAAGGAAGAATTTTCGAAAATTCACGCCTTATCGGGGTTAAATATAATAGGGGATGAAAGTTTGTATGGATGTTAGTATGTTGTGCCAACGGGAACCTGCACCAGATGCATCGGGCACACGGCTTGCGTTCAATAGATGAAACAGAGAGCGAGCAGAGTTACTAACGGGCACGACCCTAGACTGCTACTGATAATGTTCCTGGTGGAAAAACACAATAACAAATCTTGTTCCTGCTCTGTATGAGAAGGCTTTTATCCAGCATAATCAGCCTACAATGTTCCCACTAATAAATATATTCCTACTGCTGTACTCCTCTCTGTGAGAGGGAGTGGATCGTAATGTACCACGCGGGCCCAGTGCGGGTTTATCCTGCAGTGAGACAGTTACAAACTGGTATATTGGGTATCGGTACTGGGGTACTTTATCATCGTTCTCCTGCCCCTATCCTAATTAATGTCGGATCGGTGCAACAAGATTGTCTTCTTCTTCCATACTTCTCTGTCAGTATAAATGTGACGTGGAACATACACGATAGACTCGAGGATTCGAAGTGGGTGCACGTACCAGCAGCAGCAGCGTCCCTTGCCGGAGGAGGCCAGGGTGTTGTGTCGGCTGTTGTTCGTTATCTACCAACACGAATAGCGACATGTGAATGTTTTCTGTTACGGCGCCGACATTATCACTAAGTGATAAAACCCTTTCAAATAAATAAAGATTAAAAATAAATCATTCACACGGCCCATCCATCGTTTCTTTGGTCTTCTCGACCAAATTTTCCTCACTCCTCCGCATTACCTGCACACACCATGACAACCGATTGTGGGAATTGCGGGGCCATCACAATAATTATCTAAATTATAAATTTCGGCTCGAAAACGAAACTAATCGGTGAATGGTCCTACATTGTGGAGAACGACAGATTGCTTTAAAAAAAATAACAGTTTATTAAGTTTGTATTAAAATCTTTGCAGGTATATGGTCTCTTCTTCTGAGAATAAAACCGAAGAGGAAATTCCCAGTCTCAATTACAATCGACCACAGATTTAAATTACATAAGACTTTGAGGGGCTGTGACTAAGTAAAATAACACAGCCGCGCGGGTCGCTTGCCGCGGTGGTGCGTGGTTGGCCGAGTCCCCGCCGACCGCCGTGCCTCGGCAAGCACGTCAAGCCGTCAACGCTAACAGCCGCGCGGGTCGCTTGCCGCGGTGGTGCGTGGTTGGCCGAGTCCCCGCCGACCGCCGTGCCTCGGCAAGCACGTCAAGCCGTCAACGCTAACAGCCGCGCGGGTCGCTTGCCGCGGTGGTGCGTGGTTGGCCGAGTCCCCGCCGACCGCCGTGCCTCGGCAAGCACGTCAAGCCGTCAACGCTAACAGCCGCGCGGGTCGCTTGCCGCGGTGGTGCGTGGTTGGCCGAGTCCCCGCCGACCGCCGTGCCTCGGCAAGCACGTCAAGCCGTCAACGCTAAACGCTACCGCAAAACGGTCCAAGTAGACTATCCTTAAATTTTATAGAAATTTTGATCTGAATCAAACCTTTTTCCAAAAAAATTACAGTCGGCAAGAAATTAATTAATTACCATTTTCACAAAAACTTTTTTTGATGCCAATCGTATAGTCTGAAATCGCCAACCCGTCCTGAGCAAGCGCGAGCGTGGAGATAAAGCGCCAGCGTGGTGATCAAGCGCGAGAGTGAAGATCAAGCGCGAGCGGGGTGATCAAGCGCGAGAGTGAAGATCAAGCGCGAGCGGGGTGATCAAGCGCGAGCGGGGTGATCAAGCGCGAGCATGGAGATCAAGCGCGAGCGTGGAGATCAAGCGCGAGCGTGGAGATCAAGCGCGAGCGTGGAGATCAAGCGCGAGCGTGGAGATCAAGCGCGAGCGTGATGATCAAGCGCGAGCGTGATGATCATGCGCGAGCGGGGTGATCGAGCGCGAGCGTGGAGTTCAAGCGCGAGCGTGGAGATCAAGCGCGAGCGTGATGATCAAGCGCGAGCGTGATGATCATGCGCGAGCGGGGTGATCGAGCGCGAGCGTGGAGTTCAAGCGCGAGCGTGGAGTTCAAGCGCGAGCGTGGAGATCAAGCGCGAGCGTGGAGATCAAGCGCGAGCGTGATGATCAAGCGCGAGCGTGGAGTTCAAGCGCGAGCGTGGAGATCAAGCGCGAGCGTGGAGATCAAGCGCGAGCGTGATGATCAAGCGCGAGCGTGGAGTTCAAGCGCGAACGTGGAGATCAAGCGCCTGCGTGGTGATGAATGCTCGTGCCTTCTCTGTATGAGAAGCCTTAGTCCTGCAGTGGGACAGTAATACACTTTTAAGGAGGCTGCAACGTCTGATAACATAAGAAAGGCAAACGAGATTTAAATACCTACATACATCTAAAATACAAATGAATCAGCTGATCAACTTCACAGAACATTGTGTAAGATAGAATCATCTTCACCTAATTCGCGTAATTTATTTATTATTATGCAAATGAATTCGTTGATAAACCAGTAATCATGGTGATTTAAGTGACGTCATTGGTTACGGAAACGTCTGCAAAAGAATAAAATTATCGATTTCTTTAAGGTATGTACCTCATTGTCAACGGTCAAACGGCTAATAAGTTTTACAAGCAAGTGTGCTAAAGCAAAGCTCACATTATAAGTTTATAACCGACTCGTGCCACAGCGTCCACAGCGCGCCGCCCCGCAGCGTGGCGCCCGCGTTGCAAAAATATATGGCAAAAATGCGCTAAAGCACATGAGGCAAAGAAGCCGCGCCGTGTCGTGCGTCCCGCGGTCGCGCCGTTGCCGCGTTGTAATGCGGCGCAATGCAAACATCCTCCTGCGTCACTTTCGTACATTTTGGATGAACCGTCGCACAACTCGCACACTACAGGCTCAAGCGCAACCTGCGCAACGCACTGGCGCGGGCGGAGGCGGATCGCTCACCCAACAGACGTATTTTTTGCGTTCATACAAAACGTACTAATTGTGTGTGATGCAGGAGGATGATTTTGCAATGCGATGCGATGCGGCGCGACCCGCCAAAATGTGTGCGAACCTTACGCATCGCTTGTATTTATTGAAATGAGCAAAATGTTAATTATGTTTACCAAAATTCTTGTATAAAAAGCAAGTATGAGATGTCATCAGTTTTAGTTGAGAACATTCGTTTAGTACTTAATTCATGTTGTTTGCGAAATGCAAACAACATGTTTAGTGAGTGGACGCAGTTTTTTATTATTATGTTATTGCAACATATTTCATTCACGCTTTTTGTTTCTCTATACTGTTGCTAGCCTGTCGATCTTCTACAGCCTGTACTTCGGGGAGTGTGCGCGGAGCTCCACGAGCCGATCCCACCATCGCCCTTTTACCGGACAACCAGAAGTACTGCAGCGTACCATCCGCACTTGGTTGATATCTCCACGAGTCGTACTCAGCGCTTCTCCTCCACTTTTATTATGCGCACAGCCAAATTGTAAAACTCTGCCTCTGTCTGTGTTCCCTCCCACATTTAACCCGTCTACCTGCAAAGCAAGAGTGAACAGGCTATTCAGAGGATCGATGGGGCGGGTGGAGGGGGGGGTTCAGCGGATCAGACCGGAATAAATCGTATTTCCAGAGATTAGCGCGTTCCAACAAAGAAACTCTTCAGCTTTATACAAAACAAAATGAATAACCAATAATGTAAATAGGTACCTAATGAAAGAAAAAAAGAAACATCTTCATTAGAGTAATATTGTCTTCCAATTATAAATCGACTCCGAACGTAAATCTACTGCAGCACGGAATCAATATAATTGCAATTATCTTGAGAACCAATTAATAACTTACGAACCTTATTGTAACGTAATTGTCTTCTCAAACTAGTTCGAGCTTTTTTCTAGTAAAAATAAGTCTTCTTCATCCATATTATATTTTGACAATTAATTTACAACACTCAGAACGAAGCCGCGCTCGACTGCGCACAGGCAGATCGCGCGTGTTCCCGCACCCGCGCCGCTCCCCGCCCGCGCTGCCAGTCTGGCCAAGCACTTTTGTAAATACCTTTCACACCTCCCTTTTCTATGGAAGATAAGAACTTTGAACCCTAATCATCTGCCCGCCTTTTCCCAATTATGTTGTCCACAACCCAGTGGTCACTCACTGGATTGTGGATGGCCGATGGGTAATGTGATAATTACTCTTTATCAGACTTTTGGGCTTCTGACGACCCTTAGCAACTCTCAAAGATCCAAGGATGACAGCTGGGACCATCCGAGGCACCGGGGGGTCTCGGTATGCAAAGATGGTCACCCATCCACGTACCGACCGTGGCAAGGGTAGCTTAACCTGATCGACTGACCCGTGCGGCTGTTATTCCTTAGCCACGAGCCCCTCAAGAACTTTGAACCCTGTTCCTCATAATTGCTTCTAAAAACTAAGATGGAATAATCAGTCCATGGTCTTTATCAAACTCAAGGGCGTCTGTATCCTAATCTCATAAATACTTTTAACTTAGTAATACTGACCTCAACAATTTAGCAAGCATCAGTTTTGCATACTGAATACTAAATCTTTAAGTCCCCTTTATTACCCTACATTTAAACTACATTTAATTAAATAATTTATTGGAAGTTTCATCACAATAATTCCGATAATGTGAAACCACAAAACTTATAATTAATATTTGAAGGTAATATAATGAGCGTTATGGCGGGAATCCCTGGCGGCGTAAGTGCGTACTCACGACTACGACCGAAATATACATTCCAGTATAAGCTGATCTTTTAATCAAAAATTAAAATATAATTGTTATTATCTACATGAGCAAGTACTCATGAAACGTCAGAAGCTACATAGGTACACGGTGCACGGAGCACGGTGCACGGTGGTCGTTTGCTGTGGAGAAGAGCCGACAATAAACTCCACGGTTACTTTTAAAAATATGTAATTGGCTTTTATAATGTTTTCAAACATGGAGGACCTGGCCTGTCAACAAGTACCAGAAAATGGTCTACAGTCTACAAGGTCTACAACGTTCTCACATTGACTAATTAGAAGAGAATTTATATAATACTAGCTTCCGCCCGCGGCTTCGCCCGCGAGGTATGTCGATAAAAACTATCCTATGTCCTTCCCCAGGATGCAATCAGATAGATTGCTCTGTTAATTTTACCGAAATCCGTTGAATGGCTTAGGCGTGAAAAGGTAACATGCAGACAGACAGACAGAGAAGTTATTTATTAGTGATCGATGTTATAATGTATAGACTAGCTTCTGCCCCCGAGTCACTGCGTCGCAACTCGCATCGCAACGCATCGCCTGCTCGCGCTTTCTTCGTTTTTGCTTAGCGTTCTTTCTGACTATTATTTCTTTTTGCTCGGCTCCCAAGGGGCATAGCTTGATGTTATATAGCCTCAAGAGTTGGGCTATGAAAGGCAAAAAGATTTTTTCAAATCCGACAAGTAGTTCCAGAGATTAGCGCGTTCAAACAAACAAACTCATTGGTACCTAAAGATAAACAAAATAAAATTCATTGCATCGGCTTTCCGTACAGAGGTCAGCGTATACTGGAGCGCATATTAACTTTATCTGTCGTCGTCACTCGTTGTGCGAACACTCAGTTCTTGGAGTCGAGTTGAGTCAGCCACGCGGAAGTCTGAGGCTGATCGAATGCACTATATTATGACAAAAAGCATTTAAAAAGATACTTTTTGTTAAAAATGTTTTTAGGTAGGTACTCTAACACTTTTTGTGACTCTTGTGCTAAGTTTGATTAATTGCATTTTTGAGTAACAATGCAATATCACGCCTTTATTTCGAGAAGGGGTTGGCAGAGATGTAGGTACTTATTAAAAAAATACAGATAAAATAAAAAGACAAGGCAGTAAGTAAGTAAGTGTAAAAGACAGTAACGTTATCCATGAAGAAGATTGAAGCTCCACGGAGCGAGTGTTCTGGCGGAAATGATGATATTGGCAATAAGGTCACTGTTCACAAAGTCCACTGCTTTTACTTGTGCTACATGACATTGCTTCTAGCCAATTGATTTCATGATACTTGGTCAACGGGAAGTACCTACTTCTAAAGGTTTTGATTTCGGAATATAAGTATAATTATATCTTTTGATTGCATTGACTTAGAAGTTTGATTTTTTCACTGCTTCAAGGGATTGCAGCCCTGAGTATTTGATAATTTAATAATTTCAACTTGATAACTCCACGCGTTCCTGAGAAAAAGGGTCTTGACTGACGGACAGACGGACAACGAAGTGATCTTATAAGAGTTCCGGTTTTCCTTTTGAGGTACGGACCTAATAACACTTCATCCTGGAGGTACCACCTAGACCCTCACACTCAGCAGTAGCGGAGCAAGAGGCAGACTGAACCTTGCTATACTTACAACGCTTATCGGTATAAGAGTAATATACTCGTATCTGTGGAACAGTTAGTACTCGTAGCAGGATTGATTGCTAACAGTAACAATGGCGCATCGCTTGTAACGCGCAACGGTTTTGCTGCAAATAACGGTATTTACCTACTTGTGCATTAAGCACATTTCAAATGATGCATTGTGAATTGAAAAGGTGAACTGTAATTTCTTTTCAAAAGGTGAACTGTAATTTCTTTGCAAAAGGTGAGCTGTAATTTCTTCGCAAAAAATCGACTGGCGTTCATCATTTCTCGGAAAAATAAATGGGCGGTAAACAACGGTTAATTTTAAGCAAAATAGCAAATTACGATATTTGTGTAGATACCTACAGGGTTATTGGTAAAACATTAACAACCTCTCAAGAGGTCATTGTACTCATCATTATGAACAACGCTCCATGTAAAATAGGTAGGTACTGGTATTCTGCTGCATCCAGTTACACCGGGATGCGACCCCAACATAGTTAGGAAAAGGCAGGCAGATTGATTGTACTTTTATGTATAAAGAATCTAATGGTACTAGACTGAGTATTTTCCGCTAAGTATTTCTTATAAATTCCTGATTTGCTCATCGACGCACCCTTGGAAAGTGACCCTGTATAATTATGTATAAACCTCTCAAAGGCAATGACAAAGTAAAATGATTTATTTCAATTAGGCACATAAAAGGCACGTTCAAACGTCAAAATTTAATTGATTCTACGAGTAGTAGGAAGGTACTAGGGTACCTACCTACCCAGGGTACCTAGGGTACTGGGGTGGTAGGTAGTTCCATATGGAGAAGAATGGGCAAGAAACTCCAGTTATACTGCTTAGCCTTTTGCAGGACAGGGTTGATGATACGAGTTCGGTCTAAACACAAATCATCACAGAGCTACAGACATAATAAATCAATTACTTACGGTCTAAATTAATAGGTAATAATTAAACAAAAACCATAATTAATATGGTGTAATCATTTGCACAAGGAAGATGAACCCACCTTGACATTACAGCGACTCATTCGTCAAGTTCATTACCATCGCTCGTTTCACAGAAACTTCTAGTTGCGTGCGCGAGTTCAACACGCAATGTAAGTCATCCAATTATCTTCATTAGACGAAGGTTCCGCCCGCCATTGTTTGACAAGATGGCTTACTGTTCGATATTGAAATTAGATTGAACACGAAAGTTCTTTTCTTTCGCGGAAGTTTTTATAGTAGGTACTATTAGTTATTCAGTGGTAAAATGAAGATTTTATTCTGTTATGCAATTTAGTTACCTAGTTAATAACAGCCGCCCGGCCCACGGGCCGATCTGTAAGGGTCGTGGATGGGTTACCATCCATGACATATCGAGACCCCTCCATGCCTCGGAAAGCATGTTAAGCCGTTAGTCCCGGTTTTCGTTCGAAAAATTTGTCTGCTCAACAAATTAAATAACGCAATGAATGTTTTTGAACTGTCAAAATGAAAGCCATTGCTACTCGTAGTGTGTTACGCTTACGACGTCCTGCGTCCCACTGTCCTTCGTAGAGCGTCGTCTCTGTCACTCATACGTCTCTGACAGTCTCTTTCTAAAGCTTGATGTATCATAAATTCTAATATTAACATTTAAACTGTGACATGCATAACGACATACACGTATTCCACGTGGGGCAATTAACATACATTATTATGCGATTAACATACATCATACTAAAAGGTATAACAAATTTAAATTCCTGATTTCTGATAATAGATATGAAAGTTTGTATGTTTGGATGTTTGTTACTCAATAACGCTAAAATGGCTGAATGGATTATATGATATTTTTAATGCTGCTTTGAGTTGAGTTTGATGAAATTTGGCACACAAAGTCAAAATGAAAAGTCATTTATTCAAATTAGGCGGATAATAAGCAAAGTCAAAGTCAAAGCATTTATTTCAAGTAGGCACATTAAAGGCACTTTTGAACGTCAAAAATTACAACAAATAGAACTGATTCTAGTCGCCCATTCCAAAAGGTAGTTTTCGTATGGAGAAGAATGGGCAAGAAACTCCACCGTTACTCTTTTAAAATGTTTTACAATATTTTGTATACATTAATTATATCATAATAATATGTGAAGACGATGCACCTAAAATAAAATTACTATACCACAATAGGTAAAAGAATTAAAAAATGAAACCATGACATATAAATTAATTATCTGATAGATGCATGGTGCTCACATATTTACAAACATGGTAAAAGTAAACGATTTTCATTTAAATAAAATAAAATAAAAAATACAAGTAATAAGTCAGGGTGTGAGTTAAGTAGTTACAGAATGTAAATCAATTTAAATAAAAAAATAAAAAATAATAATTATAAATTTACAATTAAATTAGCAACCCGTTTGATTTTGTCTAGACTCTAGATTGTCCTATGGAGCAGGACCAGCATGTATCCAAGCGTTCTTATCTTGGATATAATCTTCTAATTTATAGTATGCTTGTTTACAAAGTGTACGTTTAATGTGAGTTTTAAATTTTCTTTCATTTAATTGCAATATATCACAAGGTATTTTATTGTAACATTTAACACAGTACCCCATAAAAGATGTGTGTACCTTGGCTAATCTGAAAAATGGTTGATGTATTTTATCTTTATTTCTAGTATTAAAATTATGTCTATCGCTTATTTTATTAAAAAGATGTAGATTTTTTCTTACATACATAATATTTTCATAAATGAATTGGCAAGGTACCGTCATAATATTAATCCTTTTAAAAAGTTCCCTGAGAGATTCGCGGCGACGTAGATTATAAATGGCTCTGACAGCTCTTTTTTGCAAAATAAAGATGGATTCAATGTCAGCAGCTCGACCCCATAGTAAAATGCCGTACGACATAATGCTGTGAAAGTAGCTGAAATAGACTAAACGTGCGGTTTCTACATCAGTTAACTGTCTTATCTTTCTAACAGCATAAGCGGCCGAGCTAAGCCGCCCCGCAAGAGATGTTATGTGAGGTCCCCATTGCAATTTGTCGTCTACCGTGATTCCCAGAAAAACAGTTTGATCAACAAATTCCAGTTTTTCTCCATTCAATATGATGTCACATTCACTACTTCTAACATTAGGTAATTTAAATCTAATGCATTTGGTTTTCTTTTCATTTAGTACCAAATTATTTACCGTAAACCAATCTTGGACCTGAAGAATAGAGTTATTCACGTCGTCAAGATTTTGTGCCCGTCTGTCTATCTTAAATATCAATGAGGTGTCATCTGCAAATAACACCATCTTCGGTTGATTTTGAAGTAATTGGGGTAAATCATTAATGTAAACTAAAAAGAGGAATGGACCCAATATCGAACCTTGAGGAACGCCCATTGCTATTTCAGACCCCAATGAGTTTACGCCGTTTACTTGAACTTTAAGCTTTCTATCTTTTAGGTATGACTTCAGTAAATCAAGAGCTAAATTCCTAATCCCATAATGCTCAAGTTTCAGCAGAAGTGTCTCATGGTTTACGCAATCGAACGCCTTAGAGAGGTCGCAAAAGATTCCAATGGCATCTTGTGCTTCTTCCCAGGCGTTAAAAATGTTCTTTATTAGGTTGACACCGGCGTCAGTGGTACAACGCCCTTTGGTGAAACCGTACTGGTGTTCATGAAAGATGGAATTTTTATTAAAATGGCGTAACATTTGATTGAGCATCAACTTTTCAAACACCTTACTGAAAACCGGCAGAATTGAGACAGGCCTAAAATTGTTGGGGTCTTTACTATCACCGGATTTGAACAAAGGAACTACTTTACTGTGTTTCATGAGATCTGGAAAGACTCCTTGGTCTACACTGATGTTAAATATAAAAGCTAAATAGGGCGCAATCGTTTCGATGATAGATCTACAAACTTTTACAGACATTCCCCAGAGATCTTCTGTTGATTTAATTTTAAGATCTTTAAAAGCTTTTATAACAGCCTGGGGGTTTGTATGTTGAAACCCAAACTCCGAAGGGCATGCCTCAACATTCTTTCTAAGTAAGGCAGCAGAAAGCGCGGGTGAGGAATTTAAAGCTTCAGTAGTTTTAATGGGAATATTAGCAAAAAAATTTTCAAATTCCTGAGCAATTTCTATATCTGAATTGATGGGGCCACGAGCAGTCTCTAAATTAAATTCAGTATTACGCTGTTTTTTCCTACCTGTTTCATTGTTTATTATTTGCCAGGTAGTTTTTATTTTATCATCGGCTGATTTTATTTTATTGCTAATATAAAGAGCTTTAGCTGTTTTGCATACACTTTTGAAAGTCTTAGAATATGTTGCAACATACTGATGAAATCTTGTGTTATTCATATGTTGCTTCAGGCCATAAAGTTCAAAAAGGTTTTCCCTGCTTTTACGAATTCCTGGAGTCGCCCAATCACTAAATAAAAACTTTGCGTAAATACTTTTAGTCTTTAGTGGGAAAGCGTCATTAAATTGCGTGTTTAATAGTGAAAAGAAGTCGGCGTAGAACTCATTTGGGTCACATAATTATTAAAACTCTGAACACATAATTTACTGGCCAAAGAATTATTTAATTTTTCTAGATTTTTACATGTAATTGGCCTAAACCTTATTAAGAATTTTTGTAAAGGCATGTGGGAGCAAAATGTTATTGTTTGTCCACTGTGATCAGATGGCAACTTATTTACAATTTGTTTGTGTAAATAATCACAGTTACAGAAAATATTATCTATACAAGTGGCAGTGGAAGCTGTTACTCGAGTGGGTTCAATAAAAACATTTGACAAATCAAATGACCCAAAAAGACTTAGTAATCTGATAGTATTCGTGTTATTTTCTAATAAATTAATATTAAAATCGCCACATATTATTATTGACTTACTACTAGCAGAAAGTTTCTTTAGCACATCTTCCATTACAGAATCAAACAAAGCTAGATTCTGGTAACTTGGAGGTCTGTATACGCATACTACTACATGCTTATCGAGCTCAACACAGGACAATTCAATAGTGTGTTCAACAGACAGCCCGGCGATGTCTTTTCGTTCCTTTGCTTTAATTGAATTTTTAACTAATATTAATGATCCGCCATGTATCATACGTGTTCGGCTGAAATGGCTAACTACACAATAATTTTCATAATTAATTGACATTACTTGATGGGCTTTTAACCAATGTTCTGTTAAACAAATGACATCAAACTTGGTATTTTCTAAAAACAATTCTATTTCCAGTAATTTAGAAGAGCAACCTTGGATATTTTGGTTAAATAATTTTAAAATATATTGCCCTCCCTTTAGTTTTTTATTATTCTGAGTAATATTGCCAGAAGATACCTTTTTATTATTCTCTAATAGTAATTGGTTATTTGAAGGGGTAACTTCTGTTGTCTTACTAACTAGTTTACTAACTAGTTCAAGCACTTTTTAAACGTCAAAATGAGATAAAACAGTCCCCGGCACGCCCGCCATTCACCACTTCCTAGTGTTGGCGCAGCCACCTGTCCGGCAGCGCACAGCACCAGCACACAGATGGTGTGTACTTTTTATCCCGGTAATACGTTCACGTGAGATCATTTTCGAACTCCGAGCGAGCAAAGCCGCGGGCAGAATCTAGTTGTATATAATTACGTTAGATATCACATGTCACGGTATGGTGATTGTACAATATTCGTATTATAATAATTGGTTCGAATCAGGTTCTCGTCACAACAATCAACAGGTTTGTAATGAGTGTAATGACCAATGATTAGGTGATTTGTATTGCCACGGCCATGTTTACAAACTTTAAGGCGCAGATATACGATTTTCAATGATTTTAAATTCATCATCACGTCTAAACGACTGGCCTGATTTCTTTGAAAATAAAATATGTTACACTAGACAATTTTCTTCGTAATTTGATATGTGAATATTTGCAATTATATTTTTTAAACATAGTGTAATTAATTTGCAAAGTAATGTCTACCGCGGACAAAAAAACGATAATCACGCAGACACTATCGGGTGTATTTTCATAAAACTTTCACCATATAAAAGAAAATTTAATTTCCCAAATTTTAATATACGGTTTTTATTTGTTTTGTGTTTGATAAATCAACGTGGGTTCTTTTTTCGAATAATCTTGGTGCGCGTGGAAGCGGGGCCTCTTGCGGGCGACGGGCGGCAGTGCATCGCTGACCACTGTCACGAGTAGACGCTAACGCTCGGAGAAATCAGAACATAATTTTATTCGCTGTTGAGTTTCGTGCTGAAAATGCCTGGTAAATCCAAATTACTAAAAAAGAAACGCCTTATACTGGCAAAAAATAGATTATTGAGGTAAGTAATGTATTTTAATTGAAATAAAATTATCATTTATCTCTATCGAAAGTTTAAATTAGTGTACCTAAATAAAATAAATAAATATGTAAAATCCAATTGTAGCAAACATACTTTTATTTTATTTATAATAATTGTTTTATTTCTGTTTTAGGAGAATACCAAATAACGAAGATTCTCAAGTCATAAATGCAGATACGAGGTAATTATTGTAATGTAGTATATCCATACCGCATCCTTGTAGGGACAGTCCGAATCAGAGTTTCAAAAAATACTTGAATGCTATTATTGACATAGTTGTGGGGTAATTATTCTTGATAATGCTAGTTTTTATTCTGTTTGTTTTAGCTGTAAGTCATCCATAGCAAATAAATAAATAAATAAGTGACTTTAGTACGACTTCGTCTGCGGAGATGTAACTTTTGCGTCTGTTTTAGACTTACAGTACTTATGTCGTGCACAACTATCTTCCTAATTTCTCACATGCCTATACTTCCATGCCGATGCCTAAAAATCCATTTATTTTGTAGCTCTGGCTGTATAGAACACGAGAAAAAGGCAACTCCGCATATTGAAAATGAGGATATTATTGCTGACAAGTAAATGCATATACCCAATTTATTATTATTATTTTCACAGTAGCTCACATACAGGGGATCTGGTACATTTGCGCTCCTTTTGCGCGACTGGACGTTTCCAAGACTAGACTGTTACACGACTGACATTTCCGCGAAAGACATTTGCGCGAGTACACTTACGCGAAAGGATGCTTGGGAGACATTTATATTCGTAAAGGATATTGGGCAAAAATCCGAAAAATGAGATCCCATACAGACGTAACATCCCGCCTGTATTCTCCGAAGGGTAGGGCAGAGGTGTATACTAAATTCGTGTAGTACACCCATTTATTACTTTATCTATTTAACATAAGTAATAGCTAGTTTAAATTGTTAAAAGTTATATTATGCGGTCCCACACGTTTCTTCTCCCGAGGGCGGGGATCGAAATCAAAATCCAAGATGGTGACTGCGAAATTTTACAAAATATGCGTCATGGGTGTCGTTTCCATGGTTTTCGGGGGCGCTGATGGCGAAAATGAGGCCAAAGTCAAAATCCAAGATGGCAGCTGCGAAATTTTACAAAATATCCGTCATGGGTGTCGTTTCCATGGTTTTCGGGGGCTCTGATGACGAAAATGAGATCAAAGTCAAAATCCAATATGGCGGCTGCAAAATTTTACAAAATATGAGTCATGGGTGTCGTTTCCATGGTTTTCGGGGGCGCTGATGGCGAAAATGAGGTCAAAGTCAAAATCCAAGATGGCGGGTGCGAAATTTTACAAAATATCCGTCATGGGTGTCGTTTCCATGGTTTTCGTGGGCTTTGATGACGAAAATGAGGTCAAAGTCAAAATCCAATATGGCGGCTGCAAAATTTTACAAAATATGCGTCATGGGTGTCGTTTCCATGGTTTTCGGGGGCACTGATGGCGAAAATGAGGTCAAAGTCAAAATCCAAGATGGCGGCTGCAAAATTTTACAAAATATGCGTCATGGGTGTCGTTTCCATGGTTTTCGGGGGCGCTGATGACGAAAATGAGGTCAAAGTCAAAATCCAATATGGCGGCTGCAAAATTTTACAAAATATACGTCATGGGTGTCTTGTCCATAGTTTTCGGGGTCCTGATGCTGTAAATGAGGTCTAGTTTAAAATCCAAGATGGATGACGCTTATTTTGTAAAATTTTGCAGCCACGATTTTGATTTTGCAACGGATAATATAAAAAATCACTTCTAGGTTTTTTCGTTTTATTTATCATTATAATTATGTTTCAGTTCTGAAGTGATTGGAACATTTGCATGCTTCCTGAACTGGTCGATCCAAGACATACAAGGAACATGGCAATAAGGGACCCCTCTTACATAGTTACTGCTATACAGGGACGCAAAAGAAAATCGGAAGAGGATAAAGAGAATAAAAAAAAGCAAAACAAAAAACGAGCAATGGTGGTGGAAGACAATAGCCAAGACAATACAAACGACCAAGAGACACTTTGTAATACAAACACACGTATAAATGATTCAGTGAAAACACTAAATTTTGAGGAATATTAAATAAAATTTAAAATTAAATTAAATAATTCACATATTTTTGTTTAATTTGTTAATTTTAAATCTTTGTAAGTACATAAACAAACATACACATATAAAACTCACGCCTTTTTCCCATGGACGCCAATTGATACGATGCTTACAAGCCGATTCTATTTATTTCGTTTACGTTCATATACATATCTGGTCATACACGCACACAATTCATCACACATCTTTGTTTTATATTTTTGTCATCTTCTGTTCTTATTTTAAGTTGGTATGTCTATGTAGACAGGTGATAGGGCTAGTGATTCTGGATACGATATATCGAGAATCACTAGCTCTATCACCTGTCTTCGTTATCGGAAGCGTTTCCCTTACACCCTGTATATTTACGTAAGTACTTACCAAATAAATGTGTCCGAACATAAATAGGAAATACTAATGAAATATAGACATACCAACTTAAAATAAGAACAGAAGATCCATCAAAAAATTGGAAAAAATAATGAATAATTTTCTCTCTTTTTTTTTGCATTTTTCGTACACTATGCTGTGAACAGTTAAATAAAAAAACAATTATTCGCGATTAAACACATTTTTTTTCTTTACAACTAACAAGCAATGTATTCGTAAATAAATATCATCTGACGCTTGCGCATGACCTCGAGTTCAAAGTGCACGCGCGCTCGCCGACAGCCGCGCGGCTGACAACCCCAAGTCTACGCGACGACTGACACGTACATGGGGAGGTGAAGGGGAAGGCGAGATGGGCCGATGCCCATCTCGCCTTGGAAGGCGATCCTTCCAACGAGGTACAGAGATAATTGTGACCGTATTGTACCAGCTGTCTGCACTCACGTGCTTGAGCACGTGAGTGCAGACAGCTGGTACAACACGGTAAGTAAGTAATAATAACGTTCGTACGAATTCTGATAATCAAGGTAAATGATCACAAAACTCATTGGTATAGGCCGAGGTTTGAACCCGGGCCGGGTCACCTAGTTAGAGAGAGGCGTCCACGGCTATGCGCGGCGCGGCGGCGACCTTGGGCATCCTTTGTAAAGCGCCGCCAAAATAAATAAGACGAAATATTACAGAGGCGTCAACAGTTTTAAATTGATGCACTAGCTGTGTCGTGCATTTAATAAAAGTTTTGTATGTAAGTCGATAATCGATAATGCACTAGATAAAATAAAAGATCGCGACTATAGCCGTGATTGACTAAATTAATAATTATATTATAAAAAAGATTTTCTCCTTTGTAATTTGTTGATCTTTGCACATCAAAAGACACCGCTATCTGACTTCACGACGTTTTACACGTTTTATAGGGGTAGGCATTTTGAAAGTGGTGTTTGTAAATTCCGTATAAATCCCGTGACTCGGCCCCGGCCGTACGTATTACCTTATTTTTATTAACACTATATTGAAATAAAAATGGATGATGATCAAAAATCAGGCAGGATTGGATTATCCTCACCATCTGAAACGTATGGTTACCCTACGAAATTACATGCATGCAGTTGCGGGGTCGCGGGGCGTGACGCTCGCGCTCCTCCCACTCGCTCAAGGTCGCTGTCACTTATTGTCGCCTTAACATCTCAATTTTCACCTCTTTATGGGTTACCTGGCTGTTGCCCGCGACTTCGTCTGCGATCCAGGATGAAAAGTAACCTATAGTCCTTCTCCAGGGCATGGTCTACTCATGTGCCAAATTTCATCCAAATTCGCTCAGCCGTTTTAGCGTGAAAGTGTAACAAATAAACAATCTTACTTTCTTTCGCAATAATAATAAATATTATTAGTTGGGATTTTTAAATTAAAAAATTTCAACTGTCTAGCTATCACGGTTCATGAGATACAGCCTAGTGACAGACAGACAGGACAGTGGAGTCTTAGTAATAGGGCCCCGTTTTTGCCCTTTGGGTACGGAACCTAAAAAGTACGTATGCCTCTGTCCTTCCTGCAAGGCCGCGAGCCTGTCTCTCACCCACACATGCCTCTGTCCTTCCTGCAAGGCCGCGAGCCTGTCTCTCCACCACACATGCCTCTGTCCTTCCTGCAAGGCCGCGAGCCTGTCTCTCCACCACACATGCCTCTGTCCTTCCTGCCAGGCCGCGAGCCTGTCTCTCCACCACACATGCCTCTGTCCTTCCTGCAAGGCCGCGAGCCTGTCTCTCCACCACACATGCCTCTGTCCTTCCTGCAAGGCCGCGAGCCTGTCTCTCCACCACACATGCCTCTGTCCTTCCTGCAAGGCCGCGAGCCTGTCTCTCCACCACACATGCCTCTGTCCTTCCTGCAAGGCCGCGAGCCTATCTCTCCACCACACATGCCTCTGTCCTTCCTGCAAGGCCGCGAGCCTGTCTCTCCACCACACATGCCTCTGTCCTTCCTGCAAGGCCGCGAGCCTGTCTCTCCACCACACATGCCTCTGTCCTTCCTGCAAGGCCGCGAGCCTGTCTCTCACCCACACATGCCTCTGTCCTTCCTGCAAGGCCGCGAGCCTGTCTCTCCACCACACATGCCTCTGTCCTTCCTGCAAGGCCGCGAGCCTGTCTCTCCACCACACATGCCTCTGTCCTTCCTGCAAGGCCGCGAGCCTGTCTCTCACCCACACATGCTTCTGTCCTTCCTGCAAGGCCGCGAGCCTGTCTCTCCACCACACATGCCTCTGTCCTTCCTGCAAGGCCGCGAGCCTGTCTCTCCACCACACATCCCAAGTAGCACAAAAGTGCTTTATAACAGCATTTTCACAGTGCACCGTGAAAGCATTGGCTGCATAAACTTGCTGCATAACAGCGTAGACAGCGCATCCTCAGCTGATATAATTCTAATTTGGGCACAAATAATTCAGCACATAGCTGTATAAGAATTCCCATTATAAAATAATTGAATTATATCAACATCATATTAGCATTTATGTGTGTAACAATCATTCCAAGAGCTGAAAATTGCCTGATTAACAAGCCACGTGTTACCTATAATACAGCAACAAAGACGAATGTGTACATTTTATATGCTTTTACACAGTTGAAAGTACACTCTGAGCGAAATTATGGAATGCAATAACTTTATTATTTATTTTTCTTTAATAATATGAACTGTCAATTTGTTAAACATGAAGTGTGCATGTTGTGTGCAAGATCTCAAGTGTCATTTGTGAATACAATAAAATTTAAGGTAAGTAAAACTTCGATTTCTTCCTATTATGTTTGAAATCTTATTGGGGAGGTAACTTTACTGTGAAATATCATACATGTTTAGTTCAAAATTTTCACGCGCCCTCATAATACCACTAAATACTAAAAAAAAGTTAACTTAAATGGACAGTAAACAAAATAAATGTTATGGTTTCTTACAAAGAAATTGATAAAAAGCTGGTTACTTGTAAATAATTTGTAAACCAAATAAATTCTAATCGATATCTTCTAAAATAAACCAAAATAAAAAGATAAAATTTTACAATAATTCACAGTCACGTAGTGAAAATGGCGGATGGCAAGTGAACAGTTTTAATCTTAATTTAATGCTGAGGTCTGTACGGGTGTTCTCATGTGGCCTATCATTCAGCAAATAGTAAAATAGTTAAGCACCTGTGAGAAACAAATCAGTCATGGATCGATGTGAATAGTAGTAGTGGTTCACATAATCAGATAACCACCTTTATGGATCCAAGCTTTTAGGGTCCCGCTGTGGTTCTGCTAAAACCATTTTTATTCCCTTTTTAGTAATTAGTAATTACTCGAGGTCAAGTACTTATCTAAAATTGTAATTTAAATAGCTATTAATATAATTTAATTAAATAGATAGGTAATATAAAAAGTACATAAACTATTTGTAAATAAATAGTTTTCTCTGTCTATTCAATACGCAACCAAATCTGTTTTTTATATTTCTATGGACCAAAATAGATACATACTTACCTCTGGCCTAATAAAAATTATGTTCACATGACGTTTTTATTTGGTGATAATAATAATAACATGCGACACACACAGAATTACCGTGTTTTGAACCGTATTTTACTTTTATTCGATACAAGTCAAGGCGCTTTGGCATTCTATGGTAGATTAATTTTATTTTAGAGTCGCGAAAAGTGTTAAAAGTGAATGCTATTTTGGTAGGTAGTACCTCTGTGTGTGTACCTAAACTTAACGTAACATAAATATTTAAACACAAAAACCTATAGACATAGGTTTTTGTGTTTAAATAATTATGTTACGTTAAGTTTAGGTATTAATATGTTATAGATTTTTGTGGCATTATTTTCCACAAGAACTGAATAGGTAGTTTGAACAAGTGTTTTTAAGATCCTGCTACTTTTAAGGCTCCTACAAATAGGCGCGACACGCAATATAATCGCGCGCGACACAAAGGCACTGCTCGTTGCGCGACTTGCGGTGCCTTTGTGTCGCACGCGATTTTATCGCGTGTCGCGATTGTTTGAAGGAGCCCATACCTTTCGTTTCTTGAATAATACTTAAGTACATATGATTTTGTTGTTTTTTTACAGAACATGCCTTACAAAATTGTTCAGACTATAGAGGGAGGTGTTGCCACTCTGTCAGTCGTTCCTGCACTGTGGGAAACTAAGGGACTTCTACGGTGGCCTGTACTGGTAATACGGAGAAGACTAAAACTGATGATGGTAAAGCCGAAAAGCCTAGAGATGTAGATAATACTGACGCAGATCTAAGAGCTGGGGATGATAACGACGGAGAGTCTAGAGTTTAAGACTATTAATCGACTTCTTAGTTCTTTCCTAATATTTTTGTGTTGACTTGATTTTGTTAAACTGCGTATTTACGTTTTTATTATGTATTTTTGATTGGAGCTTCTCTGCTAAATTATTTTATAGAAGAACGTGTTATGTTTATAACTATGTATGTACAACTGTACTGAAAAGATGTGGTATTTTTTTTCAATTAATGTGATGTAGGAAATTCGTGTACCTAATAATAATTATAAAATCTTGTTTGTGTTAAATTATTTATTAGCCCGTACTATTTTGCAAGCTCTATTGAGGCGTTACTTACACGAATTTATCTATGTCAGATATTTTCAGTATTTGCGGAAGATTAAAAAAAAATAAGTTTATGTGTCAGGAATGATTATGATAAAACTGCTATGTGCAAGATAATTTTTAAATGACGAAAGAAAATAAAAATTAAAACAATCAGTATGCAATTTTGTGTATTATTTTCAAACAGTATGTTCTAGTGGTATAAAGTAGTGGTATTCTTTATGAGGAATACATATAAAGTTACATTTTATATCTTTAGGATTTAACACAACCACACTAGTATCGCAATGTTTTAGGCTATTAGATTTATATATTCCAAATCGGGATGATTTTATTGGATAGGCAAACACTTCTTCTTTGTTGTTCAACTGGAAACTTTTTAGGGACAAAATGATTTATTATTTTTGCTAAGTCGTTCAAGGCTGTTTGTGCAATATTTTTTGATATGGCCCATTTTTTTATTTTTGATTGATATTCCTGTCTTTTATCATAACTTATCAGAAGTACTCGTGTCTGAACTGTCTGAATCGTTTGGACAATCTCGTTCGTCATCATAAATATTACATACGGAACCCGTCTCGTCCAATATTCGTTGCGCGCTTGCTGACTCTTGGCCATAACTAATATTACATTCGGATGAATAACACGTTGTTTTTGGCTTTCCACATTTTGTAATATAACTAAAGACGTCAAGAAACTGACAAAATGACCTGGTATAGAAATATTAATTTCATGGTTAGATACATAATAATTCAATCAGCAGAATAAATGCCCACACAAGTCAAATTATTCAGCCCAAGACAGAATGGCTGACAGGTTTGCTGCTATGTAACTGCATAAAAGTTCACTTTAAGTTCTGTCTTGGCCTAAATAAATGCCGTTATTCGACTGTATAGTAACACCTGACTAATAGGGTAAAAGTTTATCTGTGTGCGGCATAAAGCATTAAATCTTTGTTAAATTACTTCACAAAGTAATTGCTTACTATATAGTAGTTCATATGTTCTCTCTTAAAATGCAACGGTTTTATTGTACACACTTGGGTTTTTATTCAGTGAATTGCATTATTTGTGTTCACAAACATGCGCTCTTGCAGCTGATAGGGTACTGCACTACTAAACGCTGAATAACAGTGACATCTGTGGCGTGTTTGTGGTGTTTAATAGATTTACAGTACAGAAGAAAGCGTTATATTATGCCTCTTTTTTTTCTAAACAGCTATTGCTGCTTGGGTGAACTCTAATAAGTCGGTATAAATGCTTAGATTTACGCTGTGGGCCTTATGTGAAAATTTATAATGCAGTTCTGTGCTACTTGGGATGCCTCTGTCCTTCCTGCAAGGCCGCGAGCCTGTCTCTCCACCACACATGCCTCTGTCCTTCCTGCAAGGCCGCGAGCCTGTCTCTCCACCACACATGCCTCTGTCCTTCCTGCAAGGCCGCGAGCCTGTCTCTCACCCACACATGCCTCTGTCCTTCCTGCAAGGCCGCGAGCCTGTCTCTCCACCACACATGCCTCTGTCCTTCCTGCAAGGCCGCGAGCCTGTCTCTCCACCACACATGCCTCTGTCCTTCCTGCAAGGCCGCGAGCCTGTCTCTCCACCACACATGCCTCTGTCCTTCCTGCAAGGCCGCGAGCCTGTCTCTCACCCACACATGCCTCTGTCCTTCCTGCAAGGCCGCGAGCCTGTCTCTCCACCACACATGCCTCTGTCCTTCCTGCAAGGCCGCGAGCCTGTCTCTCCACCACACATTTTGGGGCCTTTATTATTCTTAATAATGGTTAATGATCTTCCCCAGGTTCTCCGTCATGCAAAATGTCTATTGTATGCTGATGACTTGAAATTGTACCTCGAAATAAACTCCGAGCGTGACTGTTTAGCACTGCAGCAAGACATAGACGCGATATACAAGTGGAGCTTTGATAATAAGATGGAATTTAATCCCTCCAAATGCTTTGCAATGACATTCGGTCGAATGCGGCACCCAGTTAATTATGAATATAATTTAAATAACAATACCATCATGAAAACATCAGCCATGAAAGATCTGGGAGTCACATTCGACCGAAAGCTCACTTTCCACGACCACATCGCCAAGGTAGCTAAGGAATCCTACCAAAGATTGGGTTTCGTTTTGCGTAATTGCCGTGATTTTCGCTCCGCACATGCCATCAAAATTATATTTAATGCACTCGTACGTAGCAAATTGGAATCTAGCTCCTGCGTGTGGAATCCACACGAAAGTACCTACGTACTTATATTGGAAAAGGTACAAAAAGCTTTCCTTAGGTTTCTTTATAAGCGTAAACACGGCTATTACCCATACCTCTATCCGACTAAATTTCTACTGGGATGCCTCGGATATAACTCGTTAGAGGTAAGGCGAGCAAAAGACCAGCTCACCATAGCCTGTAAGACGCTCCGTGGCAATATTGACGCGCCTGATCTACATGCTGTTCTGGCTTGCTTCTTTGTGCCAGACAACTACTGCCGCGGCAGAAGGCACAGGCTGTTTGCTGTGCCTCCATGTCGCACAGTTGCCCGTGCTAAGTCCCCAATACCACGTACTCTGGCCGCACTTAATGATCTCTTGGACTCTAATCCAACAAACGATCTGTTTGCGGACGAGTGGACGAAGATTTTGTCGGCATGTCAGAAGTATTGTGAGAGGGATGTATGAAAGTGTTGTTAACTTTTTATTTGATTTTATATTTAATGTTTTATATGTGTCTTTAACTTCTGTAATTGGTTGTAAACCGTTTTAGTTAAAGAATAAATAATAAATAAATAAATAAATGCCTCTGTCCTTCCTGCAAGGCCGCGAGCCTGTCTCTCCACCACACATGCCTCTGTCCGTCCTGCAAGGCCGCGAGCCTGTCTCTCACCCACACATGCCTCTGTCCTTCCTGCAAGGCCGCGAGCCTGTCTCTCCACCACACATGCCTCTGTCCTTCCTGCAAGGCCGCGAGCCTGTCTCTCCACCACACATGCCTCTGTCCTTCCTGCAAGGCCGCGAGCCTGTCTCTCACCCACACATGCCTCTGTCCTTCCTGCAAGGCCGCGAGCCTGTCTCTCCACCACACATGCCTCTGTCCTTCCTGCAAGGCCGCGAGCCTGTCTCTCCACCACACATGCCTCTGTCCTTCCTGCAAGGCCGCGAGCCTGTCTCTCCACCACACATGCCTCTGTCCTTCCTGCAAGGCTGCTAGCCTGTATCTCCACCACACATGCAACATAACATGACGCCTGTTCCCGCAAAAGTGTTATGGTACACCCACATGTCGCCAGCTCCAAAATGTTAATCTCACGCAAGCCGAGGTCTCTCAGTCAAAACGTAACAGACATACAAAGTTACTTCCTCCCATTCTACTCCGGAGCATACTTAGTGTTCTTCACCAAACCCGGTGAGGGTGACCCAACTATGGCAAAGGGAAAGACTGGCTATGATTACTTTCGTATGTTTCGTGAGCTCTAGTTGAGCTCTAGCGTGAGACAAATAAAAGGGTGATAATATTTTACTAGGTTTAAGTTAGAATGAGCAATTTATGTCCGGCCCGACGCGACAGTGCCTACTTATACACTTGGCTGACACAACTCAAGTTCAAGATGGCTTCAAGTTCAAGAGTGCAATATAGTTTGTATTTATTTGAAATACTGCTCAATGATTAGGTTATACATAGTACGACGACTAATAGAGAAGAATGGGAGAAATAGACATGTCGCGCCCACCAGTAATAACACAATTTATTTGGGGTCGGCGCAAACATTTCTTTTCCAAGGGCAGGAGGATGGTATGGTGATGATGGTTATACCTACTCGTAGATATATTGATACTTATAACTTATAAGTATCAATATATCTACGAGTAAAAACCACAAAACCTAATTCATCAATACTTATAAGTTATAAGTATTGATGAATTAGGTTTTGTGGTTTTTTTAACTTCACGCCTTTATTTTCTGATGTGGTAACTGGTAAGCAGAGGTGTAAAGAAAACCCTCGTATAGATAGAGTTAACAGTTAATACTACCATGTAATCTTACGTTGTGCATTTTGCCATAAACCGTTATTTAACCGATATTTTTTTTTGTAAAAATAAAGGTCGTTTTCTAGTCGTGCTAAGCACAAAGAGTCAAGTTTTCGTTCAAGAATACAACTACACAGATTTCCACTCGTACTTTATGGGATTACTTAGTGAAACAATGGAAAAAAACTCCATAATTAAGGGGTTTCACCACAGATGATATCAACGATGGATGGAGACCGCCATTACGACTACACCCACAAAAAACTTCAAGAAATGAGTGTTTTTACTTTAGTATAGAGCTAGCTACACTGTACCTATTTATACACCCATGACTTATTTGGTAAACAAACAAAGTGCGAAAATCACTAGTTTTTGCACTTTAAAGTTAATTATCAACGGACTTGAAGTCTTGATTGAAGTAAGAAACGTCTACAGTATCATATCTGCTTATAATGTTCCCACTGCTGGCGCACTGGTCACAAAGTAAAACGGAACCCTTAGGGCGTTTGTGCACTACAAGGAATTTTACCGTCCGGCAGTCCGATTTTTTACGGTCCCATATAGCACGACATAATAAAAAAATTAAATCGGACTGCCGGACAGTAAAATTCCTTGTAGTGCACAAACGCCCTTATGGTGAGACTCAGTCTGCCTGTCTGTCACAGCTGGATATCTCAAGAACTACTAATGCTATCTGCAATCAGAATCATTGAGATTGCCAATCCATTGCTTCTTATGTTCGAAAATTAACGAACGTAAATACCGCAATGAATGTTGTTGAACTGTCAAAATGAAAGCCATTGTTACTGATAGTGTGTGACGCAAGTACCCCGCAGGGTGCGAGGACATCGACGCGCCCCTACGCAGTTACTGATAGTGTGTGACGCAAGTACCGCGCAGGGTGCGAGGACATCGACGCGCCCCTACGCAGTTACTGATAGTGTGTGACGCAAGTACCGCGCAGGGTGCGAGGACATCGACGCGCCCCTACGCAGTTACTGAAAGTGTGTGACGCAAGTACCGCGCAGGGTGCGAGGACATCGACGCGCCCCTACGCAGTTACTGATAGTGTGTGACGCAAGTACCGCGCAGGGTGCGAGGACATCGACGCGCCCCTACGCAGTTACTGAAAGTGTGTGACGCAAGTACCGCGCAGGGTGCGAGGACATTGACGCGCCCCTACGCAGTTACTGATAGTGTGTGACGCAAGTACCCCGCAGGGTGCGAGGACATCGACGCGCCCCTACGCAGTTACTGATAGTGTGTGACGCAAGTACCGCGCAGGGTGCGAGGACATCGACGCGCCCCTACGCAGTTACTGAAAGTGTGTGACGCAAGTACCGCGCAGGGTGCGAGGACATTGACGCGCCCCTACGCAGTTACTGATAGTGTGTGACGCAAGTACCCCGCAGGGTGCGAGGACATCGACGCGCCCCTACGCAGTTACTGATAGTGTGTGACGCAAGTACCGCGCAGGGTGCGAGGACATCGACGCGCCCCTACGCAGTTACTGATAGTGTGTGACGCAAGTACCCCGCAGGGTGCGAGGACATCGACGCGCCCCTACGCAGTTACTGATAGTGTGGGACGCAAGTACCCCGCAGGGTGCGAGGACATCGACGCGCCCCTACGCAGTTACTGATAGTGTGTGACGCAAGTACCCCGCAGGGTGCGAGGACATCGACGCGCCCCTACGCAGTTACTGATAGTGTGTGACGCAAGTACCCCGCAGGGTGCGAGGACATCGACGCGCCCCTACGCAGATCCAAAACAAAGTGTTCATGGTGGAGTTCCTTGCCCGTTCTGCTCCATAAGAACTACGCTTTGGAATGGGCAACTAGCTTTATCTTTCTACGCCTTGACAACTCAGTGATTGTAATTGGTGTAATCGAAATAAATGCTCTGAGTTTGACAAGTTAACAACATCCATTGCGTCATTTACGTTGTCGAGTAGACGAATTTTTCAAACATAATTATGAAGCAATGGATTACGAATTTCTTTCAAAACCCTTCGTATTTTGACAGAAGAGTGTGTTACGCAATTTGAGTGCAGGTGGCTCGCCAACTCATATTTCAAAAAAAACATCGCAAATCTGCCCTTACTATTGAACACGAACAATTAACAAAACCGGCCAAGTGTGAGTCGAACTGGCACACGAAGGGTTTCGTATTACCGCTTCAATATTTAACACTGAGAACATATTTTCTTAAAATACATAAAGTCGAACATAATATCGACGGGAGCAAAGTAAAAAAAGACAACTGCAATTTTGAGATTTTTGGTTTTTTGTAAAAACTAACTTAAAATATCATGTTCTACAACATAGCAAAAACAAAAATACAAATATCACCTTATTTTTGGTACTTTTGTCACGTAAAAGAAGACAACTACGCCTGTTTTGTGAAATTGCACGATGTAGATGCGGATAACTACCGCCTGGCCGTTTATACGCGGGACGCGCGGGGGACCAGCGGTCAGTCATATTGTGTCATCAGTCAGATGACATGTTCTACGTCGGCCGGCACGAATTTTGTTTTTTTTGGTTTGTTTAGTGATAAGTGTGTGTAAAAGTGTTATCATATTAGTAAACAGTTTGGGTTCAACACAATAGACATGGAAAGACGTAAATTATTGGTAAATTTGGGCAAAACGAGACGACAATGCGATATTATGGACTGAGAAGATCTATTTGAATTCCCACGTAGAAACGACCAAGTGGTAGTTAACACAGTTGTCATATTTTTAAGCGCAACGTAGATGCAGACAACTACAATATCTCGTAATTTAAACATAATTAGAAGAAATGAAATATACATGTGGATATATTATTAAATAATGAAGCAATGATGAAAATTTCAATAAATTTGGTTTAAAATTGACAAAATGGGAGCATTTTTTCCTATTATGCGCTCTCCTGAAAAGTAGCTGTTTTGTAGATGTCTCTTTTTACTTTGCGCCCGTCGATATAACCTCCTCTCTTTTGGAAGTCGGTTAAAAACACCGAAAGAAACACGTTTCTTGTTGTTGTACCTACTTACGTTTTTATTTTTTGGCGGCCACAGTAGTACACGCGACGACACATCAGACATCAAGCTACACATTTCCAGTTTGAGCTGAGCTCGCATTGTATAGGCTTTCCGTAAAATGAAGTCAGCTCATAGTCTTATTACTGGAAATTTATAACTCGATATGTTATCGTGCGTACACACTGTGAAAATTTCAAGTCTCTACCTATTACGGTTCAAAAGCTACAGCCTGTGATAGACGGACGGATGGACAGCGGAGCCTAATGCTAGCCGCACACACAATACACGCGCACAATATTATTGACAACGTGTATTTGATTGACTATTATTATTGTGTGTGTGCGGCTAGCCTTGGTAATAGGGTCCCGTTGGCACCCTGTGGGTACGGAACCCTATTATGAACAATGTTTACTAAACAGCGCTGAAGCCAAGCATTGTTTCTTACACTCAACGTGCAGCTAATGCTATTATCAGCAGATTATGATTGAAGCTGTTCATATGGAAACATTCCGGACTAGAATCATGTGAACAGAACTAAACTAGGGCAGGGCTTAATCATTCCAGGTGCATAAAGTAGCCTTTACGATCTGGTGATACTTACAGATGTACAGTCAGGAAAATTAATTGTTCAATAAATTTAGACACTATATTAACAAAGCCAAGCCAAACCGTTACCACAATGCATACAGACTGGAAACTGAGACTTCAATATACGGACTATTTAAGTAAGGAAATAGTTAATGTGCTAAAAAAAGACCCGAATGCAACTAAAAAGTTCAAAACAAGCTCACTAGTCCAGCAGTCTGATACAGTTGAAGGATAACCTCGAGAAGAAACCGGCACATCCTACAACCAAGAAAATCAAAGACGTGACATCCACCAACCCACTGTGCGCGCGTGGTCCTACGGCCCTCTCCCTCTCACTGAGAGGAGGCCTGTCCCAGCAGGGGGAGCTTTATGCTTATACTGATGCAGGGCGGCACCTGAGAGTGAACCGAACTGACTGCTGCCGGCTGATCGGAGCAGGGAGCTCGTTGTGGATGTTTCTGATGCAGTTGGGTTTGTTTATGTCGTATAATTTGGTAGTCTAGTCTCATAACGTCCTTGCACAGACGACTAAGTCATTCTATAGTTCAGTGACCGCTCCAGCGCGAGCGCGTGTTGCCGAGCGCGTGCTGCCGAGCAAACCATGCCATTAACTTATATACACGATGAGTCCCACGCCCCATTGCGTTCTCGCAGAATACCAATATCAAGTACAAAGGGTAATTGACTTACCCGTATTTACATAATCACACCTGTATTACCCCAAGAGTTAGGCAGAAATATATAATACATAACTACATGTCATGTGGCATGTCCTAGATCCAAAAATTCGAGGACATGTGGCATCTGCCAACCCGCACTGTGCCCGCGTGGTAGATTACGGCCCATGCCCTCTCACAGAGCGGAGGCCTGTGTCTGCGTCCCAGCAGTGGGAACATTGTGGGCTAATAATATTATACATGCACATGCTGCCTGCTATGTTTAAGTCCATGTAATAGGGGGCGCGCTTATTGATATCAAATGGAATTAAAACCATACAAAATATCTTAAATTCACTGGCAGACAACGCACAGCCTGAACTTCTGGGTCTTTTGCACAAAAGTTCCGAAGGAAGGATTTTTGAAAATTCACCCCCTAAAGGGAATAAATGGGGGATGAAAGTTTGTATGAAAGTTCGTAATTTTTGCCGATGGATGTTCGTAATTTGTGCCCAATGGCACAGGGCTTGTTCATATAAAATTTTCAGTAACAACCCAAAGTCTGGATTTGTGAACATGTGATGGTAATGGGCTCGCCCCTACATAGGTACATGTATGTACTCAATTCAAACTCAAAACATTTGTTTCAATTAAACCAATTACAGGCACCTTCAATTGTCAAGGAGTCGGTCAGTCAGACAGATGAAGCTAGCTGTCCATTCCAAAGCGTAGTATGTAGGTTCCTTTGGGAAGAACGGGAAGGAAACCTAAAACCTACTAAGTACACTCTTCTGCTAACCCCCTTTCAGGCGTGATGTTATGTGCTATAATGTTTGACATAGTTCTTATAAACTCGTAATAACAACTGTTACAATTTACTTATTTGGCTGAATAGATCCAGATTGTAATACCAACGCAGTTAACTCATTAGTTATAAATGCATGAATGTTGCCACTCTCAACATCAACACGTGCAGGCGATCACCTTTAAACAACTTGTAACGCAATTATACGTACGGAGTAATGTCATGTTTATAAATTTGCGGAGAAGATAATATTACAGAGGCTAAGCTTTAACAATTGAATGTCCTCCCGACTGAAGTCGGCTCACGGCGGCCAATCTCAACGGAAACGCAGTACGCAACAAATATTACACAATTAGTGTGTGTGCAGAACATAAGAAACAAGTTTATTTTATATTTCAATGGTGCAGACACAGACGTGCGCTCCATCTTCCCTCACTCCCGTAGTCCAACGAGACGGTAATCCGAACCGATCGGAGAGACAACAGGCGCTGGATCAACTAAGGTAGCGAAATACAATACTACAAATAATTAGTACTTATTTGTGAAGGAGCTCGCCAGGCAAAGTACTACCACCAAACCAATATTTTTTTATTGCTAAATGGAATTGCTCTTGACCTCGATCACGCCTGATGGAAAGCGATGGATGAGGTCTATGATGGAACTAGCGTGCCCCGAAGATGCCTGTTCCCTCATGCTTTGAAGACAGACGGATTAATGTGGAAGCTAACACAGACGCTGGCAGAGAGAGTTCTACACTACCACTATTTCATCCACAAAGCAGCGTTGATGTGTTGCACTTTGAAGGATATGTTTACCGGAGTAATAACAGCCACTTATGAGACGCTCTTTATATCTCTAGAATGGCAGCGCGCAATGCTCTGATATTGCAGACAACCGTGACTGGCACATGAGACATTTCAGCTTTGTCTGAGCTGGAATGGCGACAATACCAGAACCATTGCAGATGTCCTTATGCAGCGGTGAGCATTTACCATCATGTGGGCCGTTGGCACCGACCTAAGGGCCAAAGCACACGGGCGGCGCGGCTGCGGCGCGGCGCCTGAGCGGCGCCGCTGCGGTTTTCTACATACAAAAATGCATTGTAGCCACATGGCGCCGTGCGGTGTGCTCCGGCGCCGCGCCGCGCGCGCATCGGAATCGAGACGAGGCGGGGAGGGGTGTAAGCAGAGCGGAGCCGGAGCGGCGCCGGAGCGGCGCCGCTCGGAGTTGTTTGTAGTATTACAGACTGTCGCGTAGCGATGGGCAACCCCTCATTTTGCCGCTGCGGCGCCGCCGCGGCTCCGTAGAACGCTGCGACGCCGCTCTGCCCGTGTGGTCGCCAGCGCGGCGAAATGACTTGCGGTGCGGCGCCGCGCCGCCCGTGTGGTTTGGCTCTAACGCAGTTCAGTCTCTGTAGCATGTTTACTCCGGTGTTCCCTCGTATTGATATCGTGAAAGAAATATTATTAGTTTTGTGTTAAATTAAACATGAATGTTATTATAGGAATCTCTTTGTAATATCTATCTCTTTGTGTATCGTAGGTATCGTCTTCAAGATCGCAATGTTGAGACTTGCAGTTTGTGCTACGCGATGCGGAGAAATTTTTTTGATGCCCTATGATTATTTACCCTTGTTTTGTTAGACTTTCACAGAGCCGTCAACTACGCATTCTATACATAAACTAAAGTAACATTGCACAAAAATAATTGCTGGGAACAACTTTTATTTTTGGTGTGTTAAATTGCTGTTTGCAGTAGTGCGCAATGTAACGCACGCAAAACATTGTGCTTATGGGTGCTTGCAACGGTCGTGGGGGTATTTAAAGTTGTGCTATAACATAAAAATTTTGCTATCGTAAAAAAAACGTCAGTAAAAGGTGGAAGTTTGACCTTCAATATCTCCGTAACCAGAAGGTTCCCAGGTACGGTCTAACACAAAAAAAAAATATCACAATGACGGGGAATACACGTGACTCTCGGCATTGTTACACCCCCGCCCCGGTGTACGGTGTAGGGTGACTGGTCATCAGTGACCGATGCTTACACACATGAATGTTAGTACTCAGTCATCATAATTATTGAACAACATTCTCAAAGAAACGATTTTTGAAGTGAAAACTTCTTTAGGCTCGTGATAAATATATTGTCGGAAACTTAGTATTTTTGTCGGAAGTTTAGTATTTTTGTTTGACCACAGATCGCCGGAAGTTAATTTGTTTTTCGGAAGCAATATTATTTTCCGTTCCTTACTTTGTAGAGTTTGTAGGTACCTAGGTACCTATGTAATTACTTTACGGTTTTCGGGTTTCTTCCTTTACTTGTGCTACATCATGACATATATTGCTTCTTGCCTTGCCATCATGATTCTGGGTCATCGGGAAGTACCCTATAGGTTTTGAATCCCTTGCGAGTGTCAAAATAATGCCCGTATCTCTTTATTGTGCTGACTTAGAAGTTTGATCTTTTCACTACGTCAAGGGATTGCAGCCCTAAGTATTGGGGCTGTCCATTAATCACGTGAGGCTCGAAAGGGTCCCCCCCTTTCGAGCCTCACGTGATTAATGGACAGCCAGAGGTTTCCATAAAAAATCACGAAATATTACAAGGGGGGAGGGGGTTTGTAGTAATATATCACGTGTATTAAGTTTTTCGCCAAACGCGCGATACCGAACCTATATAACTTCTATAATAAAATTAGATGATACTTATGGTCCTGTATTTTATAGATATTAAAAAAATTAAGATTTTTTGTAGGTACTTAAAAATACACGTGATATGGGGGTAGTCTTAAACCTCTCCATGTATCACAAAGGGAGGATGTTTTTTTTTTGGTATTTTGTAACCCCCCTCGGGTTACAAAATAAAAAAAAAAACATCACGTGATTAATGGACGCGATAACTCCACGCGTGCATGAGAAAAAGGGTCTTGACAGACGGACAGACAGACGGACAACGAAGTGATCTTATAAGGGTTCCGTTTTTCCCTTTGAGGTACGGAACCCTAAAAATAGTTTTTTTTTGTGAAAGTTGTTTAATATGATGAGTACTTACAATGCTGTATTTAAGATTCGGTCACTAACTACCAGTCACCCTTTAATCCCTAGATGTACTACAAATTATTAGCATAAACAGGGTCAAATTAAATGAGCTAGCGAAACTCCGCAGACACGACGCCGCGCGCCGCGACGCCGCGACGCCGCGACGCGACGCGACGCGACGGGTATCGAAATCCAAACACGAGAAAACAAACAAAGATTTTTTTTGTGTCAACGACGAAGTTACTTGAAATATAAGTTTCAAAATCAGTAATTTTCTGTGTAAAATTCATAGACGTGATAGCGATATAAATGTGTATTTTTAGGGTTCCGTACCAAAATGGCAAAACGGAACCATTATGGTGAGAGTCAGTCTGGCTGTCTGTTTGTCTGTCACAGCTGGTTATCTCAAGAACTACTAATGCTATCAACTTGAAATTTGGAATAGTTTTAGATGACGTTGGCCCAACTATTTTGCAAATAAAAAAGAAATAAAAATATATGTATAAAAATATATGTACGGTCAGCATCAAAAGTCGATTAACACTTCAGTTTTTTTAATCTTAGTTTTTGAGCAAAATATTAACACTTCAGTTTTTTTTAATCTCAATTATTGAGCAAAATATTTGTTGAAAATTGCATCGTACTTCTGCTGCAATTTTGAATAAATATTTTGCTCAATAACTGAGGTTAAAAAAACTGAAGTGTTAATCGACTTTTGATGCTGACCGTACGAGTATATTTTTTGCAACAGGGACTGAAAGGTGCTGGTCTTAAAAATTCAGCACACTTTTACAGATATCAACAAAAATTACATTAGCTCCGCTAGAGATGGCGCTGACCTAAAACTACAATATTCTATACCGTAGTGTTAAAATTCTCTGACGAATATATATAGGCCTCGCTGATGAATATAGGCCTCGCTGATGAATATAGGCCTCGCTGATGAATATAGGCCTCGCTGATGAATATAGGCCTCGCTGATGAATATAGGCCTCGCTGATGAATACAGGCCTCGCTGATGAATATAGGCCTCGCTGATGAATATAGGCCTCGCTGATGAATATAGGCCTCGCTGATGAATACAGGCCTCGCTGATGAATATAGGCCTCGCTGATAAATATAGGCCTCGCTGATGAATATAGGCCTCGCTGATGAATACAGGCCTCGCTGATGACGATAGGCCTCGCTGATGAATATAGGCCTCGCTGATGAATATAGGCCTCGCTGATGAATATAGGCCTCGCTGATGAATATAGGCCTCGCTGATGAATACAGGCCTCGCTGATGAATATAGGCCTCGCTGATGAATACAGGCCTCGCTGATGACGATAGGCCTCGCTGATGAATATAGGCCTCGCTGATGAATACAGGCCTCGCTGATGACGATAGGCCTCGCTGATGAATATAGGCCTCGCTGATGAATACAGGCCTCGCTGATGAATATAGGCCTCGCTGATGAATATAGGCCTCGCTGATGAATATAGGCCTCGCTGATGAATACAGGCCTCGCTGATGAATATAGGCCTCGCTGATGAATACAGGCCTCGCTGATGACGATAGGCCTCGCTGATGAATATAGGCCTCGCTGATGAATACAGGCCTCGCTGATGAATATAGGCCTCGCTGATGAATATAGGCCTCGCTGATGAAAATTTAAAAACATTTCACGAATCATATAAATCGATAGCTGACATCAACGCCAACAGCTCGTAAAGTGTCATGTTTCAGTGATTACTGTGATTAGCTACTAAGCTAGTTTTGAATAAATATTCACATACTAATGCACAAACAAAGAATCAGCATTGCCATACAACGTGGCAATGCTGCCAGTCTTTTGGGCACGTTTCCTGTTGACAGCGATGCGGATGAATTTTTGATGCCCTTTGATTATTTTCCCTCCTTTTTATTTACTTGTACATATTATTAATATTGTATTTTATGTGTTTAAATAAAATGCACAAACTCACTAAAATATGTATGAGAGTATTTGCAATCGGCTTAGCAACGCATAATCTTCGACAGGATTTGCGATTTGCCGAAGCATGTCTGTTCTATGAGGCACAACATTACCTTCCAGCCCGTGTCCCATGTTACTTGAGGTCGGCGCAACACATTTTCGTCTTCCATCCTCCCTGTCAACCGTCACGCTATCATTCATGGCCTTCTCTTTCCCCCTTCTCGCTCCCCTTTTCTTTCCTTTCTTTTTCTCTTCCCCTCTCTTTCTTCTTCTTCATATCACGTCAACGCCGTCACGTCACTGTCGCTCTTAACCAGCGCTGGGCATCTGTCTCGTATAAGGTCGTAGCATTATGCTGAGCGATGGCCGTTTTGCGTGGTTGTCCCAACTTGTTCTATATTTGTGTTTGTGTTCTTTCTCTGCGTCATGTTTACCGCAAATATACGTATTTTCTGTCTTTTTTCTGTATCTTTCCTCACACGATCCATCCTTCGGTGTGTTGACGCGCATCAAACCACGCAAATCTCAAACGTACCTACATACATTACATTTTTAAGTAGTGGAGACTATTTCAATGCCCGCCACGTGTTTCCTTTAGCTATTACAATAAACGATCGCGTGGGAATTATCATATGTACCTACAGTATTGACTGGTTGAACGATGGATATAGTCAGGGACATGATGACATGGAAACAAAAAAGAAAACAAAAACATGTCTATAAATCGCAATGAAATCCTTAACCAAATTATTGATTATAATCTCGCGAAGTGTGCAGAGCACATCTACGCAAACAAATGGGCTTGAATTAGTAGGAATGGTCTTCAGGACAGTCAAAATATTTGGATATATAAGTATCGATATACATAGATAGATATAGTTTTATAAGTCGCTTTTCTCGTCTGTCTGTGCGATAACGTTGTTCGGTATTCACCACCATTTTGAGAATTTATTCCGGAACGTTATGCCATGTGTAGTATAATCGGTTTTAGAAAAAGTTCGTTTTCTCTTTCGTCTGTGTCACTCAGCGCTTCTCCTCCTGGATATTTGTTATGCGCATAGTCCATGGAAATGTAAAAAACAGTATATCTATGGCACAGCCAAAGTGCGAAAAAAACCAACTCCCCGCCCGCGTCTGTGTTCCCTTCGACATGCAGGCTGGCACTGTTGGCACGTTGTGGACGCGCAACCTGTCACAATGGATTCCGTACATGATTCTGAACGCGCCCGGGTTGAATCAGCTGCTGCATACATTTGGACCGGGCCGCGTAGGTGTTGCAATTTTCTAAGAAACAGCAGCTGTACCTAGTTATTACGATATATTAAGTAGGTAATGTCTTATTAAGGAAGGAAAATGTTTGATGAAAACTAATTTCGTGAGAAAACGCAGATGACAATTATGTTAGATATGTTTATGATACATAATATAGTGGTGTAGTCTTTGTGCAGGAGCTCGGCCGGAGAAGTACTACACCACCTTAAGTACCTACCTATTTCTGCCGCCAAGTATTGTGTTCTGGGTGTAGGTATGGGAGTCTGTAATAGGTGTTCCAAAAGTTAACAAAGCCTGTCCAGCGAGTAATTGGGTAACGAAACACTCTAACAGTAGCAATGCCTTTCATTTTGACAGTTCAACAATATTCATTGTGTTCTTTACGTTGTTGAACAGACAAATTGTTCGAACATATGAAGCAATGGATTAGCAATATCCTTCAAAATGATTCAGATTGTGCTTGAAAGTATGTTACGCTATTAGTGTGCATAGTTACGCACATGACACACTTCAGCTTTGTCTATGAGCTGACAATGGAAAACATTTGACTTTAACAGTCTCTTTCCAAGCTCAATGTGTCAGTCATATTTCCGCCAGGTACTGTCTGAATACTGGGGTACTGTCTTCCCCGATGACGTCATGGGATGCCCAGATAGGGAAGGAAACACACCGTGTGAATTACCGCGCCCGCCATGACAGGTAGCTGTGCCGGGGCCGAGACTGACGCAGGTGCTCATATACCTACGGGTGGAGTGACTGTCATTATTGTTTCTTGGGTAATCTTTCCTTTTCATTGAGCGTAGGCTGAGATGAATGAGTCTGAGTGCTGAGTCCAAGTGTCCGTAAAAACCCGAGATTTTAATATTCTGGATATCTAATTACTTGTCTTCTTTTTGAGTAGCTTTAGGAGCAGTTGTGGCCCAGTGGTGGTAACGTAGGAGCAGTGGTGGCCCAGTGGTAACGCTCGTGATTTACGAGTTGTAGGTCGTAGGTTCGAACCCTGACATTCGCTTTACTTTGTGTAAATTATTTCATCATCACTGCTCTCAAAACGGTGAAGCAAAACATTATGAGGTAACCGGCATGTCCTAGAACAAAAATTCGACGACATGTGACATCTATCAACCCGCACTGGGCCCGCGTGGTGGATTACGGCCCACTCCCTCTCACAGAGAGGAGGCCTGTGTCCCAGCAGTGGGAACATTATAGGCTAATGATGCTTTTGCAATTAACTAAACATCCAATTTCGTACTAATCCTAACTAATACTATTATTATAAATGCGAAAGTGACTTTGTTTATTTGGTACTCAATCACGCAAAAACGGCTGAACGGACTTGGACTTTTGACAATTCAAAAGTGCCTGTAAGTAAAGGTTTAATTGAAATAAATGCTTTGAGTTTGATAAAATTTGGCATACAGAATTACAGACAGTTTATTTAATCTCGGTAGTATGTTCCGTCGACTATTTTCCGACAACCACGCGGTAGCTAGTAGATAATAAAAATAAACAAAAGCCATAATTTTATTTTAACGGCCACTTCTGACTAGCGCGAGCGGCCCATAACTCATGTGAACCTGGCACTATCAACGCAACAGCGCGTGCTGTGGAAGTCCCTTCCGCCGACAGACTACAGTCACTACATACAGTCAGACGCCCGCATAAAATCGCATCGCTTCACGATCGCTACGTTTTCCTGTTCAATCTCACGCAGGTACGCTGACACATGCCCATATTTCATGGGACTTAAACATAACTGGCGAAATGTGGGTGTAGTATAGGTACACCTGTGCCTAAATGTGGGTGTAGTATAGGCCTATAGGTACACCTGTGCCTAACACTTAGAGGTATACTACACGCGATATGTTGAGTTGTCACAACGTAGCTGTCAACCAACTAATGTGTCTCTCTACAATCTATTAATTAACAGGTAACCGTTAAGTGGTTTAACTGGTAAATACTATTAAACACTAATCGATGATGAGGTCAGCTAAATTCTTGTGAATAGTTTAGTGCCGGAATTAATAGGAAAAAAAACCACAAATTATTTGACAGATATATACAATACCCGAGCGTTAATAGAACACATTGAACTTTAGAAAGAGACTGTCACAGAGAATTTCTCTAAATTAAAAATCTTTCACCTACATTGGCACCTATGAAAGGTAAACGTAAGAAGCTAGGTACGCGGTTCCAATTGGTCTTTTCCTATGGAGAAGAGCGGCACGAAACTCCACGGTTACTCTTTTACAATGTTTGTAGCTTTTACAATGTTTTCAATAAGTATGTGAGGAGAGGACCTGTACTTAACCAAATAGAAAATATTATTTGATGTAATACAGCCTAACTTGCAACACTTTTAAACAACTGGATAGTTTTTTAATTTACCTAAAAAAATTATTACGAACACATAATAAAGATGAATATTTTTGCCCGTATACCAAATACCTGTAGAGGAGGAATGAGGAAAATGTCGTGAAGGAAAGAGTATAAATATGGATGGCTCTATAGGAGTAGGGGAAGACCAAAGAAACGGTTAATGGACTGTGTGGAAGACGATATGGTTAGAGAGGGGGTGAGTACCGAGATGACGACTGATAGAGATGAATGGAAGAAAAAAAATAATAAATAAAAGATAATTTCACGCCAACTAGAAATAAATTGGGATAAGGGCAGGAGAATGGTGATATATTTTCCTAAACTAAACTTTACTAAACGTCCATAAGTTCAATGCAGGTACTTACTCGTAATTCCGGATTTTCCTAAAAGTTTAATCAATTAATTTGAGTGTTTTCCCATAAACTAATTATTTCTATGTTATTCCGGTACAAATAATTCACAAGAACTTATCTTACGTCATCTTAATATAGCGTATTACATATATTAGTATTTAATCGTTAAAACCGCTTACAGTTAGGTACCTGTTAATTGATCGTACAGAATTATTTATTATTACAGCTCACTCCCTCTCACAGAGAGGAGGCCTGTGTCCCAGCAGTGGGAACAATATAGGTTGACTTTGCTATGCTAAGGGCAGGAAACTGATGATGATGTTACCAAACAGCTTGTTCGGCTGTACGTCTGCTGCTTTTATTAAAGACCTCACTCAAGGCTCTGAGAACCAAACAGCTTGTTCGGCTGTATGTCTGCTGCTTTTATTAGAGACCTCACTCAAGGCTCTGAGAACCAAACAGCTTGTTCGGCTGTATGTCTGCTGCTTTTATTAGAGACCTCACTCAAGGCTCTGAGAACCAAACAGCTTGTTCGGCTGTAGGTCTGCTGCTTTTATTAGAGACCTCACTCAAGGCTCTGAGAACCAAACAGCTTGTTCGGCTGTACGTCTGCTGCTTTTATTAGAGACCTCACTCAAGGCTCTGAGAACCGTCGCCGCGTCGCCACAATGACTCTGTTCTTGTAAGAGGACAGTTCCCGACAACCATCGTGAGCTAATCTCAGTACTACAATACATGCGTAAAAGAATAGGACGGCCTCAGGTGCGGTCCGCTGACTCTCGGGTACTATAAGGCTAATCAACTCAACATTAACCGTCAAACCGCATTTTTGTCGCGTTTTCAGGGTTGGTCCGACACTAAAAGTTGTCCATAATCATGAGTACAATGACCCCCTTGCAGGTCTTCAGTTATTTCAAAAAGGACTTGTGGCTAACTAATAACAGCCGCACGGTCAAGCTACGCTGGCCGCGGATGGTCCGTGGATGGTCTACATGCCAAGACCCCTTCGTGCCCCGAAAAGCCAGCTGTCAGTCGTGGATCTTTGACAGTCGTTACGGGTCATCAGAAGTCTGACAACCATTCTTACCAGGGGGTATCATATTACCCAGTAGATAACTACACCTGTGGGCAGCAGCTGAAAATCAGCGTCAGGTGGTGCACTTTGTGTTGCCATCTGGCATTATGCTGAGCTGAGGCCCTTTTGGCATTATTATTTTTAATCATTTTGAATTTGTTTAGTTTATTTTTAAGGGTTTTTTTGCCAAATAAACGCAATTTTCTTTCTTTCTTTCTTCTTTCTAACTGGGTTGTGGAGGTCAGATAAACAGTCGCTCCATGTAAAATACTGATATTCAGCTGCTGCATCCGGTTAGACAAGAAGCCGAACCAAACATAGTTGGGAAAAGTTTGGCAGATGATGATGAGTTATTTCAAAAAGTGTGTATTTTTTATTTGAGTTGGGTATTTTTTCTAAGAATTTTTCCTGGAGGCTGAAATTGTGCCCCATTTGTGAGAAATACTAGGAATACATAGGTAACTGGCGCAATGAGGGTGTTTTATACATAATTATACACCTAATACATAGATTACACGCATCTTATTATTCGAGCTCTAGCTAACCTTCGGGGAAAACAAAATTGTTAAGTACAGAATAAAATAAATTGAATTGAATACATTACGAGTATCTGCAAAACTTTGTTCTTTTGTAGCCTTGAAAGTTCAAACTTAAACCTAATAGCAAATGAATTGTCCTTAAAGTAAAGGCCTGTTCGCACGGGGTACAGTAAGCGTTCATTGAGACAATGGCGGCTATTCTCACGACATTGACAGAGCGCAAGAATGTCGTGTGAGAGGTCATTACTATCAGACGCGCAGTGTGTCAGCAGTTCAGCACGTGGGAGTTGTGTAACTACTACATGTTCAGGCATCAACACCAGCACCCTGTTGCGTAACACATTATCAATCACAATCTGAATCATTTCGAAGAATATTGTTATTCCATTGCTTCTTATGTTCGAAACGATTGTCTTCTCAACAACGTAAAAAAAACGAACGTAATAAACGACGTATAACTTAATAAATGATTGAGTATTGAGTATTGGTAAATAACGCAATGAATGTCGTTGTAGTGTCAAAATGAAAGCCATTCCTACTGATATTGTGTTACGCAATTACCCCGCAGTTTCCCGCAAAATTCAAATTTTCTGTAGTTTTTTGTAATTTGCAGGTCCGAGTTAGGTACCTAATTAATAATTATGTTGAATAAGTACAAATCTCTTATTTCAATTTCCAATTACCCTGTTAAATGACTATTTCATAAAATAGAAACTTTCATTGATTATGTTTCTGTTAATTTTATACCTACTTACATTTTGTTGCGGTCGAGAAACATAACCTAACCCATGTTGGACCTTACTTATATTGTAACAACGAAATGTACACATGAATGCAATAAAGAGTTTGAGTTTGAAAATTAAAAAAAACATATTTTAATCAACTTAAAACTGCGGGGTAATTGCGTACACCATCAGTAGCAACGGCTTTCATTTTGACAGTTGAACAACATTCATTGCGTTATTTACGTTGTTGAGCAGACAAATGTTTCGAATGTATGAAGCAAACGTAAGAAAATTTGAAGTTCGCAAGGTACCTAGCGCATCCCTCTTCAGTACGAGAATGATGCTCACATCACGCCTGTGTTCGAAGAGGTAGACAGAAGTGTACACTTGTATAGTACATATATTGTATACCCAAACAGCGCCAGTAGATATTGTTCAAGTCTTCGAACTCGGTGAGTTTTAGGCTTTGAGCAATTAAAAAATCATTAAACACATAGTGTCTGGTAGCCCGCATTTCCTAATTAATCGTATAACATAATATATTCACCGCTGTTCGTATTTGTATTTACATAACATAACATCACGCCTGTAAATCGTCGGAGGGCTTAGCAGAGGTGTACCTATAATACAACTATTTATGTCGCCAGTGATGTCCATGTCCCATACATATAATATGAAGCAATCCTATTGCTTAAAATAATGCTCTGGCCTGCCGCGGAGCATCCCGAGCTACTTTTGCCGATATGCGATCTTCACTCCAGCCCTACAATATACGAACTGTCTCAGTTGTTGCCGCGACTTCCTATCTGCCCAATTAATCATTATGTCACTACTCACTAAGTCACTACCTATATAGGTACCGGAGACTCAACTATCTATTCGTTTTTCAAATCACATCAAATCATTTATTTCTTTGCAAACGGTAAATAATTGGTAGGTAAGTACATAGATGTTGTGAGTGCTCCATGTTCTGCCGTCACATGGGCATGCAAATCATCGTACCAGAAAATCGTTATCTAATATCCTACACCGCAGTGCACAGTGTTAAAATTCTCTGACGAATATAGGCCTCGCCGATGAAAAATTAAAAACATGATTGACCGGTTTTTTTTTAATTAGCGTAAAAGCCCCGTTCTACCGTTTATTTCAATTAGTACATAGTCATAGAATCATAAACGCAACATGACTTAGCTGGAGCTAAACTCATCAATCATAGAATCGACATCAGTGTTTTGTGCTAGTTTCCGCACAGTCATCATTATTTCTAAATACCCAAACATTACAAAATCCGCTGAGCAACGACCATCGACCGCTGCGCAACGTCAAACGAATGTTTGTTTGAGGCGCTAAGATGACGCATTTGACTTGTCCCACTAACTCAATCTGCCTGCATTTTTTCAACTTTGTCGGGGTTGGCTTCCAGTCTAACCGGGTGCAGCTGAATACCAGTATTTTACAATGACATGCAGCGACTGCCTTTCACACCTACACATCTCATTTACTGAGTAAAACGATAAAATTCGTAATTTAACTGATATAAAGACTGCCCGTTTAGTGTACTTTAGTTATTTTCATAGTGTAATGTCGTACGGTATTCTATTGTGGGGAAATGCCGCCGATATTCAGACTATCATTGTTTTGCAGAAGCGCGCTGTTCGATCAATTTATAAATTAAGTCTGAGACACTCTCTCAGAGACAAATTTAAAGAGATTAATGTAATGCTAATGACTGTGCCTTCTCAGTATATTTATGAAAATCTTTTATATGCCCATAAAAATATAAAATTGTTAAAAAAATACAGTGATATCCATAATCGTCTCACGTAATATTAGTAAACACACCTTCCAATATATAAATAAAAGGATTAATAAACGTATTATTGAAATCCTTAAAACGGTCTTTCCTTTGGTGTCCAACCATATACCCTAATGTAAATACTAGAAACAAACACAAATTTGTTGTACCTACAACAAGGCTCAAGAAAATAGGTGGCTCGTTCAGATGTCAATGTATTACACTTTTATAATAAACTACCAAGCCCCGTTCAAGATCTAAGCCTTAATAAATTTAATCATTCATTCAACGTAAGTTGTGCAAGAAAGCCTTTTATACCGTTAAAGATTATATTGAAGACAAAAAGGCTTGGGATTGAGCTGCTTCCAATTTCTGCTATCATTAATGATTTTTTTCAAAAAAATCAATGACATTTGCTTACTTTGTAAAGTATCAAATTATTTTAATTATTGTGAATATGAAGACGCTGTGGGTCATTTATTTTATTCATTTTATCTTTTTTATTATTCTCTCCATGGTCTGGCAGTTTGAGTAATTTATGTGGCCTACCCAAATGTCCATTCTTTGGTATTGTTCGTCGAATCGTTGAGCTCCTTAAGTCTTGAGTTGAGCTGCACGATTTCTGACAAATGCGTGCACTGACTGGACAGGTCCTCTCAATCTGTGTGGTTCTTTCCTCAAAAGACCACCTCAGACATCAATCTACATGGTCTCATATAACCTGATCAAGATTATGTCTGGACTTTAAAAGAAACTGTGACCTCTGAGTTTGTTTCGGCCTTTCTTCTCAGCGTAGTCAGATAGGCAACGCCGACCTCATCTAGTTTAAAAAATATATGATTGAGTGTAAAAGTGTTTGTGCAAACCTACTTAAAAAAATAAAATCATTTATCATTTACCACGTGGTAAGCCACCCTCTAACATAAGACGGAAAAAATATTGTGACTGAGGAGTCAGTCTCCAACCTCAAGCATTTCAAATAATTAAATTAAAGCATTCAATTTTTAAGAGGCACAGTACTAAAAATTGGCATACATAGGTAGGTTTTCTAATCGATTCACGTTTTCATGAGATACTTTTTATAGAACCGACAATAGACAATTTCATGTAACTTGAACTCTATATCTCCAGATACGTGTGTCGATCTCACAACTCGTCTACTCTCTCCTACCTTTAGACTGCCAATAAACATTTACCTTCTGAGAGCGCTAAAATGACGCATCTAAGACTTCCTTGTTTTACAAAAAAACACGTTTGTTGTATGGGAGCCCCCTTCAATATTTATTTTATTCTGTTTTTAGTACTTGTTGTTATAGCGGCAACAGAAATACATCATCTGCGAAAATTTCAACTGTCTAACTATCACGATTCTCATGAGATACAGCCTGGTGACAGACGGACAGACAGACAGCGGAGTCTTAGTAATAGGGTCCCGTTTTACCCTTTGTGTAAGGAAATCTAAAAATGCATTAAAACCATAATAGCCGCCTTGTCAACCACTCCAAGACGTTATAAATTAAATAATAAACAACAGGTGTTCAAGTTATTGTAATTGCAACATTTTTTTATTGTTGAAACATAAATTTATTAAACGTTTTAATGGAAAGAAGATTCATTTTTATTAATTATGTACAATACAAGTATATATTTTAATTAAAGACGTTTTAAGATTTATTATTATTTGTCTGAATTATGTTTTATTATTACGGAAGAATGAAGAGGTTAACGATATTGTGTAAAAAGATTTTACAAACAAAATTGATAGTGATGCATTGTTTTAATGATTATGCTATTAAAATAAAATATGTTCGTGTAAATAAATAACTAAATCTCTTTCTTTTCTCCTACAGTGGCGCTACGCAACAGTCCCAGAGCGTCTGGTGACGTTCCTCAGCGTAGTCCTAGCGATGTTCAGCTCTCTGGGCACCATCGGCGGCATCGTGGTGTACGGCGAGCTGACAGCACTGTTCGTGAAGCGACATAGCGCTCAGTTGGTGACTCCCGACGCGTACATTCTGATGACCTTCGGCGGAGGACGCATGGTGTGAGTACCTACTACGTTCATATTGTATTAAGTTTTATTTTATTACTGGACCGGCGGCGGCGGCGTCGTGGATTATGTATGGCCTACTCTACTCCTTCTCAAAAAGAGAGGAGGCCTGTGTCCCAGCAGTGGGAACATTATAGATTGAATATGTCACATGAGACTGAGGTGCCCAACATCATCTGTCTGCCTTTTTCCCAAGAATTTCGGGGTCGGCGTCCAGTGTGGATGCAGCTGAACACCAATATTAAGGTGACCGACATAGCCTGAAAAATTACCCTTACTTAAGTAGCAGTGGGTGTTCATTGCTCGCAGAACGGATAGCCGATAAGACTCAGTTCTGGAGTGGTGACCACTTACCAAAAGGCACAGCTTAGGTAGGCGGACTAATGACCTAGTGAATGTTGCGGGAACCAGCTGGATGCGGAAGGCAAAGGGCAGCCATTGTGTCAACTGTTGAGGGAGGCCTATGTCCAGCAGTGGATGACTTTTAGTTCAATTATGAAGATGATGATAATAATATAATAACTAAACTTGCATACATAGTTAAAACTTATCAAGATGCATGATAATAATTATTTTAACTGGAATTGCAAAACCTTCACAGTATCATTATCTGCCTAGTCTTTTCTCAACTATGTTGTGGTCGGCTTCCAGTCTAACCAACCGGATGCAGCTGAATACCAGTATTTTACATGGAGCGACTACCTATCTGACCTCCACAACCCAGTTACTGGGTAATACGATACTCCTTGGTAAGACTGGTTCTCAAACTCTCGTGCTTCTGAGGATACGTAACGACTGTCAAAGATCCACGAATGACAGCCGGAACCAACGGCTTATATTACTTTCCGAGCCGCGAAGGGGTCTTGGTATGTAAATATAGTCACCCATTCACGGACCAGCCGCTGCAAGCGTAGCTTAACTTGATCGATCGACACTTGCGGCTGTTATTTTATTACTAGCACCTTCACAGTACATACTTAGCCCATTATTCTCATTTCCAGGCCCACAGGTAACCGCTCGCTACATATGGATGCTCTAATAGATGACAGTAAGGCGTTCGCAGCAGCCAGCGCGGCCATCATCGTGCTGCACATCATCTCCGCGGCTGCAGCCGTGGCCATGATACAGTGGGCCGCTGCGAGAATGGTTAGTTATGTCGGAATGTAACCTCAATTATTATTGCATATGGAGTACGTCACAGAAAATGAAAAGTGATGTTCTTTTCATTATAACATGACAATTGAGAAAAATATGTGAATCTTGTAAAATTTTAGATATAGCTAAACAAATAAACAAGTTACCTACTCTATTATTAATTAGGTACCTACCCCAACAAGTTACTTGATATTCTTGGCAAAAAATATCGTCATAATCATTAAAATTTTATTTATTTGTCACATTACGTAAATTTGACGTATATATCCATTTCATACAACTGTCAAAGTAATTACAGTTGTAATTTGAATATACGGGCAATATAAGTTTGTAGTACATTTGCAGAGCAATTAATTTCTTTGTATTACCAAAAAAAAACTCACAAAAAGGCTAGAGAAACATTATTAATACCTATACAAGACATTTAAAAATTGTCTACTTATGAATAACAATATTTTTTATGACCTGGCAAAGGCTTTCGACATTTTCCATTTATTGATTTATACATAATTAAAACGGTACAACACCATTTACATTAATTCACATAGAAACCATAATTACGATACATGTGAACATAGGCATAAAACGAAATATTATCATAACTTTTTCTTGCCGATTCTTCTCCATACGAAAACTACCTTTTGGAATGGGCGACTAGAATCAATTCTATTTGTTGTAATTTCTGACGTTCAAAAGTGCCTTTTATGTGCCTATTTGGAATAAATGCTTTGACTTTGACTTTAATAGTGAGATCAGTAATTCAAATCTACTTGAAACTAATTTAATTAAAATTCGATGCTAAAAGTCGTAATTCGTGAAATCAAAAATGCCAAGGCTTAAAGATCAAACTGGGAGTCTCGAAGGGCTCTATTATTTGTCCCTCATTATCTTATTCTTAGTGAGCACTGGCTCTTTCTCACAGAGAGGTGTGTTTAAACTGTGAGAAGGGTATATGTATACTGATGATGCTGTTTGTCTGCAGGTTACTCGTCTCCGGCTTAACTTGCTGCGCTCGGTGCTCAGTCAGGAGATCGCGTTCTTTGATACTAACACCACCATGAATTTTGCGTCTACATTAACTGAGTAAGTTTATTCAAATAAATATAGGTACATTACGTTAGATCTCGCTGAAGAGGTAGTAGTAAGCAGAAGTCTAAAAAATCGTTCGAATTGTCAGTTATGTTTAATATGAGAGTGGGCCTATTGCTAGACTGCCTCGTCGGTCTAGTAGTCGCAAACGCAACTGCGATGCTTGGGTTCTACTACGGGTTCGATCTCCAGGTATTATATTGGGTTTTTTAACCAGGAATTTCTCAGTAGCAGCTCCGAGTCTGGATTTCTAGGTAAGCCTACCTCGAAATGGACTCCAGGATTCAGGTTAATGGCTCGCCCTCTTTTGTATGTAATTAAAAAACATAACTGGCGAAATGAAAATGTACACCTTTGCCTTCCTTTAATTATTTGTGTTATAGTGTGTTGTTATACATAATACATAATTTATTACGTTCTTTTTTGTTTTTCATTCTTAACTTATTCACTTGACCATTTGCAGAGACATGGAGAAGTTCCGCGGTGGCGTTGGCGAGCACGTCGCGATGACCGCAAACCTTGCGGGCACCGTAGTGTTCGGAGCTGCTCTGGCGCTGCAGTACGGCTGGGAGCTCACCCTGTCGGGGCTGTCCGTGGTGCCCGTGTCCATTGTAGTCGCGGCACTGGTCGCTAAGGTGAGGGAGATGCAACAAGTTACAACTTTGTCGTCAGGTGTCTTGGAAGGCATATTCAGTCCCACAAATTATTAAATGCGACAATTATTTGAAAATGACAGAAATCGATGATTTTTTAAAAACATTTAGCTCTAAACGTATTTAGTAATTGGTGATGCAAGCGTGCCTAAGCCGTTGGTCCCAGCTCGAAAAGATTTCAAAGGTTTTCAGGAAATGCAGTCTTACTGTGTGGTATTGATACAGACAGTAACTCCAAGTAAAACACTGGTATCCAGTTAGACTGGAAGCCGAGAACAACATTTTTATTACGAATGTTTTTATTACGAACACACAGTTTTTATTACGAATGTCAATAAGATTATGAAAAGATCAAACAAAAGATTATCCTTCATCTCGCCCCCCAATAGTCACCTCCCTTCTAGCTATATGGCGATACAGGGGTTGACTAGTGACTACTGAGACGAGGACTGCCAGAGATATGAAAAGAAGACCAAAAATTAATTGGTAGGAGGATGATGATAAAAAGCTTAATACGAATGACATTTCACCTTGCACACAGTACCAGACCAAATGTTCAACCAAAGAAGTAACAGCGTACGGCGCGGCGGGACGTGTCGTGGAAGAGGCCCTCGCTAACATCAGGACAGTGAGGGCGTACGCTGGCGAGGACATCGAGGTGGAGAGGTCAGTTTACAAAATATGGCATTCCTTGTCGCTAAAATAAATTAAAAAAAATTAAAATAAATTTCTTCCAAACAACCATCAGACTGATCAGGATATAAATCATTTTAAGGAAAGAAGTATAAGACAAAGATGGCAGGCATGTTTTCAACTTTCAAATCTCGATATCAGTGCTAATCGACCGAGTTAATTGACCGCCCGTTTATAGAAAATGAACAGTTAACTACCGTACGACACTGCCATCATGTTCCGCAGGACATTTTTTTATTTAGTTTATTTATTTATGCTTTAAATACGGTTGTCGTACAAAAGCCTATGATCAATATTTAATCTGTCACCAGGTCTTCTACACATAATTATAATGAGATTCGATCATCAGATCCGTTCTGTAGAAAAATATGCGACGCACACTGAACAGCTGTACGTTCGAAAAACGATGATACTTACCGTGTCCTATCCCCAGGTACTCCACCTCGCTCGCGGCCGCGTCGCAGCACGCGCGCTCGCGCGGCGTGTGTGCGGGCGCGGGCGCGGGGCTCGGCTGGCTGCTGACGTACGCGCTCAACGCCATCGTCTTCGCGTACGGCGCCATCCTCTGCGTCAGAGACATGGACCTCCCTGTTGATGAACAGGCCTACCATCCGGGAGTCATGGTCACGGTACGTACATTTGGTTTCATTCGAAGTCAGATTTTAATTATTTTTACATCCTTAAAATGAAAGTCAAAGTTTGTAACCTATCGAACTAACGTCAAGTGATTTAACTGGCTGGTCAATCATAGCTAGAGACATCGAATTTTGCCATCAAATTCTCGCCGCTATGATGTCGTCACAGATCAGTTCTATTAAATACGCCTTTAAGATTCTGGTGAGGCTCCCTCGATCTGCAGCGCGTCGGGCATGTTTGCTCACGCAAGAGTCGATGTCTTAGATGCCATTATGCGTAAGGATGCGCCGGATTCGGGGAAGCGCCAACGGAATTCAATGATGATTTCTGAGAGGCCATGACTCTGCAGTGCTGGGGAGATTCATCCAGCTTCATGTGAGGAGATGACATTAGTACTTACTATGAGTTTTATTTTTGACATGAGTGGTTTTATTCTTTGGGTTTTGAAATTCTAAGTGATGTTTTGTTTTTTATTTTTAGTATTGACTAACACAGTTTTCAGACATTTTTACCAACAATTATGGACATGTCTGTAATAAATGGATTTCAATAATTAATTAATAACCTGTATGTCTCTCCCCAGATCCTCTTCCTAACGTTCATGGCGGCTCAGAACGTGGCAATGTGTCAACCGCACCTCGAGATGTTCAGCGCGTCCCGCGGCGCCGCGCGCTCCCTCTACCGGCTGCTGCAGAGGACCTCCAATATCAACGCGTTGGACAGGAAGGGAGTGAAGCCTGACGCGTTCAGAGGAGATCTGACCTTTGAGAATCTTTACTTTAATTATCCGTCGAGGCCTGATGTTAAGGTATGTGTTTTACTTCTTTGTTGTATAAGTATATATAATATAATTCACACCTGTCGACTCGACGACGAATTTTCAGTCGTTGTAACACGACAATTTATTAGTATGTCAATTTGTTAAATATTTCCCTGACTGTGTGGTCAAAGAGCGAAAATGATAAGCAATTTTGGAAAGGTCACTATTATTCAAAATGTTGTAAAAATAACATTAGGAGCATGACATATTAATTCCTTGACTGTACACTAAGGAAACTACAATTAGAATCTTTGTAAATACTGGGTTTACAATGGTTCTTGCTTTCTGTCTCACTTTGCGTTTATTTTTGGGGATTTTCAATTTAATTCTTGTTCTGATTACCTTAATTGCCTTGGTGGTTACAAAAAAGGTATCCGATCACTCGGACTTACTTTAGGTTCCTAGATCAAGAAAGATTTTAGGAAAGTTAACACTTTCCTTCTTTCCCAGGTCCTCCGCGGTCTTTCCTTACGTGTGCGAGCGGGCGAGACGATCGCCCTGGTGGGCGGTTCCGGCTGCGGAAAGTCCACGCTCCTGCAGTTGCTGCAGCGCTTGTATGAGCCCGAGAGCGGCAACATCACCGTAGACGGTCACCAGCTGAAAGCACTGGACTTACATCACTTTAGGACTAGAATAGGTAAGGTGGCAGACGTACTTTTTACAAGCTTTTATTTTAGCTTGCATTGTTCGTATGTACATTATGTATGTAAGTTGTCCGTTCAAAATTTTTGATACTGAAAACAGTTGAACTATCGCGATGACTCTGTTGTTGTCATTATAATTATTGTCATTCAACGTGGCAATGCTGCCAGCGTTTCGGACACTTTCTTCGTTCTATGTAGATGAAGTTTTGGATCTCTGAAGCCACCGTCAGTGATGCATCACATAATCATCATAACTGCCATGTAAATGTTGTGTTTAAGATCGTGTCTACTAAAAATATTTTAGTTAGGTACTCGCACAACGCACTCCAAGATTTGTTAAACCACATTTTAGTCATTAGGCGTTTTTCTTCTCCATTCATTATCGTAATTTGAATCAGACGCTCTTTCTTATGGGGTTCTCCCGTTACTTCACCCCCCGTCCCTTCCCGTTCTTCGTTATATCACTAACTACGTATTCTTACATTTTACCTATACTTATTTTATCTTTTATCCTTGTAGGTGTGGTGGGACAAGAGCCGGTGCTGTTCACGGGCACCATCCGCGAGAACATCGCGTTCGGCCTGGATGACGTCAGCGACGATGACGTCATCGCCGCCGCTAAGACCGCGCACGCACATCAGTTCATCACCAAGTTGGCCAATGTGAGTACCTACTTTAACACTTTTATCTACATGTATTTTTTATACATATTTAAGCAATTACAGTCAAAACAGAACAGTAATATCCAGGCGTAAATATTTGCGCACATTGTAATTCGAGTTAAATTTTCTATTTATATGCACATGTTTCAGTGACTATAAAAGAAATCTTACGACTGCTACTATTTTATCTTAGAATATATCTAACATAATTTAGTAAGACATTAACATTCGGGTCACGCGTCATCCGCGTTTTCTCACGAACTTAGCTCAAACCACAAACATTTTCCTTCCTTGATATAGTATTATGGGCATTACTTAATATGTCGTAACTATTAGGTACAGAGCTTTAGAAAGAGACTGTCACATAAGTATGAATCATAAAGATGATCTATAAAGCGGTTGTTTCTATCGTAACACGCGATCAATATCCATAAAAATAATTCAGATTGTGATTTGAATGATTTTTAAGGATAATTATTATTGCTAATCCATTGCTTTATAATGTTCGAAAATGTTGTTGAACTGTCAAAATGAAAGCCATTGCTACTGTGAGTGTGTTGCAGACACAGGTCACAGACAGACACAGACACAGGTCACAGACACAGGTCACAGACAGACACAGGTCACAGACACAGGTCACAGACAGACACAGACACAGGTCACAGACACAGGTCACAGGTCACAGACACAGGTCACAGACACAGGTCGGGAACGCTCTTTTTGAACATCCCGGATTCTGGAAACCTATGTGCTCTATGTATGGCAGAAGGCTCGCCTCCTATTATATGAGATTTAAACTCAACTAACCGAATGTAGTTGTACTCAGCCACCTACCCCCGCGTAATGCTATACTAATCCCCCTTCAATTCCCCAGGGCTACAACACAATGTTGGGCTCAGGCGGCTCGCAGCTGTCCGGCGGTCAGAAGCAACGCCTGGCGATAGCTCGCGCGGTGCTGCGGAGACCTGCGATACTACTGCTGGATGAGCCGACGTCTGCACTCGACCCGGCTGCTGAGAGACAGGTATGTTTTAATACAGTGTAGGTATAATCGTCGTAGTCTGCCCTTCTTCATCATCATTATTTAGCCAATGACGCCTCCTGCTGCACGAAGCACCCCGACCGGCGCTGCCGTATGCCAATATATTTAAGTCGGTCGGCTACTTCCATACATTTTCATCAGTCTAGTTTCTTTTTAGCCATTTAATTGTTGACCCATCCAATGTTTCTTAGTTCTAAGAGTAGACTCTTAGGGCTATTACATTCAAAAGGATATGCTACTTAAGTAGTCTTTTAAGGATGTTTTGACTAAATTCATTCTTAAATGTACCATTCCTACCAGGTCCAAGCAGCACTTGACGCAGCAAGCGTGGGCCGCACCACCCTCGTCGTCTCCCACCGCCTGTCCACCATCGTCAACGCGACGCGCATCATATACATGGAGCAGGGAGCCGTGCTGGAGCAGGGGAGCCACCAGGAGCTCATGGACAAGAGAGGCATGTACTGGAAGCTGCAGCAGGAGGATATGACCAACAAGTAAGTGTAGACCACCATCAACCACCGTGTGCCTGTGTTATGGTCAAGTGGTCGTAAGCGCTACAGCTGAGCATGAGGTCCTGACTCGATTCCCAGGTCGGGCTAAGTGTCATTGGGTTCTTCCATCAGGAATTTCTCAGTAGCAGCCCGGAGTCTGGATTTGTGTCTGGTTGATAGCAATAGATTTGTGTCTAGTTGATAGCAATAGATTTGTGTCTAGTTGATAGCAATAGATTTGTGTCTAGTTGATGGCAATACATTTGTGTCTGGTTGATGGCAATACATTTGTGTCTGGTTGATAGCAATACATTTGTGTCTGGTTGATGGCAATACATTTGTGTCTGGTTGATGGCAATAGGCTCGCCACCTGTTACTTAGGACTTAAACGTAACTGGCGAAATGACCACTTTTCATTCTTATTCCCTTAATATAGGGTTGAAAAGTGGTCCACCGCCAGTATCCGCGATGTACACCTCTGCCTAACCCTTCGGCAATTGCAGGCGTGATGGTATTTGTTATTTTCTTATATTATTGTATACCCAAGCGGTATGTTCGAAAGAAACTTTTTTAATTTTAATTTTTTTTACCGTATCCTTCCCCTTCGGCGAATACAGGTGTAATGTGTATTATATGTTAATGATGTTTAAATTAATTTCTAGGAGTATCGCCAGCACGCTGTATTCAGAGCCCGGACTGGACGACGATGACGTCACCGGCGCTGATGAAGTACAACAATTCACTCGGTGCATCAGTCGGCAGTCTACTCGAGGTAAATTGACATCACTCTGTCCGCGGCTTCGTCCGCGTGTCTTGTTCCCGATCCACGCGTGGACCGGGAGAGGGCAGGCGGTAAAAGGGCGGGCAGTTGTGAAGCTGTCTCATCGCATCGCCTGCCCGCCCTTTTACTTTGTTTTCACTCAGCGTTATATCCGACTTATTCTGTTTTTGCTCAGCTCCTAAGTAGCGTGATGTTGTAAGTTTTCTAGTTCTAGCGTGATGTTAGTTGGTAGCCTATCGCCTTCTTCAAGAATTGGAACCAAACGCAAAAAGATTTTTGAAGTCAGTAAAAAGAGACATGTAAATTCATAAGATTTAACGTGGGAGAAAATGAGATACTGCAATTCACACGTGGTAGAAGTGAAACCTTCAAAAACACTGTATAATGAGGAAGCATTATACAGTGTTTTTGAAGGTTTCACTGCACACAGGAGGGGTGCACACATGCTGTTTATTTATCCGACTGGCAGTTCCACAGATTACCACTTACATACAAACAAACAAATACCTCTTTATAATATTAGTTTAGACAAAATGTATTCGACCGACATCAAGAAGTAGAGAAAGTTCTGTGTTCGGCGAGTTTTTGTTTTCAGATTTATGCAAGTCAGAGAAAATGATTGCTAAACAAATTGATTAAGTGTCAACTTAAATTAACAGTAGCTGTCATTCTTTAATGGTATGATGGTTCTTTGATGACCTTTGAAAGTAAAATTGACAGAGGACTCCAATCTGTAATGAAAATGATTTTTATTTTTTTTTATTTTTAGTTAAATATTTCCAAATTGTCTATTTTGTCAATGTTAACATATTCACAACTAGTGATTCTTGCAATAATGCTTGTCAGAAAAAGTTTTTTTTTAATACGCTTTGTTTTTTACCATAGAGTCGCTGCACCGCTTAGCGCGCAGCTCTGTTCGCATGAGCATTGTATCGTCTGCGCACGTGCCCTTCGGCGCTGCTGATGCCCTCAGCCATGTCGTGAGTACCTGTCATTATCATCCACCTACATGATCCTCATTGAAACAAATTCAGGACTCGGTCTCTTTTAAATTAAAAAAAAATCGAATCTTTCGAATATTTTATTGATTAATAACCATTACACAGTTTTCACCACAGATACAAATTTTCGGTCAATATTAGTAACACACACACAATTGGTTAAATTACATAAAACTAGACGACTAAACTAAAAGATAAAAATTAAAAGAGACGTTGAGCCCTGAATCTGTTTCAGAGTTTTTTCTCAGAGTAGTCTGTTAGACAACAAAACCAGAGACGAGGTCGGTGTTTCCTGACCGACTACTCATGTTTTAAATAGGTATTATTATTTCTTTACATGTAAAAGCGTTTTTTACCAATTTACAGAAATAAAAATAAATATCTATGATCATTTTCTTGTTATTCCTCTTTTTTTTTGTTCTAGCTTAAAACTTTTTTGTATCACTTTCTATAACTGCTGTTATGTTTACTAACAGGAACTTTGTAATGCCACTGGCTTCACGACAATAACACATATACCCTTACTCCTTCAGGAACCCGATGACGAAGAAGAGGAACCCGAACAAGACAAGGAGCCCTCAGTCTCCAGCTGGTCTCTCCTTAAGCTCAACGCTCCAGAGTGGCCGCTCCTGACCGGTGGAGCGATAGCCTCCCTGCTGATCGGCGCTTCCATGCCAGTGTTCGCTCTGCTCTTCTCGCAGCTGTACGGAGTGAGTATACACTAAGTCAAAGTTAAATCATTTATTTCAAATAGGCACATATTTAAGGCACTTTTGAAAGTCGAAATTTACAAAAAAATACTTCTAGTTTCCCCATCGAAAAGGTAATTTCGTATGGAGAAGAATGGGCAAGAAACTCCACCGTTATTCTTTTAAACAATTTTTTACAATAATGTACATGTGTGACATTTATTATATAATTAAATGTGAATACCACCATATACCTACCACAATATGTAGAAAGTGGAATAACAGACAGTACAATAACTATCCATGATTCTGAATTCAAGTACTTATAACACATTATCCTCTCCCCAGATGTTCGCGTGGTCAGACAAAGCAGCCATCCTCTCCCAGTCACAACTCTACGCGAGCCTGTTCGCGGGCGTGGCGGCAGCTTGCGGCCTGGTGACCTTCCTACAAGCCTGGCTCTTCAACCTGGCCGGGTCACGGCTGACCGACAGACTCAGACAGATGACGTTTAGAAACTATCTCGTGCAGGTGAGGGAACACTTCTTATACATGACAACATGCATAAGGAGAGGAGCTGGCTATGTTATACTAGCTGCTCGTTTGACCAAAGGTTAAGCTGCGCTTGGCGCGGTCAGTTCGTGGATCGATGACCAACTAATACATATTGAGATTCTATAGAAATAAAATTTGCAGCTCAACCATTTACAAAAATACAAAACCTTTCCGATAAAAATGAGATCCTAGTTATCTTTACGTTATAGCTCTTAGTAGCCCAACTTTAAACCTATAATTTGAATAATTTGTTCACTCCAGGAACAAGGTTGGTTCGACTTGTCCAAGAACTCGGTGGGCGCGCTGTGTGCGCGACTCGCTACCGACTGCGCAGCCGTGCAAGGAGCCACTGGTAACTTTATATCCTCACATCATTTTGTTTCGTTTTTAATTGAATTGGTCTAGTAGTCGCAAGCGCTAGGTACAAAAGAGCAAGAAGTCCTGGAGTTCATTCTCGGAACGGGCAAAGTGTTATTGGGTTTTTCCATCTAAAATTTCTCAGTAGCAACCCGGAGTCTAGATACCGTGTACCCGGTTGATGGCAATAGTCTCGCCCCCTATTACATTACTAAAACCTAACTGGTGAAATGTGGGTGTACCACAGGTACACCTCTGCCTCTCTCTTTGGGGAATACAGGCGTGATGTTATGTTATAATTTAATTATAGCAGTACTCGGGCGTTATTGTGACACTCAACAACTTTTAGAAAAAAACTGTCACACAGAGAGGACGTCGACAAAGCCGAACTTTTTCTAAAACTCATCCTTAGGGCTTTCGACATTGTTCTTGTGCTTCTTCATCATATCAAATGGGATAGTTTTAAACTCCGATGAACTGCTTTATTGTTAGTCTGGTGCTTTACTTCACTGCTAGACAACACAAAAATTCGTCTCAACTAAGAAAAATTATTTTTAAGGATATGATTCCCCAAGGAAGCATTCTAAGACCACTATTATTCTAATTATAGATCTTTAACTGTAGATCTTCGAAATAGCACGTTTTTTTCCCTGAAGGAGGGCTTTGTTTAGCAGTGGATGTCTTTCGCCTGACCCTAAACTTTGTTCTCCGTAGGAACTCGTCTGGGCACGATGCTACAGGGCGTGAGCACGATGACGTTGGGCGTCGGGCTCGCCATGTTCTACTCCTGGAAGATGACTCTCGTCAGCCTCCTCTCTGTACCTTGTGTGAGTATGCTGCACTTTTCTTATGAGTCTGAACTCGGCCAGGCACGATATTATAGTGTACAATGAAGAGTACTCTACATATAATTATTGATGTAGTATGTAGTAGGGTGGTCAATATAACCGTATCACCATATACTACCACCAGCTTACAGATAACAGATACTTACAGCGAAAGTGTTAGGCTGAGAACTCATGGTACGATATTTACCAGCGCCCACAGTGGTAGCTGGATCGCGATCGACGCGATTTACGCCCACGACAAGCATAAACGCAAGCGAGTGCGGTTGGAAATCGCTTCGTGAAATCTTAGCCTTCATACTTTGTTCAACATTGGCAGTAGTAAGAAGTATTGTCTACAATCCCCCTTGTACCATTTAACATAGTGATTGTGTGTTACAGGTGATGGGCGGCATCTACTTAGAGGGCTACGTGAACAAGCGCGCCGAGCGTCGCGAGCGAGCCGCGCTGGAGCACGCGAGCAGAGTGGCGACGGAAGCGGTGCTCAGTGTGCGCACTGTGCATAGTCTCGGTCAGTCAACATTATCAGCTTGTAATGTTTCCACTGCTGGGACTCAGGTCTCCTCTCTGTAAGAGTGGGCCGTATCCATCACACGGATACAGTGTCGGTTGGTGGATATCAGATAATGTCGTTGGTTCTGTACCTACATGCCGGTTGCCTCACGATGTTTCTTTTACCTTTTATGTTTATTTGGTTACTTATCATGCTTATTTTCTTTAAGAGTCAGCTCCCAATATCTTCAATAGGTAAAAAAAGTGAGTGCACTTAAAAGGCTTGCAAAAATGACAAACTACTGAAAAGATGTGATTATGGACCTTGTCACCTAGCATATTGCGTTGTGGTACACCTCACTACAGTGAGTGAAATAGGTTATGTTATGTTTACAAGTGCGCACACAACGCACACACTTGCGCACTATAATATTTCCTGCGCACTTGGCTAGTCTTCATTGTGACTTCCCGCCGAAACAACGAAATAGCTCAGAAGTATACCTACTATTATCATCACGTCACTCACTCTCCTCTTTTATCAACTCATAATTAATCCACGTTGTTCCCCCACAGGTGTAGAAGAAACAATCCTGTCCCGCTACTCCAGCTCCCTCTCCGAAGCAGAGGCCCGGGCGGCGCCGTCGCGGCGCGTGCGCGGGCCGGTGTACGGCGTGTGCGTGTGCTCGCCCACGATTGGCTACGCCGTGTCGCTGGCCTATGCTGGATATCTCATCGCGAGGGAGGATCTACCTTATGAGTACGCTATACTGTGAGTATTAAGTTATTTAGAATTTTGAAAGACGCAGCAGAAAGGGAATCATTTGTCTTGGTAATGGCATGCGGTGTGAAAGGATGAAACGCATGAAAAAGAGCGATAAAAGAGTCATCATCCTAGCCTAGCTTTTCCCCAAATATATTATTGTCGGTTTCCAGTGTAACCGGACGCAGTTAAATACCAATATTTTACAAAAAGCGACTGCCTATCTGACATTCACGACCCAGTAACTGGGCAACACGATACCTCTTGGTATGACTGGTAGCAAACTTTCGGGCTTCTAACGACTCGTAACGACTATCAAAGATCTAAGAATGACAGTCGAAACCAACGGCTTAACGTGCTTATCGCGGCACGGAGATGGATCAGAAACAAGTGACCTTATTGGTGATGTTCTTCAGAAAGGTCAGGTGCGTAGGTACTCGCAACCGGCTGCGCGTATGACCAGATGTATGAACGTAAACGGGGCAAAAGGAGTATCCTATGTAAGAATCGTAGCAGGTCCTCCTTGGAAAAAGGTGTTAGTTAAATTCATGTGCGTATGATCAGAAACTCAGTTTAAACCCCACTTTTCTTCCTCAGTGTATCGGAAGCCTTGATCTACGGCGCGTGGATGCTAGCTGCAGCACTATCGTTTGCTCCGAGCTTCGCGGCGGCGAGGCGGTCCGGAGCCAGGATACTCAACGCGCTGCGGAGAGAACCTAAGGTCATCACTGAAGCAACTGCCAAGGATGAGGCGGAATGGGTAAGGAAAATGTTTTAATAAGCACAACTCTATTTTTTTATTTTAAATTGTTTTGAATGATCTCCTTTTTCTTTTGATCTTCATATCATCAATGTCCTTTGAATTTTAAGGTTCATTATATAAACAATTACATTTCAGTGTGCAGCGGGCGAAGTTTTGTTCTCGAACGTGAGCTTCAGCTACCCGTCGCGGCCCGGCGCCGCCGTGCTGCGCGGCGCGACGCTGCGCGTGCCGGCGCGCGCCACGGTCGCGCTGGTGGGACGCAGCGGCTGCGGCAAGTCCACGCTGCTGAACCTGCTCATGCGCAGCTACGACGCCGACAGCGGCACTGTGGTGGGTTTTATATTATATTCATCATCGTCAGAGTACAGCACTTCACTCCTGGACGTTAATCTTTCCATTCAACCGAGGATTGAATTATCTCTCATCCGGCTGTACCGACTGCAGATCTTTAACTAGTCTGAGAGCATCCTACGATACCTCGCGTTTGCCGATTTCAACGATCATTATGTTGGTTCTACGAAAAATGTAGCTGGCTCATTTTCATTTACAGCCAAAATTCCAGCCTAAGAATGAATTAATCTTACATTAAGTATTGCATCCAGAATCTTGATAAACTAATAGTTACTTTTACATCCTTTATTTCCTATTCTTTGTATGTACAACGGCAAAGTAACGCCTGATTCCCTGATATAATATCTAACTATTTATAATAAAGATTTTCTTTATTTTACCTTCAGACCCTAGACGGCAAGGATATAAAACGCGACCTTACCCTACCGAGACTGCGCACCCAGCTCGGTCTAGTACAACAAGAACCCTCGCTGTTCTCGCGCAGCATACAGGAGAACATCGCGTACGGAGACAACAGCCGTGAGGTTCCTATGGACGAGATCATTGAAGCGGCCAAACAGGCTAATGTGCATAGCTTTGTTACTGGACTGCCCATGGTAAGTGTTTTAAATGTTACAGAGAATATAAAATGGTTGATAGATATAAGTGGTGAAGGGTGGGCGTGCCGGTGGACTGTATTATGTCATTTTGACAGTATATTCAGTTTGGCTCGATGTGTCATATCAATGCCAGGTCTTTATCACTTGTGTATTTCGTTGTTGACGTCACCATTTACGGCATTTACATTGTTTCTAAGGTATAGTCAAGGTTTTCACACTCGTATATTCTTCCCCTCAGGGCTACGCTACAGTACTAGGCAGCGGCAGTGGCTCGTCACTCTCAGGCGGCCAGAAGCAGCGCCTCGGCATCGCGCGAGCTCTTGTGCGGCGACCTGCGCTACTACTATTAGATGAACCCACATCTGCGCTGGATGCTGCTAGCGAGAAGGTACCTATGGAGTCTCATTGTCATATATCGAGTATAGTGCACAGTAAGATTGAGGCCACTGCGAGAAACATCTTCCTATTAGTTTACTCGCTCATACACTATCTGTACCTACCACAGTGACAGACAGTCGGTCGTACGAACGTTCGACCATCATTTTATGAGCATCACACTCGAATTTCACATCATTCGAATCTCATTGAAACTTCGATATTGATCGAAGCATTGAAATAATTTATGTAATCTTTAGTTTGAGATTGGTTAAAAATTAAATATGGCGGAATTTTAATTGATATTCAAGATAGCGGCAACCAAAAATTAAAAAAAAAATCGTCTTGGCTATCACTTTTGGGGTTTCCCGAGGTGCTGATGCTGAAAATACGGTCAAAATTAAAATTCTGTGTCCTTTGACCTGTCAATGACCGCATCACGCAAGGACAGCTAGACACTTGATCTTAATATCCAAGTTACAAAACAATTCTTTTGCTTGCAGACGGTACAGGCAGCGCTAGAGGCGGCGGCAGCAGACCGGACTACCATCATCATCGCGCACCGCCTCGCCACCGTCAGGCACGCTGACATCATCTGCGTCATTGATAAAGGTAACCTATACCTACTCAAAAATATATTTCAATAAAACCATTTACTTTATTACAGGCAATTTTGGATAGTCAAGGAGTCGGTCAGTCAAAAAGATGAAGCTAGTTGCCCATTTCAAAGCATAGTAGGTTCGTATGGATAAGAAAGAGCAAGAAACTTCGTGGGCAATCTTTGAAATAAAATCTAAAAGATTATCATACTACTTATATACCAAGTATTAGGAGGTCGAGTTTAAACCAATTCCGTATAAACCTGATTTACACGGTCCAATGGCATACCATAAGTTGGACCTTTTAGACGCAGCAAGTCATTTGTTGCATCATCATGCATCATGTGGCTTTTCAACAATCGGTAAATTTTACGACTTCCACGCCCAAATCTGAGTTCTCACAAATCCCTTGATGTTATTTTCCATTTTTTACAGGCGTGGTTGCAGAGAGTGGTTCGCACGACGAGCTGGTGAAGCGCCGCGGTCTGTACTGGACGCTGTTACAGCAACAAGCCGCCGGGGACGCGCACGCGACGTGAGGTGCAACGTTACAAGCAACATCTGTGATGTAGCGCAATGCGTTGCGGGGTACAAATTGACTGATTTCAAGTTTAGGATAATAAATTTTACTTAATAGGATATTACTACTCATAAAAGGCTTGAAATTAAACCCTGGAATTCAAATATACTGGGTCAAATTAAGCTAGCTGGCGAAACTTCATAGATGTGATGAGTATCGATATGTAACACTACGGGGTCAACGTCTGAAGGTACATGAAATAATTCAGTCAACTAGCGAAATGTAGGTGTACATAGTAGTACTACACACACCTCTAGTACACCTCTGCCAAACCCTTTAGGGAATGCAGGAGTTATGTTTGTTCTGTTATGTGTAAAATTAGTTTTTTATGTAAGTATTTATTTGGTACACATCAGTACATACAAAGAATTAAAACAGAACAATAATATAATAAAAGTACGTAAAAGTGTAAACTACAAAAACATGAAACAAAGATAACGATACCATCACGTCTGCGGAGTTTCGGTAGCTGATTTCATTTGACCCTGTATAGTGGTTGGTCACAGCTGCGTGTATCGTGTTACAGCGCAACGCTTGGCGATATATGCAGGTGCGGCCCCAGCATTATGCGTACGATCGATATTCTAATATGTACTTACAATGTGATAATAATTCTACCAGCTGTGAATATTAACTGATAATGTAAGATTATTTGTAGAATAATAATTAATATAAATATATGTACAGGGTGCCGAAAATAGACGATCATTTTGGCGTGATTAGCTAAGGAATTGACGTGGTTCCGAAGTAAGGAATCATTGAGTGGTCATAGTGAGCTAGCGCCCAGATTGCAGTTGGATTGTCGCGCCACCTTGAGCTGTATCATTAAGATATTAAGTACATATCGTAGCGCTATTTCTTGTGTTCACTAACTCGCTACGCGCGAGTTTGGCGTAGATTTACTAATTAGGTAAGTTTGTCAAAACCAAATACCTATTGATAACATTGTTTTGTGAAGTAACTTTATTAAAGCCAAGAATACACTTACAATTAACTTGCACAAGGCATGCAAGTATGGTCTGATCCAATAGTATTTGATGAAAATGTATACAAATGAATCAGAAAACGACAACTTAGTCGATGGTTTTTCAAAACCAATTTCATGTTATTCAAATTGTTGGAAAAAGTGGTGAATTGAAACCTTCTAAATACATAATTATGAATATGTTACTAATTCCCTTTAGTAAGTGATTGCGTAAGAATTTAACCTGAACAAGGTTTGTTTACACCTTTCATCTGATGCTTTTGGAACAGACTATAGCTTGCATGTCCCCGTGTTATCACCAATCAGAAGACTTTTGGTACAAAGTTATATAAAAAAAGAAAAATAGTTTTTTTTTGTCACAGAAACACGTCGTGCATACAAAAAGATAATTATCTCGAATAATAAAGAAAAATAAAATAGATATAATTATAATCATGAGTACTGAGAAGACAGTCGACTGCTGCACGTCATGGCTGTGATACGAAGGCACTCCGATGATGCTGTGCTGCGAAGCTGTATACGTTACTGGTTGTGTATTCCTGGCTTAATATTATATAGTTGTCTGTGATTGTGAATCTTTTGTATTTATTGTATGTTTAGGATTATAGTGCGCTGTCCGAATCATGGCAACTTTTTAGTAAAATCTCAAAAAAATATTACAATGTGACCTGTGGTTAATTTGCTAGAGAAATATTTTTAAAGGAAGAATCTGGATAAAAACTATCGAAATTAAAAAGACTAGAGCAAAATAAAAATCATATTTTCTGGACAGCACAGTTAAATGTAAGTTTTATAAGTATTATAAATTAAATTAGATATTAATTTACTTTAAGTATTCAAATATTTTCTCATTTTTAAGAATTTAAGTAAAACAAATGTGATCATTGCAATTAATATGTACCTAAGTTTCTAGAAGCTAATAAAAACACTTTAAATATACTTAAAAACTTTGTTTTATTTATTGACTATTATTTACAAATTCTTCGCCATCGTGTAAAATATGGGCTGATGGCTAGTTCAAACAAGTCTTCTCTTCTGTACATACGTAATTTATGGGCTCATGGCTAGTTCAAACAAGTCTTCTCTTCTGTACATACGTAACGTATGGGCTCATGGCTAGTTCAAACAAGTCTTCTCTTCTGTACATACGTAACTTATGGGCTCATGGCTAGTTCAAACAAGTCTTCTCTTCTGTACATACGTAACTTATGGGCTCATGGCTAGTTCAAACAAGTCTTCTCTTCTGTACATACGTAACTTATGGGCTCATGGCTAGTTCAAAAGAGTCTTCTCTTCTGTACATACATAACTTATGGGCTCATGGCTAGTTCAAACAAGTCTTCTGTACATACCTCACTCCTTCTCCCCAAAGGGGTAGACAGAAACTACAGAATGTCACCTGCTACGATCTTTAACTTACGAGTAAAAATGCTAAAGTATACAATTAATTGTACATAGATGGCAAGTTTTATGACGATGATAGGTGTTTACTTCGGAAACAAGTAAACTTTAGTTACAATATTTACCTTTTGACATTAGAAACTAGTATTGGCTAATTTGTTTTAGCTAATCAAATTGCAGAAATTTCTGGCGAAATTAATTTTCTATTTGAAAGACATAAACTTAAAATTACTGACTGTCTGAAGAAAATTATCGACATGGAACATTCACAACTTTATTTGAACTTTAGTTCCTGAGAACCTCGACCGGGGGCGCTTTGAATCGGCACAAAAAACAACTGTCATTTCGTATAGTATAAGCGTACTTGTTTAATAAGATCAGTGAAACAAATGTATACATCTGTACAAATAAATACAACTGCAGTGTCCGTTCGTAATGTCAAAATAACAGCTTTTTACTCAATGCATATGCAAGTATACAGTTCTTATAACAAAAAAACATTTTCTTTTTCACTTCAGCCCGGCGCGCGGCGCGTAACATTGGTGGCACATTACAATAGAAAATCAAGTGTCTCATTAGCCGGCCTTAACTAGCTAATGTGCTAGTATACCCAATAATCGACTATTTAATCAATATTATTTGTAGGCAACATTGTTATTTTTAACTACAACATTGTTATAATTAACTATTTAATCCTTTTTAGTTGTGGCAACCCATAGCCAGTTCAGTCTAACCGGATGCAGCTGAATACCAGAATTTTACATTACCTACATTTTATGTGACCTCCACAACTTAGTTACGGGGTGAGACGATACCCCTTGGCAAGACTGGTTGTCAGACTTTCCGACCGAATTTTCCGAATTTTCAACAAAGAAAAGCACAAACAATGTACTGAATCCAAGGTAACAGGCTGCGCGTCGATGACCTGCCGACCTGTATTTCCTTTGGTCTACAAACACGCCTGTATTTCCAGAAGGGTTAGGCACAGGAGTATTTAGCCAGTGATGACAAAAAAAACCTGAATGTTTTAATTTTTCTGCTATATTCCTCAACCTGTCTCCACACTGTTATCCTTATCATCCATCCTCACAAGCTTAGGTCGTAGCACAGTGTTATGCATTCCGTCTATCTGTATCAGCAGCGCATTCTGTCGGACGTCTGACGTGCGTTGGAAGCCGACGGACGTTTGTGGGACGACCGTTTTGGGTTGGACGGCGATCGATGGATTGTTTAAAATGCGTTTGACGCCAACCGATGTCATTTGTACGACATCCGACGTGCCTGGAATACTGACTGACGACTTTTCTTGGATGTCTAACGTGCGTTTGACGCCGACAGACGACTTCCGTCGTTTGTCAGACGTATGTAGGGTATCGAGCAACGACTCTTGTAGAATGTCAGACGTACGTTTGACGCTGATTGTCGACGTTTGTATGTCAGACGTGTGTTGGGCGCTAACCGACTTGGGCGGCTTATAATCCCGTTTGACAATCAACAATTGTCGGTTGGGTTTCTTCTGTCCTACAACGGTGTTGGGGCTCCGGATCTGTGGGAGAAGTGATAGAAATCATTATTTAAATATAACGTCAAGAGTCTACTTTATATGTATTAAATTTTTCTATTATATTCTAATCCCGAATCCGTTTCATACATTTATACGCATGAACACATGACTTTCTCAAATATCTTGGAGAGAGTCGGCACCAAAGTAATTGGTCTGTAATTTCTTGCTTCTGTTTTCGAACTCTTTTTATATAGGGGTTTTACGAAGGAGAATTTTAGAGCATCAGGAAAGGTTCTGTTTTCTAAGGACAGATTTATTAAATAGGTCAATGGCTTTAGTATAGCAAATATATTATCTTTTAATATTCGAGTTGTAATACCATCATACCCTGCCGAATTCGTATTTCGTAACTCCATTGTTATCTTATAAACATCCACATTATCAGCTGGTTCAAGACAGATAGAATTTGTTAACCTTCTTCCCATTATTGGATTGTTTTTTGGGTGCTCGATGGATTTTGGTTTCGCGATGTTTACGAAGAAATTGTGGAAATATGTTGCAATGTCAAGCGCCTTTGTCCAAGATGAATTTTCCATCCGAAATTTCCTTGATTTCATTGGTTACGTTGTTTTGTTTTAGTCGTTCATTAACTATTTTCTATGTAGCTTTACACTTGTTTTTAGCATTTTCTATAGTATGTTTATGTTTACTGCTTTGAATACTGGCAACACATTTTCTTAATATTTTACTATGTATATAAAGTGTATTTACTGCTTTGAATACTGGCAACACATTTTCTTAATATTTTACTATGTATAATATAAAGTGTATTTTAGCTTGTTTTGTCTACTTATGTTTTTGTAATATTCGTTTTGTAATTGTCGCTTAGTTACAAAAGACTTTTTCAAACCTTTTGTAATCCAATTTGGGTTTGTCGAGTTTTGGTTCATTTTACTTTTATCACTAGGAAGCAAAGTTGTTGGTTGGCTAGCGACCGGGCGGCTTGCTGTTTGTACCTTTTTCTTAATAATTTTAATTATAAGACTCTTGTGATCTATATCTATATTTATTATACACAATTATTGCATCTTTTTAATATGCTGGAGCATATTACAACTCAGGAGAATACAGAAAATCCGAAACGAAGAGATAAGAAAAAGAACAAAAATAACAGACGCCCTCCAGCACGCTTTACGACTGAAATGGAAATGGGCAGGTCATATTTCGAGATGCAGAGATCAGAGGTGGACATTGGAAACAACGAAGTGGTCTGGACCGAGAGGTAAGAGGCACAGGGGCAGACCACGCAAGAGATGGGCGGACGACATCATTGAAGTAGCTGGTCCGAGCTGGATGGAGTCGGCTCAAAACAGGGAAAATTGGCACGGGATGGAGGAGGCTTTTACCCAAAAGGGATCCATATTCAAATAAAATATAAAACTAATAATTTGTAAAAACGTTTTGTAAAGAAAATATGGAATAAATGAGCTTTATTATTATTATTGCATCTTACCTGCCTTGAATTTGGTGCTAAACATTCAGATACCTACTTACAATTACATATTCCATACATAGTACACACTGCCGCTTTTCAGGAATACAGATGTGCTCTTTGTTACGTTATGTAATTTCTTGTCACGTCATGTCATCAGACATTATGTCACGTCTAGTTATCAGACGTCATGTCACGTCTAGTTATCAGACGTCATGTCATGTGACATCTAAGTTTATTTCGGCCTTTCTTCTCAGAGAAGTTAGATAGGAAACGCCACACCACCACCACCACATTATATGTTTTAAATAATAAGACTGTTATAGTGATTCCGATATGCTATTTACAGAATAAATAATTTCATTTTATTTCGTCACGTCATCTAACGTCGTTCACGTGACGTCATCTGACATCATGTCATCTGACGTCATGGCATCAGACATCATGTCATCTCGTCATGTCACGTCACGTTATCTGGCATCACGTCACATCACGTCAGACTAATTACCTGTATCCTTCGCACGTCTATTTTCCCTCCACCACTACTGCTCACTTCCCAGCCACACTCTCTAATAAAGCTCCGGAGAGCCTCGAGCTCCGCGCGCATGTTGCTGATCCTCTTCTCCCGGCGCCGGACGATCTGCCCGTAGCAGTGCAGCTTCTTACGCTGGTTTACGCAGCGTTCACTCAGCTTGTTGATCTGGTTAGCTTGTATGCCAATCTGAAATTAATAATCAATAATACAAGGAATGATGAGCAGCGTGGCCCAGTGGTAACGGCCCCGACTTACTAGTTGGAGGTCGGAGTTCGAACACAGGCAGGTGAAGTGAAACGGTGAAGGAAAACATCGTGAGGAAACCGGCATATCCTAAAACCAAAAATTCGAAGACATACGACATCCAACAACCCGCACTGCGCCCGCGTGGTGTATTACGGCCCACTCCTTCACACTGAGAGGTGGCCTGTGTCCCAGCAGTGGGAACATTATATGAAAGGCAATTGCATGCAGCTGAGACGAGAATGCTAAGAGGAATATGTGTTGTTACGCGAATGGATAGAATAAGAAATAATAAGTTTGAAAGTGGCACTAGTAACTGAAAAATTGTATGGAAATCAGTTGTCATGGTATGGGCATGTGATACGGAAGAATGAGGAAAATGTAGTGAGGAGAGTTTTGAGTATGAATATGGATGGCTATAAGTGAAGGTGAAGACCAAAGAAACGATGGATAGATGGGAAAGATGATATGGATAGAAAGAGGGTGATTACCGAGATGACGACTGATAGAGAAGTGTGGAAGAAAAACACACGTTGCGCCGACCACTAATACATTGGGATAAGAGCAGGGGAAGGATGATGGTGACACTGCTACCAGGATCATTTGGCGCTTGAATGAAGTAGACAGAGGGGCGTTGTTGGTAAATATTTGTGAAATTGTCACGAAATGTATTGACAAAACAAGATGGCGGCGTTAGTTCAGACTTTGGCCACGCGCCAAAAGGGTTCTTTTGTAGCGTTTTATAGATAAATGGTATTTCTAACTGAGATAGCTGTGCTGCTGAGGAAGTTTGTTGCGCCACTTCTTCCCAGCGAAAACACTAGGAAGTGGTGATGGTTGGGAATTTTGGGGGACTAACTGATGTAATTTTGACCTTCGAAAAGTGCTGATTCTCAAGCTAGTTTGAATAAATTACTTTTGGTTTAGATAAACAGTACTTACCAGGTCGTAACAGTCGTTCGGAGCAAAGACTTGACTGAGATGTATCGGCAACGGCACAGTTGGCTCTTTAACTGCCCTGGTCTCTTCCACCGGCCTGGTCGCTTCCACCAGTCTGTTCTCTTCCACCAGACTGGTCAATTCCACCGGCGTAGTTAATTGCAATGGCCTAGTGACCTCGACTTCATCCATTCCGACTACCACTTCCTCCACTTTCACATCACTCAGTGGATCCGGAGGGTTACTCAGCGGAATCTGCGCTTTACTCAGTGGAATCAGGTCTTCACTCGGCTGGTCAGCGTCACTCAGCTGATCAGCGTCTTCAGCTAATGAAAGCGTGTCGTCGCTTTGTGGATCTTCAACCTCCTGCTTGATCAGATCTGCTTCGGATTTAATGGCCGTTATGACTGGGTTGAAGTCCGGCCCGAGTGATATTTTCCCTTGACACTTCAGTGAGGGGCCTGAGGTTGCTTTTATCTGAAAAAGATTATTTATAACGTATGAAAAGGGGATTGGAGATTTTCACATTGAGCTTACCCGGCCTAGCCTACCGTCACGCCATTTTGTTGTTTTATTTTAAAGACGGCCGCGCATCGCATGAGACCTCTTTAAATCGATAGCTGACACTGACATCAATGCAAACAGAAAACATAATAAGACCAAATCCCGTAGTGTCACGTTTCCGAGACATTAACGTTCAAAATTGATGATTGAGTCACGTGTTCAACTTCAAACCCCTTTTTCGTCGGAAACAAAAATTACCTGTCCCACACAATATATTGACCGCAAAACCGGTATTACACTTTTTAGGAGTAGGCGATATAAATCATATACATACATATGTATAGATACAATATCTATGTATCGGCACAATATCCAATATATATATGTATATCGGACGGCACTGAATCTGTATATCAGGATCCGCGGATCCTCGCGCGCTATATTCGCTATAGGTACGCGTACCTATAGCGAATATAGCGCGATGAGTAACAGAACTTTAGTTAGATGGCGACGCGACTGTCAGCCAGAAGCACAATTTCGAAAATGCCACTTAATTCGGTACGGGTTTAAGCACGCTGAAATCGATTATTTCCCAACTCGCAACACAGGGTTTGTCTGTCTGTGTGAGAGGGTTGTCAGAAACTGCGCAACAGATTTGGATGCGGATCATGTAGAGAATTTATTCCGGAAGGTTTATGTGGTTCTGGCTGCCCCCATGGGAAGAAGGCGTGAGTCTATGTGTGTGTAAAGATAGTTACCGACTCGACGAGCCGTGGTCTGCCTGTCCGCGTGGCCTGCTCTGCTGCTTCGTTTGGTACCGACATTGACTGTACCTGCACCGTACCAGGAGTCTGGGCAATGTACAATTAGGTATATTATTGTTAGCATACCAGAAAGACAAGCTTGTTCAAAAGTACTTGCTGCATAAAGTCGAATATTTTCTTTTTTTGTTTTAACAAATTTACGGTTTTCGTATTTTTTCCTTTACTTGTGCTACATGATGACCTTGCTTCTTAACAAATTTCATGATTCTAGGTCAACGAGAAGTACCCTAGAAATTTTGATTCCCTTGAGTGTCATACTCATAATATACGTTTTTTTGGGGCATAAACGGCCTTATCTTTTTTTTTTACGCTAAATTTATAAGTTTGATATTTCACAGCTTCAAGGGACTCTAGACCCGAGTATATGATTTTAATTTCAACTCAATACCTCCACGCTTTCCCGAGATAAAGAGTCTTGACAGACATACAGACGGACAGATGGACAACAAAATGATCCTAAAAGGAAAAAACGGATAATTTTTCCTTTTGAGGTACGGAACCCTAAAAATAAAGAACTTTAATTAAAAACAAAATTTCATCCCCATTTTCACCCCCTTAACCCTTAAGGGATGAAATTCTAACAACACCGTTGCGTTAGCTTTCAACCATAAGCCTAGATAATAAATTGAGATTTTTACTTCGAAAATTAAGGACTTTCCATACACAACTTCTTCCCCCTTTTTAACCTTCGGGGGTGGAATTATCAAAAACACTGTGACACGTATTAATTAATTTTCTATCATCAGCCTAAACACAAAATTTGAAGATCCTAACTTCAAAACTGACAGACTTTCATATAAACTTTCATCCCCTATTTTACCCCTTTAGGGGTTGAATTCCCAAAAATCCTTTCTTAGTGGATACTTACCTACGCTTCACAAAGAACACACCCTCCAAGCTTCATGTCTCTAGGACCAGCAGTTTGGGCTGTGTATTTATATATCACCCAGTCAGTCAGTCAGTCAGTCAGTGAGTCAGTCAGTTTACCATTTTATACATATATGTATATAGATAGCGTTTATTGAATTACACATTCTGTGAAAATGTAAGTATCTACCTATTAGGGTTCAAAAGATACAGCCTTGTGACACATGGACAGACGGTCAGCGGAGCCTTAGTAATGCAGTGCCATGGACATCCTTTGCGTACAGAACCCTTAAATATCTTTCATCGAGAGAAAGCTATACAATGCCCCAGTAGCATACTTTTTGCCAGAAAAATGCATGGATCCTGCGAGTATACTTAATTTTTATGTAAACTGATTCGTCATAATATTGCTGTCTAAATAACTACTGACCTTTAAAAAAATGTTAAGCTACAAACTAACAAACTACTTACTTGAACAAACTTATTAGGAACAGAACCGGACAGAAGCAACGTTAACTTCTCAGTCCTTTTAAAACATTTCTCTTCAAAATGTTTGGAACAAATTCTTGCGTTATTGAAATTCAGGGCTTCACGTTCACGTCCTGTTGCTGCGACCCATACGTTTCGTAAGGCGCGGTCTTTAGGAAATCTGTAAATGAAACCGAAATTATTATTACATATTTATTTTTATTAAATAAAACAGCAAAAAAGTAGGAAATTTGTACCTATACTACTATGGGTAATCTTGGCGGGCACTGATAGGTAACTGGTATACCTAAGGCTGGCCGCATACGTCCAGTTTCCTAAACAGGATTCAGGAATTCGGATTCGGAGACTCTGAATGCACGCATTTCACGATTTTGAATACACAGTAGGTTTTGCTGTCAGTTTTACCACAGTGAAATGAATGAGTGAATGATGGTTGCATGATCGTGATTGACGAAAATCTGAATATTTTGATATTTGCATCATGCAACCATCAATCATGATTTTCGAGTCAATGTGTAATGGCATTTTATCAATCACTGGTCAGCCAACGCTCAGACACCGATGGAGTCGGACACAGATAAAGCTGAAGAGACGCTTGCGCCCCCTCAGTCGGGGATACCACGAATCCTCAATATAAAAATGAATACAAAAGATGTTTGATTTTTACAATTTGTTTGTGAGTTAGGGGCCCGTGGCTAAACAATAACAGCCGCACAGGTCGATCGATCAGGTTAATCTACGCTTACCGCGGTTGGTCTGTGGATGGGTGACCATATTTACATAGGTACCGAGACCTCTCCGTGCCTCAGGAAGCACGTTAAGCCGGCCGTTGGTCCGGGCTGTCATTCATGGATATTTGACAGTCGTTACGGGTAGTCGGAAGCCCGAAAGTCTGACAACTAGTCTTACCAAGGGGTATTGTATTACCCAATACTAGGTTGTGGAGGTCAGATAGGCAGTCGTTCCACATAAAATGCTGGTATTCAGCTGCATCCGGTTAAACTGGAAGCCGACCCTAACGTAGTTGGGGAAGGCTAGGCAGGTGATGAGTTAGTTAGTTTTATAGTTTTTCAATATTCAGAATGAGCGTCTAATGTCGATTGAATTCCATCACTCATCATTCTTTCGTCATTTGTGACTTTTGGAATTGATTGACACAAAACCTACCGTGTAATGGGCGCAATACAAACAAGAGCTTTAAGCGCATAACGTATGCGCTTAGAGCTTATATTTTCCGTTCGGAAACCCTGGCGGAAAATATATGAACGTATGCGCTCAGAGACGATTTTGTATGAAATGCGTGCATTTAGGGTCTCCGAATTTGAACTCCTGATCAGGAAACCGTATGCGGCCGGCCTTAATCGATGATAATCCAAGTAAATTAAGTAGACACAATAAATACGGCCGTCAATTGCGTAGACTGAGAATATAGGTAGACAAGTCAATAGTCATCAGCGTATACAGTATGAGATAGCGATAGTTCGACACAAGTACATTACTACAGCTACATGCAATTAATATTGCCATACCTTGACTTTTCCCCCATCGTGTGGGTAATCTGGTACTTTATGAGTACTTTGATCACAGTACAGTATATATATGAGAATTTTGATTGTACTGTCTACTAAGAGTCATTCAATTAATAAATTGTCATTAGACTTTCAGGGATGACGTATTTATAACTTATTACCCGACTGCGCCAGAAGGAGGGTTATCTTTTTCGAGTGTATGTATGTTTGATAAGTACATAATACCAAAAAAAAAACATCAGTTTCATGCATTTTTGTATGAAACAGCACATTTTTATTTTGATATTTCAGGGTTAGTCTCATAGCAAAACTTTGTAATCAAGTGCTGTAAATGACACGAAGTAATAGGGATGCCCAATACGATGCGATATATCGAAATATCGATACAGTGCTATACGATATATCGTTATTTAATACGATATTTTGGCCATACGATGCGCCTCGATATATCGTATTCCAAAAAAAAATCGCATTAACGTATCGTATCAAACTATGACTGATCAAAATGTATTTCTTTTTGTTTATATTAAACCTACCTACCTTTAGACATAATATTGTTATTCGTAATAAGCAGAGGTCGGGATTACTTAGAGTTATTTATGTACTACACTAACCTTTCATACATACTATAAATACTTTTCTTTTATAACTTACAATATATTGTAAAAATTAAAAAAAGGTATATCTTTCTTTAATGTTTAAGATATATTTAGGTTTATAATAATATTTTACCTACGAAATAACCTACCCAATCGATATACCAAAGCGATACGGTTACGATGCGATATATCGATACAAAGGGATACGATAATATCGCGTATCGATTCAAGTGCATTCGATACGGTTACGATGCGATATATCGATACAACAGTCTTTTTTGGGCATCCCTACGAAGTAATATACCCCGCATTCCGAATTACGACAATATTACTCACAGCGCTCATAGCAATAATTTGCGTTCCGATTTACCCCGCGTTCCGAGTTGGGAAATAATCGATGTGAGCGTGCTTAAACGCGTACCGAATTAGCGTGAGCGCGATAACGTTGGCCCGTGAAACGTCATAGATGACGTCATGACATGCGCGATCTTGCGATTACGCCGACTATGTCCTAAATTAATATCACCGTGAGCGCTGTCAAATACAAATGACAGTCGTGTTGTGCGTTTATTTTGTTGTCATCAGTTGTGTTATGTTTTCTTTTGAATCGCATCCTATTGGATTCTAATACTCGTATGACGTATACTAACATTTTCGAAATTTTGCTTGTGGCTAGTCGCCACCTAAGTTCACCTAACGAAAGAAAAGAAATGAGTTTTCTAGTGCACATAGCTGATGAGCCTAACGGGCGACAAATTTCTGTCATGCTCACATCAGAGCAATACGAGAGGGCTCAGAGAGGTAAGTGCTGAATTTTAGCCCCTTGCAGTTCTACCTACTGCTCAAACGATTGTGATGAAAATGTTTCACTCATCACAAGTAATTTTTATTAGCTGTTTTTTTGAAAAAGCTACCTTTAACAGTCTGTATAGAGCATACAACCACTGTATTGTTTTCTGATCAATCATAAATGTTTACTAAACTGGTACTTGCTGTTTACAGACACTGATTATGTACAGCAATTGGTGCATGAATATGACGGAAATATGCATAGCCAAGAATCACTGCTGAATGAACCAGCAGAACAACATGGTAAGTATTTATTAACTGGTTATGTGCAGATATTTATTAGCTGAATGTGCCTGTTGTGTTTGCATAACATAATTATTATCATGTTGACAATAGTTTATCATGTAGTCAATCTTACTCCAATACTCAGGGTTTATTTATAAACAATCATTAAAGTTAAGTGACATTCACACATCCAAAATGTATGGTTAAACAGTCTCTAATCGCTACTTCTTTAAGCAAAGTTTATGAATAAAGGGGCTCATCTATATTAAAAGTAAAATAAAAGTGTTCTAAGGTTTTGTCATATTAGTATGTTGACAGTAAATTCTTTTGATGCAGGACTTACTCTCAGATCCTATCAATTTAAAGTAATAAAAGCATTTTCTTTAGATATCAAATGTATTCCAGGGTCATCATAATTATCTATGTGCCAAGTTTCATTTAAATCTGTTCCGCTATTATTGGTGAATTCAGTAAAAATCCTCACAAACAATATTATAATGTTAGTAGGAAGTATTTATTATTTTTTTTATTTCAGTAAATCAAGAGTCATCTCTATTTATTTGGAACGAGGCATGCGTTTTGTTGTTACTCACGCTATACAGTGAGCATAAAGAACAATTTGAAAACATGCGTCATAAGATGGTCTATGACATGATAGCAAAGAAGATGTGCGACTTACACCATAATGTCAATGGTTCCCAATGCCAGTCAAAAATTAATAGCCTAAAAAAACATTATAAAAAGATAGTGGATCACAATGCCACATCGGGAAACAATAGGGCAACATGGCCTTACTTTGATGTAAGATATTTTTTTTACTTTTAATATTTATTTTTTAAGTGAATGTGTTAGCATCATTTTTTTGTAATCACATACCTAATGGTGCAGTATAGTTATTAATAGTAATTTATGGATTCATGTCTAATTTTGTTAAAACACCACAATTGTTTATAATTTAATTTAAATTATAACCAATTGTGGTGTTTTTAGTGTAATCACTACATAGTATAAAACAAAGTCGCTTTCTACGCAACGGATTTTGATGCGGTTTTTTTTAATAGATAGAGTGATTCAAGAGGAAGGTTTATATGTATAATAATAATAATGTTTCCGTGCGAAGCCGGGGCGGGTCGCTAGTCCTTAATAAACAAGCATAATGAATTTATTTTTTCAGCGAATGAATGAGTTATTTGGCTCAACTGGATGGGCTAATCCTGTAGCGCTGGCTTCGGAGATAGGACCCACACCAAATGAAAATACTAGTCCACAACAAAGAGAAACAAGAAAAAGGAAATTTGATATTATATTAGAAGATTATAGAAAAGATATGAAGAAGTATAGGGACGAAAGATCAAAACAAAAACAAGAAAATTTTCAGAAATTTATACAAATGAAGGAACAACAGCACAGGGAAAAGATGCAAATTTTGCAGTCCTTGTGTAGCAATAATAATAATAATAATTAAATGCAAGTTTTTTATAGGTTTTTCCATAGGTTACATACAGTCGGTTTCAGAGAAATAGTACCCCTCCAAGACTTAAAGATTATCGCCCGAGCACGCTCGGGCCCGCGTGTCACGTGAGCCTTGAGCAGCTCCCTCCCCCGCGCCCCGCCGCCGCACCCATCTCGTGCACCCACCGATCCGTCTCAAATATTATTTGCAATGTTTTTAATAATTTATATGGTATTTTATCGGCTTCCTTCTGGCCGAACCGTATAGATACCAAGAATAACTTACAAAAAGACGCTGCGTGCGACTAAGATACGAACCCACATCGCGAGATCATCTAGACCGCGCCTTATACCACTAGGCTATTGGCTCAGTTAGCAATCTTAACGAAAATTCGAATAGCATTACTCCTTTTATCGAACAAGGTTATTAACGGTCTAATCTTCTAGATATTAAGGTTTAAATTTCAACTTCCGTCTTATATTTAATACTAGCACCTTACCGACTTGTTTTACAAAATGCAATACGCAACTCCTCTATTAACTAAAACATAAGGTTGAAATTAGCATAGATGTCTTGTTTGGTTGAATAGAATGTGTTGATTCCGATTGTTGCACTACCCTCATTTTACTTCAGAAACTTAACTGCTGTATGAACTGCGAGTTAAGGTTGAATTTAGTATACTATTCTTCGCCTTATTTACTAAACTGTGATTGAGGGTATTTTTACTTTTCAAATGGTTTCATTTTCGTGCCGATTCGCTTGTGTGTAATTATCTTCATCGTAATATTATCCAATTTATCAAGTTTTTGACCAGTTGATTCTATTGATCGATGGTATGGTTCGATTAACAACTTTATTAAAGGCTAAAATTGTAGTTCTGTGGGAAAAGGAACAAAACATAAAGAAAATAGCACGAGATATAAGCATAACGGTAAGATTTACGTTATTCTTACACATACCTATTTATTGTTGCAATCATGTTGCATTATTACTTACAAGTTGGATTTTTTTTATGTATTTCTAATATTATTATTTTCATTACAGAGAAAAACAGTTCGTAGATGGATACAAAGGTATCAAGCGACGGGTGATATGAAATGTGATCACCAAGGCCCTCGCCCGATTGCTTACACTAATGAATCGAAGCGACAACGTAATATGTATTGTGAAAGTTCACTCAGTGGCACCCTTCAAAACTACGCGTTCAAATGCTGACTTCAAGAAGTGTTAGACAGTGACGGCCATCCTATCCGTTATGAATAGGCAACTCAGCAGATTAACTGTGTAACTTATTTGATAAAAATGCATTGGAACATTTATATGAGCAAGTGTCAAGTGTTAATCATTCCCAATATCATTCCATTATCAGTGGGATCATTATCTCGTAGTCAATCAAAAATAAACAACCTTTATTATTATCAATCCAGTTCTTGTTTACAAGTAGTCTTGTAATGTGTTAACGATGCACCATCTGACCTCACATATTTTTCTAATGTTGTGTTAAATAAGGGTTATCAGAAAATGTGATAAAAGAGAAAGATGTATATTGCTATACTGTTATAGTTTAGCATGTTGGTTCTTCCTCTGTAATTCACAGTTTCTAGAAATATCTATAAACGAACCGTTATCTAAACCAAACTAGGATATCTATTTTGTGTTTAGTTAATATTCTAAGTATAATAACCCCAATTTAACACAGATAGAAATCTGTATATTCAACCAGGAAGTGGATTCCATGAAGTCCTAGAAATGTAATTAAAGAAATAAATGAATATTGTTTATGCAAAATGCTAAGCTTTTATTACAAACCTCCATTTGATTTTTTAATAATAATTAACGAAAAAAACAAAACTAACTACTAAAGAAACTAAAAAATAATAATAAAGGTAAATTAATAAAATAAAAAAAATCTTCTCAACCGCGGATTGAACTCGAGACCGTCGTATTGTTAAGCCGCAGTGTTAACCACTAGACCAACATGCCACTTACGATACATTTCAAAAAACTTAAATAGGTTCGATGTCATTACCAAGGTGTAACGGTTTCTATGAAGCGTGCTGTACATACTTCTAGATTTTAGAATTGATCAGTACTTGATGTGATTATTTATATTAGTAATAATTATTTTTATTAGCATATGTCCACTTATGATTTTTTATTAGTTAAGATTTGTTCAGTACCTGATGTCATTATTAGTATAGGTCTACTTGTGATTTTTTATTCATTTTTAAGATTTGATGAATACCTGTGATAATTAGTAGTTTATGATTATTTGTGATTTTTTTTATTCGTTTTTAAGATTTGATCAGTACCTGTTTGCAGTAGTAGATTTGAATATAAATACCTGTTAAAATCTGTGAATTTTATTAGCTTTTAATTGTACTTTATGTCTGTGATTTTACATAATATTTACTAAAATAGATAAGGAGTTTAGTTACTATTTGATATTTTTCTTATATTAGCATAATTAATAATTAGGAGAAGAATGTGGCCTGAACTGCGAGCGGGGCACCTGACGTTTAGTCTGATTAAACTGTGATTCTAATTGTTAATAAAAATGTTTTATTACTATTAGTCTTGAACATTATTTACATATCTATCCCAATACAAGGCGCAATGATAGATAGATAGATTATATATTTTCCAAAAGTGAACAACACATTTACCTACCAGGTAAATATAAAACTTATTAATGCGTTAAGGAAGTTAAAAGTAAAACTACAAAATAGATCAATAATTAAATCAATATTTATTGAATATTTTTATGTATGTTAAATTAAATTGTCCTTATTACTAAATTATTGGATAATGTATGTCGCTTGCGAATCCCTTCTTCTCTCCCGTCGATGCCGTCGTTAATAAGGCGCCCTCTCTGCACCACCCGTAAAAGCCCTTCAATTGGGATCATATCTCTCTGCAGTATACAAATATTATGCAGTACTGCTAATGCTAGTAAGTATTCAGGTATTTTCTTTACTGTTACCATGGGTAAACAGTCTAGTATACTGCGCCAACGAGTCTTCCACACTCCAAATGCTCGTTCAATGGACATTCGTGCAGATGAAATACAAAAGTTGTAGTTTTTTTGTTTAAGTGATAAATGTCCATTGTTTTTAAATGGAACCATAACATTCCGGTGTACTCCGTATGCAGCATCACCAATAATGTGGGTGTCACCTTCAAAATAGAGATCTGGGTTCTGAATGTAGGTCTGAACAGGTGACAGCCTAAATACTCGAGCATCATGCACACTCCCTGCATAACCAGCGAATACACTGGTGAACACCATGTCCTGAGTACAAACAGCCTGGAACAATGTATTTACATTATAATAATTATTTGAATCGTAATTTTACTATGTACAGACGCCAGCACATCAAGCTACCAATCTGGCAAACTTTATTAGATTTTCAACTTTATCGCTAAAGTAGGTTCAAAGTTGATTGAGAAAATTTGAGTTTCGGGTAGCTTAATGTGCTGGTGTTTGTACATCAAGAGAGTTATCCTTACTTGCACTTGGATTGAGTGGGTTCCTTTACGGTTAATATAGGATTGTGCATCCTCGGTTGGTGCATTTATTTTAATGTGCGTACCATCAATGGCTCCCACTACCCGTGGGAATGCACTGTGCCTCTCAAACTCTCTAGCCACTTCTCTTGCATGGTCCCCTCTAGGCCATCTTATAAATTGGGGAGCGAGGGAATGGAGAGCACAAGAAACGCGTCGTACACTTCTTAGGGCAGTAGCCAGGCCTACATTAAATTTCTCACACACAGATCTGAAAAAAAAATACAAATTACTTATTGTTTTTATTGTAACTTGTTTCAAGTAGCCAAAACTCATCTTCTAATCTGTGTTAGGGAGTTACACAGCTTAGTACTTTTTAAATTGAAAATTGGTTCTTTCTTATTTATCCAGTTTTTATAAAATATTACTACACTGTAAGTACTTTAAGACTAAATACAATTTTTACCTGTAACAATCTGGTGTAGCCATCATCCAAAGCGCAATGAGAAGCTGTTTTTTAGCTTCTATAGGTTTCCTTCCAAAAGTTACACCAGTTTCCATTATTTTTGGACCTATTAGTCCCAATATATATTCGAACGTATCAGGAAACATTCTATAAAACAAAAGTAACAACAATGTTTGTATGGCAAAATATTTATATTTTTATAAGTACTTGCATTAAAATCCAAGACGTAACGCATACATACCTGAAATGAGTTTTAAACTCATGCGCATTATAGTTCACTATTGTTGCATCTAAGTAATTTTTTATTCGTGGTATTTTTCTTCGGGGTAAATCTTTGCCGGTAGCATTTGAATACGCTATTAAAAGAAAATCGTCATCCTCTTCATCACTGGACGAATCGTCGTTCTCAAACTCAAAATCTGAGTTATCAGAGTCGATAGAGTCAACCAACAAAACAGAAGTGCCAATGTGTTGAACTTCCATGTTCAAAAAAAAATATCCAAGACCCAAGTTGCACAAGGTTTGAGGTTGTTATATGTTTTGACCAGCGTTGCCAGATCGTTCCTTTTGGAACATTTTGCGTTCTATTTTACGGACATGCGTTCCCTTTGCGTTCCCATCTTTAGTACGTTCTTTTCGTTCCTTTTTGTATAACTAGTACTAAAAGTACTGTACTACTTCACATCTAGCGACGACGCCGCGCCGCCGCCGCCGCCGCCGCCGCCGCCGCTGCCGTCGGGTACAGAAATGTTCTAAGTCTGTGTCTGTGTACTGATCTGAAACTAGCGGCGGCCGAGCACAGTATGTGCAGGGCCGGAGCGCCCTGGCGGGCCCCCGTACTATATAGTCGAATAAATTCCCTGCATTGTTTAAAACACAGAGGAAGCTTTTTAACCAAATAAATAGAGAATTAAATAAGTTATTTTATGAACAAATAAGGATGGGAAAAATATATAATCCAAGAACAAAAATGTTAATATTCTGCAATAGAAAAAATATTGATTTTTCATGGTTTTTTGTTTATAACTATTGTTTGCACTTTTTTTACAGTTATTTATCGATTGATTATCATACCCTACATATAAATGAACATGATAAAAGATATGTCGTTGCGGAACACGACTTTGTTCCAAGTTTTTTTCGCAATTAAAGAGCGCAAACTCGATTTTTCATGGTTTTTTGTTTATAACAATTGTTTGCACTTTTTTTTTCATTTTTTAACGATTGATTGTCATACCCTACATAAAATTGAACATGAAAAAAGATATGCCGTTGCGGAACACGACTTTGATCCAAGTTTTTTTCGCTATTAAATAGCGCAAACTCGATTTTTCATAGTTTTTTGTTTATAACAATTGTTTGCACTTTTTTTTTCATTTTTTAATAATTAATTATAATACCCTACATATAATTGAACATGAAAAAAGATATGCCGTTGCGGAACACGACTTTGTTCCAAGTTTTTTTCGCTATTAAAGAGCGCAAACTCGATTTTTCATGGATTTTTGTTTATAACAATTGTTTGCACTTTTTTTTTCATTTTTTAACGATTGATTATCATACCCTACATATAATTGAACATGAAAAAAGATATGCCGTTGCGGAACACGACTTTGTTCCAAGTTTTTTTCGCTATTAAAGAGCGCAAACTCGATTTTTCATGGTTTTTTGTTTATAACAATTGTTTGCACTTTTTTTTTCATTTTTTAACGATTGATTATCATACTCTACATATAATTGAACATGAAAAAAGATATGCCGTTGCGGAACACGACTTTAATCCAAGTTTTTTTCGCTATTAAATAGCGCAAACTCGATTTTTCATAGTTTTTTGTTTATAACAATTGTTTGCACTTTTTTTTTAATTAATCAGCGATTGATTATCACACCCTACATATAAATGAACATGATAAAAGATATGTCGTTGCGGAACACGACTTTGTTCCAAGTTTTTTTCGCTATTAAAGAGCGCAATCTCGATTTTTCATGGTTTTTTGTTTATAACAATTGTTTGCACTTTTTTTTCATTTTTTAACGATTGATTGTCATACCCTACATATAATTGAACATGAAAAAAGATATGCCGTTGCGGAACACGACTTTGATCCAAGTTTTTTTCGCTATTAAATAGCGCAAACTCGATTTTTCATAGTTTTTTGTTTATAACAATTGTTTGCACTTTTTTTTTCATTTTTTAATAATTAATTATAATACCCTACATATAGTTGAACATGAAAAAAGATATGCCGTTGCGGAACACGACTTTGTTCCAAGTTTTTTTCGCTATTAAAGAGCGCAAACTCGATTTTTCATGGATTTTTGTTTGTAACAATTGTTTGCACTTTTTTTTTCATTTTTTAACGATTGATTATCATACCCTACATATAATTGAACATGAAAAAAGATATGCCGTTGCGGAACATGACTTTGTTCCAAGTTTTTTTCGCTATTAAAGAGCGCAAACTCGATTTTTCATGGTTGTTTGTTTATAACAATTGTTTGCACTTTTTTTTTCATTTTTTAACGATTGATTGTCATACCCTACATGTAATTGAACATGAAAAAAGATATGCCGTTGCGGAACACGACTTTTTTCCAAGTTTTTTTCGCTATTAAAGAGCGCAAACTCGATTTTTCATGGTTTTTTGTTTATAACAATTGTTTGCACTTTTTTTTTCATTTTTTAACGATTGATTATCATACTCTACATATAATTGAACATGAAAAAAGATATGCCGTTGCGGAACACGACTTTGACCCAAGTTTTTTTCGCTATTAAATAGCGCAAACTCGATTTTTCATAGTTTTTTGTTTATAACAATTGTTTGCACTTTTTTTAAATTAATCAGCGATTGATTATCACACCCTACATATAAATGAACATGATAAAAGATATGTCGTTGCGGAACACGACTTTGTTCCAAGTTTTTTTCGCTATTAAAGAGCGCAATCTCGATTTTTCATGGTTTTTTGTTTATAACAATTGTTTGCACTTTTTTTTTCATTTTTTAACGATTGATTGTCATACCCTACATATAATTGAACATGAAAAAAGATATGCCGTTGCGGAACACGACTTTGATCCAAGTTTTTTTCGCTATTAAATAGCGCAAACTTGATTTTTCATAGTTTTTTGTTTATAACAATTGTTTGCACTTTTTTTTTTCATTTTTTAATAATTAATTATAATACCCTACATATAGTTGAACATGAAAAAAGATATGCCGTTGCGGAACACGACTTTGTTCCAAGTTTTTTTCGCTATTAAAGAGCGCAAACTCGATTTTTCATGGTTTTTTGTTTATAACAATTGTTTGCACTTTTTTTTTCATTTTTTAATATTTAATTATAATACCCTACATACATATAATTGAACATGAAAAAAGATATGCCGTTGCGGAACACGACTTTGTTCCAAGTTTTTTTCTCTATTAAATAGCGCAAACTCGATTTTTCATGGTTTTTTGTTTATAACAATTGTTTGCACTTTTTTTTCATTTTTTAATAATTAATTATAATACCCTACAATTGAACATGAAAAAAGATATGCCGTTGCGGAACACGACTTTGTTCAAAGTTTTTTCAAAGTGTTTTTTTGTTTGTTCAAAGTGCAAACAATTGTTATAAACAAAAAACCATGGCAATCGAGTTTGCGCTCTTTAATTGCGAAAAAAATTTGGAACAAAGTCGTGTTCCGCACGGCATATTTTTTTTCATGTTTAATTATATGTAGAGTGTGATAATCAATCGATAAATAACTGTAAAAAAAGTGCAAACAATTGTTATAAATATAGGCAAAGGTAAAGTGTGTGTCATTATTATCAGGCATATCTTAATTACTGTGGGCGTACTAAGTGGGTAGTGTTGGTTAATGCGCAATAGAAACACGGTTTGCACTTCACATCAGATTATAATTTCATGAACAATTTAATCACATTAGCAAATCAAGCACTATAGGTACACGATACAACCAGATACGAACGCGATATAGTTTTCTGAGCACATGATGTCCGTACGATGTCCAATGGTCAAGTCCCCTGCCGCTTCGTTGCTCGCTCTTTTATACTGGTGTCAAAACAAGTCGAGCAGCGGGGCGGTGGGAGAAGTCGAGTGACGTACTTGTCGGTGGCGTGACCGGTGCATGTGTTGTTTTGGACAACGCCGCCGACACGGCCATACTGACGTGCGGACGTCCTCGTGCGCTTACAATTCATACATCTGTAATAAGCATAAATCGTTCGATTATCCTGACCAAAAATCGTACTTTACAATCTGGACCGGTTTATCTAAACCCTACAGACAGGCTGGTAAGAATTAGTTCTGGACCGGTCTTCAATGACCCTTCAGATTGACAAGTTCTGGTCCGGCTACAAGCCCTACAAATTAACAAGTTCTGGTCCGGCTACAAGCCCTGCAGATACAAGTTCTGGTCCGGCTACAAGCCCTACAGATTAACAAGTTCTGGTCCGGCTACAAGCCCTTCAGAATTTATTTTATCTTATTTTGGCTAGTCCGGAATATTATTATTCCCTATAGCCGATTTATCATTGGACCGGTTTAACCCTACAATGATTATTGCAATTTAACTGTCATCATTAGTTTTATGGACATCAGCTCGCGTTACTATTGATCGGTTCCGAATAAACGGACATAAAGTGCAACTTGTGCCCCGTCATACACTTTCCGGGGTGGAAAATCCTCATGGATGTCCTCCGCCACGGGGCGGACGGAGGGGTCTGTCAGACTCTTACTGACTAAAAACCACCCCGGTGTTCCATCTCACACCCACGCCAGGGGTCGCGGGAACGTACGATGCTTCCGTAACGTACGTTCACCGTGACACGCCAGAGCCAAGACTGTCTCGTTACACCACTGCGCGCTCTCTTCCACTCCACACGAACTCAGGCTAGACTCTGTCGAGCGCCGCCGGGTGACACTGGCGTTCAGAATAGTCAATGAATGACGCCGACACGACCGTCTTGCTCGCACACATTCTCGTGTGTTAATCTGCAAAGAAACATACCCCGCAAAGTATCACATAGTTTGGTCACTTCTGACCGAATTTGGTACAGACTAAAACACAATGAAAATTCGCACAAACTAAAAAAAATTGAGTTCAGAGCATTAATCATTATTTGATTACTAATTACGATTATTACAATGTTACATCTAAAGCATGAAAATGATTGACTACCGTTACATGATTAACTACAGTTTGGTCATTCTGCTATTGTTTCTGGTCCGGTCAAGTTAGACCCTTCAGATATTTAACCACTTGGTCCAGTCAGCCATGACTCTACAAGACTTGTTTCTTGGTCCGGTCAATTTCTGACCCTACAGGATTAGCTTCCTGGTCCGGTCAATTTCTGACCCTACAAGATTAGCTTCCTGGTCCGATCAGTTTTTGACCCTACAAGATTAGCTTCCTGGTCCGGTAATTGTTTTGCCTTTCAGGTGTGTCCCTACAGTTAAACTGGACCGGACGTAGCTAGGCCGAACAAGTATCGTTCCTTTAGCTTAATTAACAAATAGCTCAATATGTTGGTTGATGTACAAGTGCTTCTGTTATAATGGTAATTGACTCAGGACCAATTGATTCTACTGAAGTAGCACGTAAACCAGGGTTTCTACAATTTGCATTATTATGAGAACTGGTAGATACAGTGGGATTTTTAGCAGACATGGTATCACTATTGGCAGACATGGTATCACTATTGGCAGAGATAGTATCACTATTGGCAGAGATAGTATCACTATTGGCAGAGATAGTATCATTATTTGATTCACAAATCTCAAGATCACAAACTAAATAATCAACTAAACATGATGGAGCAGCCAATAAAACATCCTTAGAGCATCACAAAACACAGCAGGAATCTTATTTATGGACTGTGGCTTTTCATTAAGCCCCTACAACAAACTTCATGTTTGTTTCTTTGAATTCCTCCTGAATTCCGAGTCCTACGGGCTCTATGGTCTCTACAAGACCCTGACCTCCGCCAGAGTTAAACACGCATCGCGCACCCACGGACTACTTGAGTTGCCTCAAGAGACACCGATTTCTACAGGGCTACGACTATGTAATAACTACTGGTATGGTCCCCGACCAGCCGAACTAAGATTCACCACTATCACTAGACTTAATTTCTACTCTGTTTCATCAACAAGACTTTTACTTAGCTTTCCTCAAATTCGTCATTAATACTCTGATCCCTTGGCCTGTGCCATGGCATATGCCTTAGCCTCATTAGCGTACTTGATTCAACCAGAGCCATGTAATCAAACTTTAATTAATCATAGCAAAAAAAATATCAACCAGAGCCATGTACCATCGTTATCCACATTACAACAATCTTTTTCACTAAGAGCCTTAGACACCTGGAAACCCACAGACGAGTAAACCACTCTAACGCCACGGCGCTCCGGCCGACCAGCAATCGCATTGCTCTCACCCATCCAGCGCATGGATCCATGTGCCCTGTGACTACACACTTTTTACTACGGCCGATAGAGAACCCCTACTCGCGTGGTTCCCACTACTTAGGCTTGCTCATAGCTCATCACCACTATGATTACCATCTATTTCGACTGGTACATGACCTACTGGCATCATTCATAACCTATCGTGAGCGTATTTAAAAATTGCATCGTTAACTAGATATGGGCTATACCTAACAATGTAAGAGTTTTTTTTTTTTTTTGCACTTGTTTAGCAGGGTAGCATTCGGTACCAGAGTCAAAACATAATGAAAACGACTCACCAAATTCGGTAGACAATAGATCTGTAGTTGGCTTAATGGCTATAGTGGTTGCAATCCACTGTTTCCTTGGCAGAAGTCGTGAAACTCCTCGCTCGAAAAGCACCGTCCTTGATCAGCGATTATTCGTACAGGAGATCCAAAGAGGGCAGCGCTGTCCACCACTGTCATTCTGCTTGCACACGTCCTTGTGTGTAAGCCTGTAACCAAAAAAAAATCAACAGCAGTGCATGTTCCACTCGGCCAATTCTGACCACATTTAATAAAAACAATAACAATCATTGATAATAAAAGATTCGGTCGGTGGTTCGTCTTAGGGGCGGTTCCTCTAAGCCTTGGTAATAGATCACATACAACGCTCATGACCCGGCTGCCGCAGCATCTAGTGACACTCATGCCACCCATGTAGTCATCACCTCAAGTGATACGACCAACACACATCACATCCCATATAGTCTACGACTCCCAGGTCATTAGAAAACCAACACCACAATAGTCTCCTTTGAGAGCCCATCGCTCCCTGAACAACTCACAAGCGAGTTGCAGTTACGACTACAGACAAGTACGTACAGTGCGACCTAGCCATGGTATGTGCTCTACTACTCGGTGTAGGAACTATCCTCACCGCCTTCTACGTTTAACACGTTAGGAACACTACTTAGAGGCATCTTTCGTATGCGATCGTGAGCATACTAGTAAGTTCGGTTAGAATCTAAAGCTTATGACGTATAGCGATCACTTGTCAAAAATTCCACAACCTTAAATGGACCTCTGAACTTCCGATCTAGATTAGTCTGATAATCTGATTTCACTCTTCGTTTTATAATAACACAAAATAGCCTACCCAAAATAATACTTTGCAAGTAAATGTCGTGTAGTAATGAAATAAAATCTCAAGTTGTGGCTCGCAATTCGCAACGCTTCTTATGATTTGTTTTGTGCTGAAAACACGCGTTTAACCAATACCAGTCAACGCAATAACATTATTAACTCGTTTGGCACTTAATTTGGCTGCACAACTCGCTTTTACTAACGAGCATTCAGCACCAGAATCGTAACAAAACAATGATACAGCTCACCTTTGTTCTAACGTGCCTGAGCGTAGTTGTACGACGCAAACATCCACTCGCCGTTGCTGCTTGCAGCGCGTGCTCCACCTCCATCATCTGCTTGGCTGCCACTTCTCGTGCACCGGGTCACGACATGTCCAGGATTCCCTCACTTGCAGCACACGAAGGGCTTCACCGAAGGCTGCGGGCTGCTTGGCTCGATTCTTGAAGTCACCCAACGTCACTGGTAGCTCCACGTTACGTCCTTCGTACTATTTACGATAGCCACGTTGATACTGCTTCCTTTGTGCGCCTTAATGACGGCCACAAGTTGACCTCCTTGCAGTGAATTTTCAGCAAATCACAAATCAGCTGTAGTATTGTGTGCGGTTACGTTTGCACACGCGTCCTATCGCGTTTTCTAATTACGGGAACACTTTTTTTCCTAACATGGCGGTAGGGCGCAACTGGCGCGTCACTGGGCAAAGGTATTTCGGCATACAGCCTATGCCCAAAACTATATTCACTATGATCGCGCATCCGTATCTGGCTTGTCTGGGTTCAACTCTAACAGGTCCACACGATTATTTAATAAGCGTTCGCAGTTTGCACTTTGTTTTTTAAAATGTCAACGGTCACTTTCACTTTTAGCGTTTTCATTTTGCGCATGAACCAACACGAATCCCACTTCTGATATAGGCAAAGGTAAAGTGTGTGTCATTATTATCAGGCATATCTTAATTACTGTGGGCGTACTAAGTGGGTAGTGTTGGTTAATGCGCAATAGAAACACGGTTTGCACTTCACATCAGATTATAATTTCATGAACAATTTAATCACATTAGCAAATCAAGCACTATAGGTACACGATACAACCAGATACGAACGCGATATAGTTTTCTGAGCACATGATGTCCGTACGATGTCCAATGGTCAAGTCCCCTGCCGCTTCGTTGCTCGCTCTTTTATACTGGTGTCAAAACAAGTCGAGCAGCGGGGCGGTGGGAGAAGTCGAGTGACGTACTTGTCGGTGGCGTGACCGGTGCATGTGTTGTTTTGGACAACGCCGCCGACATAAATAAAAAACCATGAAAAATCGAGTTTGCGCTATTTAATAGCGAAAAAAACTTGGAACAAAGTCGTGTTCCGCAACGGCATATCTTTTTTCATGTTCAATTATATGTAGGGTATTATAATTAATTATTAAAAAATGAAAGAAAAAGTGCAAACAATAGTTATAAAAAAAAAACCATGAAAAATCGAGTTTGCGCTCTTTAATAGCGAAAAAAACTTGGAACAAAGTCGTGTTCCGCAACGGCATATCTTTTTTCATGTTCAATTATATGTAGGGTATGATAATCAATCGTTAAAAAATGAAAAAAAAAGTGCAAACAATTGTTATAAACAAAAAACCATGAAAAATCGAGTTTGCGCTATTTAATAGAGAAAAAAACTTGGAACAAAGTCGTGTTCCGCAACGACATATCTTTTATCATGTTCATTTATATGTAGGGTGTGATAATCAATCGCTGATTAATTTAAAAAAAAGTGCAAACAATTGTTATAAACAAAAAACTATGAAAAATCGAGTTTGCGCTATTTAATAGCGAAAAAAACTTGGATCAAAGTCGTGTTCCGCAACGGCATATCTTTTTTCATGTTCAATTATATGTAGAGTATGATAATCAATCGTTCAAAAATGAAAAAAAAAGTGCAAACAATTGTTATAAACAAAAAACCATGAAAAATCGAATTTGCGCTCTTTAATAGCGAAAAAAACTTGGAACAAAGTCGTGTTCCGCAACGGCATATCTTTTTTCATGTTCAATTATATGTAGGGTATTATAATTAATTATTAAAAAATAAAAAAAAAAGTGCAAACAATTGTTATAAACAAAAAACTATGAAAAATCGAGTTGGCGCTATTTAATAGCGAAAAAAACTTGGATCAAAGTCGTGTTCTGCAACGGCATATCTTTTTTCATGTTCAATTATATGTAGGGTATGACAATCAATCGTTAAAAAATGAGAAAAAAAGTGCAAACAATTGTTATAAACAAAAAACCATGAAAAATCGAGTTTGCGCTCTTTAATAGCGAAAAAAACTTGGAACAAAGTCGTGTTCCGCAACGACATATCTTTTATCATGTTCATTTATATGTAGGGTGTGATAATCAATCGTTGATTAATTTAAAAAAAAGTGCAAACAATTGTTATAAACAAAAAACTATGAAAAATCGAGTTTGCGCTATTTAATAGCGAAAAAAACTTGGATCAAAGTCGTGTTCCGCAACGGCATATCTTTTTTCATGTTCAATTATATGTAGAGTATGATAATCAATCGTTAAAAAATGAAAAAAAAAAGTGCAAACAATTGTTATAAACAAAAAACCATGAAAAATCGAGTTTGCGCTCTTTAATAGCGAAAAAAACTTGGAACAAAGTCGTGTTCCGCAACGGCATATCTTTTTTCATGTTCAATTATATGTAGGGTATTATAATTAATTATTAAAAAATGAAAAAAAAAGTGCAAACAATTGTTATAAACAAAAAACCATGAAAAATCGAGTTTGCGCTATTTAATAGAGAAAAAACTTGGAACAAAGTCGTGTTCCGCAACGGCATATTTTTTTTCATGTTTAATTATATGTAGGCTATGATAATCAATCGATAAATAACTGTAAAAAAAGTGCAAACAATAGTTATAAACAAAAAACCATGAAAAATCAATATTTTTCTATTGCAGAATATTAACATTTTTGTTCTTGGATTATATATTTTTTCCATCCTTATTTGTTCATAAAATAACTTATTTAATTCTCTATTTATTTGGTTAAAAAGCTTCCTCTGTTTTAAACAATGCAGCGAATTTATTCGACTATACATATAGTACGGGGGCCCGACAGGGCGCTCCGGCCCTGCACATACTGTGCTCGGCCGCCGCTAGTTTCAGCTACATGATCACTAGGCTGTATGTACTTAGAATCCTTTGCCTAACCTAACAATCCAAAGATTGATTTTATTATCTCTGACTTATTATCCTTATCTGTGTTACAATTTGGTTATTGTTGTACGGACGCCAGCACATCAACCTACCACAATCTGTCAGATTTCTTTAATAGATTTTCAACTTTATCACTAACGCATAAGGTTCAAAGTTGATTGGGAAAATCTGACAGATTGTGGTAGGTTGATGTGCTGGCGTCTGTACATTACAATACGTCTGTGCATGTCTTGTCCACAGAACATATATAATATACCCTAACGGTCTTGTCTGTGCTTTGGCTGGCGGGGAAGCAAACTTTGAATTGCAATTTGCAGAGTTTTTTGCCGCCTGCATGATACTGACAAACTAACATACCTAAGTAACATAACTTAGGTACTACAAAAATTGATTCTTAATGAAGGTTTTTTTTTTTTTGTGTTCGTTCCTTCATTGCCAATGGGCCATGTATGAAAATATTAAATTGTCTCGATTTTTTTTCTGCACTTATGAATAAGCTAATACTATCTACAAAAAAAGTATCAGATTTATCTGATTAGTATTTCCAGAGAAATAAATTAAATTCTGTTAGAGGCGGCCATCGACAGTAACCCACGGATTTTTATTCAATTTCCTTAGCCTACTCAATTAAAAAGTAAAAACTGTAGATCAGAGACTGTTGTCAATTTGTCATAACATAACCTCACTTTTCACCTCTTGCTTTGTGTTTGTTTGCGATTTTATGGATATATCTTTACGACGACCCTCACGCTTTGAATAAAATAAAGATAAATCGTATCGTAATCGTAAAGATATATCCATAAAATCGCAAACAAACACAAAGCAAGAGGTGAAAAGTGAGGTTATGTTATGACAAATTGACAACAGTCTCTGATCTACAGTTTTTACTTTTTAATTGAGTAGGCTAAGGAAATTGAATAAAAATCCGTGGGTTACTGTCGATGGCCGCCTCTAACAGAATTTAATTTATTTCTCTGGAAATACTAATCAGATAAATCTGATACTTTTTTTGTAGATAGTATTAGCTTATTCATAAGTGCAGAAAAAAAATCGAGACAATTTAATATTTTCATACATGACCCATTTCGTTCCTTTTCAGACATCCCAGCGTTCTAAATCTTCAATCGCTACTGGCAACACTGGTTTTGACGTTGAGCTAGCACTGTGAGCGCGTTCACGAGCGTTCCGAATTGTTGACAGCTCTCAGCTGTCATAATCGTGATATCTAAATCGGTACGCAAATTATTGCTATGAGCGCTGTGAGCGATATTGTCGTAATTCGGAATGCGGCATTAGATATCACGATTATGACAGCTGAGAGCTGTCAACAATTCGGAACACAGAACACTCGTGAACGCGCTCACAGTGCTTACTCAATGTAAAAACGATATTATTACAATATTTCTTTGTACAGACACCACATTTCTTCTTCTTTGGTTATGTGGCGACTGTCAGCCAGAAGCACAATTTCAAAAATACCACGTTAGTTTAATTTAAAGATATGTGGTCGTCCAAATCAAAAGGGACCTTATGGCGGTAACTAGTTTCCGAGATATTAATAAATTCGTAAAATACCTCAAAAAAAACGTTTTTTTATTAACTGTATTTTTAAAAAGATGCTTGTATTTACTACATGTGTGTGTGTTCAACTTTTCGAAAAGTCAATTTAAAAAAGTTTTGTATTCATCTAAAGTTTAGTAAAAAAGGAACCTTATCGCGGCAAGACCTAACAAATCGTTTTTCTTGTAATTCAAACCATATATTATATCGACATTTTAATATTGCAAGGTATATATAATAACGTATAGCCGCCATTTTTTTTTTTTTTTTTCAGGATGGGAAATCATCAAATGACTCCTCCCGCTCTGGGTGGAGCGGAAGGGAGTGTCAGACTCTTACTGACTAAAACCCACCCGTGTTCCTTCCTTCGCCCTTTATGTTCCGGGCCAGCGGTAACCCTTTCGGACAATCCCGCTGACCCGGCAGACTTCGGCCCTTACGGGCCCCTTCGTTTAGTGCTGACATCTCTTTGAGGCGCGCGTGGAACACGTATGCGCCGTCCGGCACGGGCCTGGTCCTGATCGGACGGTGAGCTACCCATTACTCTCCGCCCGCAGGCCCGCGCCTACGGTGGCCGGGAGTCGTCGCGCGGCTCCCGACGCCCGGAGCGTCTCCCGCGGCGGCTGGGACGGGAGGCTCTCTCCCTCAGCCGTCCCGCCGCCTCCTTCGCTAGCATGACTGCTTCGCAGAAGGAGGCGACTGCCCCCCACTCCCTCTCGCCCCGGACCATGGCTTGAACCAGGCCCGGACGCGAGAGGTCGCCGCCGCTGCCGATCGCCTCTACGAGGACACGGCGGTGCTCCGCCCAAGCGAGGCAGACCTCCACCGTGTGCTCCACCGTGTCCTCTGGGCGATCCTGGCAATGGTGACACCCGGGCGTTTCCTCCCGCCTGATTATGTGCAGGAACCTCCCGAAACTTCCGTGTCCGGTGAGGACCTGCGTCAGGCGGTAGGTGAGGGCGCCATGACGCCTCTCTAGCCACTCCTCAAAGAGGGGTCTTACCGCCGCTATCGTGGCGTGCCCTGCGCTGGGTTGTGACAGTCGCTCTTTCCATGCCGCCATGAGATCGCGCCGGAGGTCCGTCCGCTCCGCCGCAATTTGCTGCGGAAGCGGAGTTTCCCCCCGGCGTAGTGCCTCCGCGCGCCACTCATACAGGCGCGCGAGGACTATCGCCTCCAGATCCCATGGCGGCAGTCCGGCAAGGAGGCTTGCCGCCTCGCCCGAGATCGTGCGGTACCCCCGGATCAGCCTAACGGCTACCAACTTCTGGGGCGCGTTCAAATAATGGGCGGCTCGCCGCCGCAGTGAACGCGCCCACACCGGGGCCCCGTATAGGGCCATGGACCGCACGACCCCCGCGTAAAGCCTCCGGCAGGAGGCGTTTGGCCCCCTCAGGTTGGGCAGGAGCCGCTTGAAGGCGGCCCCGGCCCGTTCCAGTTTGGGAGCCAAACGTCGGAAATGCTCGACGAAGTTCCACCGGCTGTCGAGGACGAGACCAGGTATTTCATCGTCGTCTCGACGCCGATGTGAACCCCTCCTACCGTTAGTTGGGATCCCGATGGTGGCGTATTCCGGGGCCCATGAAACGACATGGCCTCGGACTTGTGCAATGCCACCTAGAGACCCAACTGCCGGATCCCCTCCACGACTATCGCAACCCCCCGTGCCATCGCGTCGGCCGCCGCCTGATGCGACCTCCGCTGCGCCAGGACTAGCGTGTCGTCAGCGTAGCGTATAGCCGCCATTAGATAGTGTCGCACGCCGCCGCATGCGGCATTCTTTGTATATGCGTCTTAGGTCTAAGGTCCCACTATTGTAGTCCATATTTTGTTTAGGTACTTTTAATAGAGGTAAACAATCTTGTTATGTTTTTTATCATAAAATATATTTTTAAAATAGGCTAAGGCTAATAGCAAAAGTAATTCATTATAACATCTGTTATTTCATTTTGTTTTTTTATCTTGTAATGGCTATAAATATTTCATAAATGTATTTTTCGACAAAAACGTATCAAGATTGTTTACCTTTATTTAAATACTTAAACTAATTAACTATACTAAGAGATAAGTGTCAGCAGACTGCAACGGACCGCCTTAAGGGCCCTTTTTTACGTATATACTTGTTACGAACATTTTGTTAAATAAGTAACATTTTCATACCTTGTGATAATAAAAAAAAAATTGTTAAATAAGTAACATTTTCATACCTTGTGATAATAAAAAAAGAAAATTTAAGTTATCTTGAATGTTGCACTAAAATATTGATTATGCATGCTAAAAATAAAAAATTTGTTTAGTGCCTACCATTAGGGCCCTTTTTTAATTTGTTTGAAGAAATTGTTCAGTTCTCTATGTAACTTTACAAGATCATAACTAATAGTTATCATTGATCTCTTAGCTTTATTAGCATCTAAACCAATTATGTATAACCTATTTAGTGATTAAGTGTTGATTTTGTTACTGTCAGATCTCAAAGTTTATAAAAAATAAGAATTCTTGCTAGTAAATAAAAACTATTTTTTTTTTAATTATGTGTTGTTTTTATTTACATCTAAGGCCTTTCGCAAATCTATGTAATTAGTAGCAATATAAAAACAATAAAAGTTTAGTGAGAAACAGGCGGTTTACTTATTTTTAATACTATTATCGATACTTTGCATCTCATTGATAATGCATTATGTTGGCGGGTCTAGTTCCCACAACAAACAAGTTTATGCAAGGATTGTAAGAATTTCCATTAGTAATAATCATAGTCAATCAAAGTATACCATCAGTTACATAACTTCACACTAAAACATAACTTTTTTGTACGGCATACTTAAATTGCGATTTTCTCGAAACTTATAATTTCGATCAGTGAACTTCAAAAATTCGTAAAAAAATAACGGTAGTGGTTAGAAGGTTGGTTCTTGGGTCTATAGTTCGGTACATTTATGTAGTTTTCAGCCCTGTAGATAACTCATTTCCGCCATAAGGTCCCTTTTGATTTGGACGACCACATATGATGCAACTCAACAAAACACACACTGACACATGCAGACACATCCACACACACACACACTGTAATTTTTGACAGCGCTCACGGTGATATTATTAGAAGGCATGGTCGGCGTTATCGCAAGATGGCGCATGTCATGACGTCATCTATGACGATTCACGGGACATCGCATCGCGGAACGCAGGGATAGATAACTACCCCGAACATAAAATGCCTCACACTTTGGTCGGTTAGTACAAAAACCAAGTTAGGATTTTATCGTCCTTTTAGATAAAATTATCAATAAATTTTGCTTAATATTGACACAAAATAGTCAAGACGACCCACTGACCGTCTTGAGTACAATAATTCTTTGATATACTTGCTGTAATAGTTAAAAAATGCTACTTACCGATGAAAGGTTATGTTTGGTTGATTTCGTTCACTACGACTTTTACAGCCATATATACTGCAATTCACCATCGCTAGACACTAAATATTACCTTTTGGAATATCACTATAGTCACAAATTAGACAAAGTATGCGTTTCACAGTTTATATCAACAAAAATATTTTGACACCACAATAATTTGTTTGCCATCAATGACTAGTGATGGAAAACAACAAAAAACCGATACGCAAATAGAGATAGAAAAATTATGTTATGTCCTGCTCACACTTACACATTTTGAAACATGTGTCATCTCGCTTTCGCAATTATTATTATTTTAAGAGCATGCTGGATTGCCTGGCCATGGCCAGTTTTAATATGTTCCTTGATGCTGGCTGTCTACGGCTTAGATTAATTCTATGGTCTACGGTCAATTGGTACTATCTAATCCAGTCGGGTAATACGAACACTTCGATTTTGCCGGTCTGCTAATATGTATACGTATCAAAATAACGAATGATGGGTCTATGAATGTTTTTTATTATAAATACTTCAATATCATCGCGAAAACAACCTCACTTACCGATGAAAAGTTGTGTCATCATTTTTGCGCTCTGCTTGACTCCTACAACCAAATACATAACAAAGTAACTTAGAACGTCCCATAATATTACTTGTGATTATATTTACGCACATTAAGCAATACAAACTCTGTACCTATTCTAAAGAAATCGCACATTGCGTGACAGGTTGTTGTTTGTTGGGAGCTTTTTTTTTTTTTTTTTTTTGGAATTTTATGACCTGGTAACTGGACCTTTAGGTCAAATCTTATTTTATTAAAGAGCACTGCACTATCACTTCATTTTTAAATTGATTTAATAGTATTTTTAATGTATTTATATATCGGTTTGTATGTATTTTTGTCTTTTAATATCTCTTCAAGTGGCGGCGGGCGGGATAAAGAATCGCACTTAATGTTCACATCACTAAGTTCACTAGCCAACACTAATCTATCAAGCAAGAAGTTTTGACAGCCAAAAATAAGATGTTCCATGGTTCCTTCTTGGGATTCACAATGTGGGCATGTATTGCTTGTAATAATGCCAAGTCTAGCAAGGTGTGACGGAGCAGTATTATGGCCAAAGCGCAATCTATTTATCGTAGTGATAAAGTCTCGGCTGGCTTCCTTCAATCTATTGTACCAGGGTCTAACAGGTAAACTTTCTTGAATACTTCCATACCACTTTCCTTTGATGACTTGGTCTTTCTTCCACATTTCTAACCATAACTTACATATATTTTCACTAATGCATTGCAAGAAGTCAGTCATAGGAATGCCCATTGCATTTCTAACATCAATAGCATTATTACCTTCATATGCGGTTTTATCAACTACTTCATTGCCAGAGATACCTCGGTGAGAAGGTACCCACAGGAATACAATTTTTATGTGCTTATGATAATATTGATAAATTATTTCTTTGATGTAATACAGAATATAATTTGACTTAAACGAAACTGTAAGGTTAGTTAGGGCTTTTATCAAACTTAGTGAATCAGAAACAATCAAAAAGTATTTACAATTGCTAATTTGGCGAATATGTATTAATGCCTGATAAACCGCATATGCCTCAGCAGTGAATATAGTACATGTATTGTATAGAACAAAGCTTTGAGAGAATTTAGTATGTGGATCATATATAGCAGCACGAACATAATCACTCCCCTTACTGCCATCAGTGTAAATAACATGATAATTCTTATTATCTGCCAAAAACTGTATCATATCTGAATTATTATTAATGGGATTTTGTAATTCTTTAACGGGATGTGAAATACACTGATAAGAAAAGGAGTAACATGGCCATGGGCATTGTTTTCTAATACCAGTAAAACTGTTTTCTGTTTCCAGCAATATTTTGGACAATGTTGGGGATTTACCATTCAAGAGATCCTCTCCTGTTGTTAGAGGCCCAAAAGTTCTACTTACAGAAGGTACAATTTTGTTTATTATTTTCCTGTTATTTGCAGCAATTAATTTAAGACAGAATCTCTCTGCAAGTAGAATGCGTCTCAAAATTAATGGCATAGTTTTAGTCTCCACTTCCATGGCCCTTATGGGAGTAGAGCACATTGCACCAGAAATTGTTCTCAAAGCCCTGTTCTGCAATAGATCTAGTTTATTTACATGAGTACTATTTATATACACTAGTGAACTATAATCAAAATGACTTCTAACTATACTTTTATACAAAATTGATAATATTTTCGGGTCTGCTCCCCATGAGACACCTGCAAGGCATTTAATTACATTGAAACCTTTTAGAGCATTCTTTGATATGTATTTAATATGTTCCTCAAAGGTTAATTTCCTATCTATTACTATGCCTAAAAATTTCTTTGAATTTACTGGATTTATAGTTTCTCTGTTATAAACTACTTTTGAATTTGTGTTCTCATTTCCAAATATCATAACACTGCTTTTGGAGGGATTTATTTTTAAATGTAGCACATCATTGTAATAGTGAAATAGTTGGGACAAGGCTCTGTTAATATTGTCAATTGCAATTTCTAAATTAAAATTACTACTGTACATAACAATATCATCAGCAAACTGCAGAATATCTACATTACTATTAACAAATTTACAGATTTCACTTGTGTAAATATTGTATAACAAAGGAGATAGTGTAGCACCCTGCATTGTACCCCTAGATGCACATTTTGGACCATGCAATGTATTATTATGTCTTACATAGAGTGTTCTATCATTCAAAAAATTATATATCCATTTACATAGTTGGCCAGGCACACCTAACCTAGACATAACTTGTACAAGTATAGCTGGATCCAGACTGTCAAAAGCACCTTGAACATCTAGGAATACACAAACAGTGTGTGACTTTCTATCCTTTGCATGTTTCAGGTCTGAAATTAAGGAAGTGAAGCTGTCAGCACAACTTCGCCCTCGACGAAATCCATATTGTACGTGTGGAATGAAGCCGTTAGATTCCATATACCAATCCAAACGATTTTTAATCATGTTTTCAAATAATTTACCTAGACATGAAGACAGTGATATTGGTCTGTAAGAGCTGGCAAGCTCTGAAGGTTTATCTGGTTTGAGTATCGGAATGACACATTGTGTTTTCCATGATTGTGGAATACATTTACAATGCCAAAGTAAATTAAGAATATTAAGAAACATTTTTTGTGCTGATTCATCTAAATTTTTAATAGTACAATAGGGGAGATCATCTAAACCAGGTGTAGTGTCTTTCCGAGATAACAAACTCATTTTAAATTCAGACCATGTAAAAGGATCTAGCAAAAATTTGGAATTTAGATTATCATTATTTAATTCGAAAATATTGCCTAAACTATTAACATTATTTAGATTGCTGTTGTCAGATAATTTATCTAGAAATTGGGAAATGAACTCGTCTTTATGTGATTTATTGCCAGCTCTTATACCTTTAAACATTTTTAGCATATTCCAAATCTTACTTATAGGAGTAGTTCTATTAAATGTGTTACATAAGTTACCCCAACCTATTTTTTTATGTTCTGATATGGTTCTTTTTTTAAGTGCATCTTTTCTTTTATAATCTAAATAGTTCTCCATACTAGGTTCACTTCTATATAGTTTCAATGCATTGTAAGAGGCAATTACACTTTTTTCACAAATGTCATTCCACCATGGAGCTGGAGGTCTGCTTTTAAAATTATTTGGTTTATTAAGTTTAGGAATTGTCATATCTTTTAAAGTACCCAATCGAGAACAAAAATCATTATAGGTTAAAATAGGATCATACAGTTTTAAGACTAAATCATTGAATATTGTTTTAGAAATAGTTTTATACTTTTCCCAATCTGCTTTTTTATATATAAACCTATCAACAGGGGGATTAATATGATATTTATCTATATGTAGTGAAATCTCTGTTATTGTTGGGTAGTGATAGCTGCCCATGGCATCGTCATGTACAGACCACTCGCATATTGATGCGAGGTTAGCACTAGTAAAGCTAACATCAATTGCAGATGGATTCCGTCTCGGGTTGTTAACAGTTGTAAAATTACCATCATTTAAAATACATAAATCCAAGTCATCAATGATATTAAATAAATCATGACCTCTACCCTTAGTGGATAGACAACCAAATGCAATGTGGTGTGCATTAAAGTCACCACTGACAAATATGGGCTTTGGAAGATCATTAATAATATTACGTAATCTATTGATCCGTATATGTCCACTAGAAGGAGGGCAGTATACACAAAGAATAGTCAAGCTACCATGTACAGTAGATAAAGACAGAGCAACAGTTTGAATGTCTTCATAAAATCTAGTGTTTAAAACTTTGTACTTTAAGTATGGTTTAATCAGTATTGCTACACCATTATGAGTATTTTTGGAATTTTTATTATAAATATTATATCCGGGTATTCTAAAACTATTATCTTTAAACCATGTTTCGTTAAGTAAGCAAATGTCAATATTTTGTTTTTGTAAGAATTGAATCAATAAGGGTTTTTTACTATTAGCACTTTGAATGTTATACTGAGCAATACGTAGCTTAGATATTGTGTGACTTGGATCCATTACTTGAAATTTTTAAGTAGTGTTTCTTTTATACTATTTACGGTGGTAGGCGTATTATCTCCCTTATTACCCAGTTCCACCAACGTCTGTACCAGGGCCATAAGTACATCGTTGTTGGCAACTATTTGGGCTTTAATGTCTACTTTAGGAGGGATATCTTTAGATTTATTTACACTATGTACAGTATTATTTACAGATATAGACTTATTTACAGATGTATGTACAGACTTATTTACAGAGTTAGTTGGTTTCATTTTTGGAGGTAGCAGAGGTGGAAATTCAGTGTTATCACTCATGTGTTGTTTCGTCAATGTAGCACTTGCATAAGTAATCTTATTTTTCTTTTCTAAAATTTTATTTAACTTAATTGGACATAATCTAGAAATTGCAAGATGAGGCCCGCTGCAATTGCAACAGCAGATCTCTGTTGGTCTATCACATTCTTTATATAAATGCTCACCTCCACAAATGGAACATCTTTGTTTGCCATTGCATATCCTAGCAGAGTGGTTGAATTTAAAGCAACGGAAACATTGCTGTAATGGGGGCACATATTCAAAAACTCGATATGAAAATAGATCATATTGTACATTGTCCGGAAGAATATTCGATAGAAAAGTAATGCTAACTGTTTGTAGTGGTACTCGCTCCTGTCCTACCTTCTTTGTGAACCTTCTTACAGCTATTATTTCATAAATTGATGATAGTTTGGTGTATAGTTCTTTGTTTGAAATGTTTGCTGGTACAAATCTAATTATACCTGTTTTTTCTATTTGCGCAGCCGGAATAAATGCTTTCAAGCCATGTTTGTTAAGAAAAGCGCTGTTGTTAATAAAGTTATTGGCCGTATTATACTGTTTAAATATTACTGCTATTTTATTTGCGTTTATTCGTTGTATAGCCGTCACCCCTTTTATTTCGCTGGAGAATATATGATTGAGATAGATAGGGCTCTTATTGCCTATTCTATCCTTATTGTTGGAAGCTTCAATAAACACTTTAAAGTCTACATAAGTGGCATTTTCTGAATAAAGTCTTTTATATTCAGGTTTAATGTACGGTGAATAGTCAGAATGCTCACCGCCGCCGCCATTACCACAGTCCATCCCATTCCCTCCGTCTCCGACCTCGGACCGAGGACGTTTATGTGAAGAGGGCGGGTTATCCCCGCCCCCCTCATTTCCCACCATTTTTTCAAGTTTGTACACCTATTACTATTGTTTTTAATTCACTCTTAAGCAAGAAACTAGTAAATATTTAATAAAAAAGAAAATTGAGAAAAAAAATCTGAGCGCTCTTTTTTAAAATTCCCGCCAGAATCTTTTGTTGGGAGCCTACAACAACAACAACCTAGCGATGGGCAACTCGAGTTATCTAACTCGAGTAACTCGGGTCAGACCGTAAGCGAGTCAGCCCGAGTCAAAATATCTGCAAACCGAGTTGACCCGGAGAGCGCGCGCGGCGGGCGCCCCGGTGCGGTGCGGTGGGTTGGTGGCCCGCGGCTAGCCGCCTAGCCCGCGAGTCGCGAGGCCCGAACGACTCTGAGCGAGCCCGAATCAGCCCAACGCGAACGACCGAATGTCCGAGCCGCAAGTGAAAGAGATAGTTCTCGTTGTTGGTTTCTTATCAGACGGTTAGTCAGATAGAACTGTTGAGAGAGTTTTGACAAAGAAAGCCAGCTCACTTATTTGTTATTGTTACTTCATTCGTTGTTTATTGTTGCAGTTTTATTAGTTTAAGTGTCATTTGTTTTGTTGACTTTAATAAGTTTAGAATGGCTCCTGGAAGTAAAAAAAAAATGTGTTGCGTGGGAGTTTTTTTTCGAAAACAGATGACAATACGAAAGTTATGCTCCTGTCAATCATAAATTAATGTTACCGTTCTTTTGCGCTACATAAGTAGTTCGTTTTGTGATGTGATGTTTGTAAACACTTTTAATAATAATAAACGTCTGATTTTTGAACGGGCTCAATTTTACAATTTTATTTCACTACCATTGACTCGACGCCACGCAGCCCGCCGGACCCGACCCGGCGAACCGTGAACGTAGCAAACTAGCAACCCGCGGAACGATGCACCGAGTTGAGCATTTCCTGACTCGGACGGACGACGCGGCGACGCGACGGATCTTAAGACAGACTGAGTCGAGTCAACTCGAGTTGCAACCCGAGTTGGTAAGCGAGTCAACTCGAGTTACTCGAGTTACCAAAACATCGACGCGGCCCCAAAGACCTTATCTCGGCCCATCGCTAACAACCATCCATCAATTTTTTTTTTTTTTTTTTACTTTTACCCCGAAGGGAAGGCTATAGTCTTACGTCCAAGTATTTTCTTTCGTAATAGGTTTTAAACAATAATGTCTTTCGTATTATATTTTCATATTTAGTTTTCTTATACTGTCTTTAGTAAGTCCATAAAAGTTGTCATATCCATTTTGTCAAATCCAAGATACTTAGTTTTAAATGCTTCTTCTTTTCGATTTGTTTTCCTGCGCGTGTCGCAAATAAAATATTTTTATATTATTCAGCCAGCTCACCTCAGTATTAGCAATATTTTTATCGTACTTTATCTAAACAGTACCTACTGTTTCCATAGTATATTATGTCCATGACTGTAATGAATTATCATTTGACTATTATGATTTATGACATAGAAACAAAACGAAGAGTTTTTTGGCGGGATTTCTTCGAGTGAAGTCTAGTTGGCTGTTTTAATTATTCGCAAATTGATTCCTAGTGAATATTGTGATGTAAAATTGGTGTAGTTTTGTATCTCAAGTGTCTGCGCAACTGGACAATATGTGGAATCATTGAAACAGACGCGATCCCGGTAAAATGGAGCTGAGATTTTTTTTTGTAGTTTTGGCTACCTCAGCGAAGTTTACCGGGAAACTTGTCGATACATTTTGCTGCCAAATACTCCTAATACATTAGAATGTGTACACCCATATTCTAATGTCATGTTAGACTAAAAAAAAAATAGTAACTGATGAGGCAGCATGGTCTCAGACCTTAGCCTTTAAAAAAAAAAAAAAAAAGAAACAAAACGAAAACAAAGTGCGCAAATGATTCTTTTTTACCGAAAATAGGATTAATTTAACCTAGACAATCAAACTATAGCAAAATGTTATCGAATTCCATCAGACGGGCGAAAATAATAAAGAATTTAACTCCTCTGCTAAGGTTAGTTTGATACAAACATTTACATAACCTAAAATGTTAGTTTTTCAACTATATTTTACTTCTTTTACTAAAACTATAAACAACAAATAGGCCCTTTTTTAAATTAGGCAATATATAAAACGAATCATCGTATACACAATGATTCGTTTTATATATTGCCTAATTTAATTATAATATGTTGAGTCCCTACTATATTCAAACAAATATAGTAGGGACTCAACATATTATAATTTTATGTAAGTATGTGGTTGGCGTTTAGATTTTTTTAAATTCAGTGCAGTGCGCGGCAAGGCTGCCTACGAAGGAGATGGAAAGACCACAGTGCGCGTTATCAATCAGGAGGCTGAAGCTGGACTGATGATCGACACATATGCCACGGTAATTATAATAATAAATTGTTTATTAACCAAACAGTGTTCTAAGACGACCCACTGACCACATTTCCTTATACTCATTGGGTACAAATAAACGACTTATAAAATAATTGTTACAAGGGAAGCCTAATTTTAATATTCCACACTAGGCCAAGCCCGTCTCGTGGAGTCCTTGACAGTTTTTAACAATTTGAAATATCAGGGTAGATAAATAATTGTAAAACATACAAATATTCTTTAAAAAAAAATTTACATAAACCAAAATCAAAAATACTTAATAGAATTGAAAAATAAATATAATTGTAAAAACAATTGCTGCACCTCAGGGTCTCTAGATATGTCAAAGTCAAATAAACAATAAAATAAAATTAAAATACATACACATGTCATCATGTCATCCAAAATAAAAACTAATAAAAAACAGTGGTACTCCAGGAGTGGCGAAAAAACTGCAAAAAAAAAGTAAAAGCATAGTCATTTTATAAATATGTTTCAAGGTCATTTTTTCCAAAATGTACCGCACGTTGATGTCTTTATAATGGCCAAAACAGAGGTGTCAATTACAGTAACAGTGTCACAAGTTCAATGGTTTTTTCCCATCTCAAAAATGCTCAATACTCCTAAAAAAGTTTTCACTTCAAAAAAACACAAAATATTACATAAATAATAACCATACAAAATTCCCATAGAAATTGTTCACAAATTTTCAAATTTACCTGGCAATTTTTTAATTTTTTCTTTCCACAATAACCTGATTCAAACTATTATGAACATTTTAAAACAAAATTTTGCTAACCAATGAACAGCGTTTAATTTTTACTATTTAGAATATCAAATGCATTTACTTAATATCAATCTTGTGGCACATTCTTCATGCATTCTAGGCTATGCAGGACAGATTTTGAGACGGAGCAGTAAGGTCAAGTATCTACCTTAACTGTTGTAGCTGTCTTCAACTTTTTGAATAATTGTTAACTACATTCACAAATTTTGGCAAAGTGGTAGATTCAGCTAGGAACACGCCAAGTCTTCTAGACTGTCTTCTCAATTTTCGACATTAAAAAAATTGTTAATATCCAGCCTAGTTGAATAAATGACTTGTGATTTAGCTACAAATCGCAAAAAAACTTGATTTCATAGTGCCCATCATCTTCACAATGTACATATGTCGCCCCCGTTTCAATAATCCACCCTGCATTGTCATTAGATAACTGTACTCTGTTTATTTCAGTACGGCTTCAAGCTAAACAATGGGCTCACTGTTCTCGGACCCATGGCCATATTCCCTAAGTAAGTGTTGACTTTAATCACTGCTATTATTTCAAAAATTGGAAAGAATTGCTCCTATCGTTATTAACAAAAACGGCGTACTATAGGTAGCATAAAAAATACTTAACGACAAAAAAAAAAAAACTTGGGACTGTTTGTGTTGTTTTTTGTTCAGTTAGTTAAAGTTTAGTAGATTACTTTTTTTTTTAACTTTCACGCCTTCTGGTAAGATAAGGCTGAACTCATTTCCCTACATCACCATGTAGTACAGCAGAAACCACATTTGCAACATAAAATATCTTAATCTATATCATTAGCAAGTGCTTGTGGCTGAGAAACGAAAAAATATTGATACATGGTAGGGTAATCCACCACGCGAGCACAGTGCGGGTTGGTAAACGTCGCATGTCTTCGAATTTTTGATTCTAGGACATGCCGGTTTCCTCACGATGATTTGCTTCACTGTTTTGAGACAGTGGTCATGAAATTATTTACCCAAAGGAAAGCACCTACAACTCGTAAGTCGTGGTCGTTGCCACTGAGCCAAAATATTACTATACTCTTTGCTGGACCACCACTGCTCTTTACCAACAGCGCCCCACACCAATGTCAATCAAGAGCTCAAAGATCCTTGTAGCACTGTTAGAAACATCTCTACTAATATAATATTGGTGTTTACAGGCCGGCCGTCGAGAGGAGAGGATGCGTTCCTGACACCGTCCTGTCAGTGCGATGCGACAGTTCCATTCCAGTAGCTAATTATAAAGATCAAATTCACAAACAAAACACGTATTCATTTTGTATGAAACTGACAGGTGTCAAGAAAGAACGCAATCTCTCGTCGGCCGCACTGTAAGCCCACGTTCACACAGACGTAAAAATATCGTGGCGGAATTTTATGGTGCACTGGATTTTCAACTGTCGGTGTTGAGCCGAGCGTTGAGAATCCAATAGAGTGAAAAACAAAACACTTGGATTTTCAACTCTCGGCAAGCAGTCTCGTCTAAGCAGTGTGTTGAAAATACAGTGCGCGAAAAACAACCGCTGCGGGTGAAACGCGCCCGAGCGTACCTGGGAGTAAGTGTTGTTGACAAAGTTTTGTTGTTCTTGGCTGTTAATATGTTGTTGTTGTGGGTAGGACGGTGATGTCCTGGCAGGTGAACACGGCGGAGGAGATCACGGAGCAGTCGCTGCGATTCTTCAAACTGCTGGAGCCTAAGATTGATCTGTTGGTGAGTTGTTGTTAGTTGAGACGAAACGGATATCTGGCAACTATACGCTATATTTTAGTGTTTAGTATCCAGCCAGAGCAATATCCGGCGGATGCTAGAATATTCAATAAATTTATTTATTTAGGATCTCCAACACAAGATATACCTAGACAATACATAACACATAAATAAAGGGCAACACCAGTTATTAAGTAGGTAAACTCCTTCATCTATAGGAGACCACCACATGCACAATATAAAATTAAGAATATTTCATATTGATTTGAAGACAAGTAACCCCAAATACAGGTCCAGTTGAAAACCAGCGTCAGGCACTAGTTGTCTGGCATTTTTGCCTTTTTGACGCAGCCGTGAGGCACACTTGCCTGCTAATTTCTTACATCGGTCTACACTTGATTTGATGTTTGTTTTTTTTTCTGATTTATGTATATCTGGTGTATTGTGTCTTTTAGTATGTGTTAAATAAACGTATTTTATTTCTTTCAAATAGGGATGCCAATCTTACGCAATTTTTTATCATTTTTAGCAATATCCTTAAAGGTTCGCAATTTCTATTTGCACTCTTCGCTCATAAATGACGATGGGGCTGAATCCGCTTGATTTTCCGAGTTTCGCACATTTCTACACATGGCAATATTCGGCGAATATATGGATAGACCTCCAGGCCGAATTTCAGCCATAGCAGCCAATCTCAGCTGAGACTTGCTATCGACGCGGGAGATTTTATAAAAAAAGAAAGAAAATTAGTTTATTCTGCACAAACAAAAACGCACATTACTAATAAAAATTAAAAACATATTAAAAAAGAACATAAAATACACACACATAACGTAGTCAAAAGCCTCGTACTCAATCTGAGAAAACAACACAGCACAAGTGCACAAGCACAAGCACGCACGCGCGCGCGCGTGTTGTGCATAGTGCACAAGTGTGCGCAGACACAGGTGCACTCTCTTCCTTGACTCTCATAGTCCGATGGGAGGGCACGTAATCATACATGGCTGGAGAGAGACCAGGCGCAGACCCAACGGCTTAACGTGTGCACCGAGGCACGGGGGTATCACACCATCAACTTCCAAACTCCGGACTGCTACTGAAAAATTCGTAATGGAAAAAACACAATATGTAACACTTTGCCGGACCTACCAAGAGCCCACGATCAGCAGTCGCGGTTGCGACCACGAGACCACCGCCACAGTTGTTTGGTCAGAAACTGAATATTCGGAGAATATCCGGATATTCAATATCTGACCGAACAATTAACTATCGTTTCATCATTAATATTTATTTAAATTTGTACAAAAGCGGACTTTATGCCACCAGGCATTCTCTGCCAGTCAACCTTCGGGTATAATAATATTCTACGCTTGCCGCGGTCGGTTTGTGAATTGTGACCATCCATTACATATCGAGACCCCTCCGTGCCTCGGAACGCTCGTTAAGCCGTTCGTCCCGGCTATCATTCGAGATCTTTGACAGTTGTTACGGGTATTCAGAAGCCCAACAACCTGACAACCAGTCTTACCAAGGGATATCGTAATACCCAGTAACTGGGTTGTGGAGGTCAGACAGGTAGTCGCTCTACGTAAAATACTGAAATTCAGCTACATCCGGTTAGACTGGAAGCCGACCCCAACATAGTTGGAAAAAGGTTGGCAGATTTTTTTGATTGTATATCCCGTGTGCAGGTGATAGGTCTGGACTCCCGCGAGCGCGGCGCGTGGGAGCGCGTGTTCCAGGCGGCGCGCGTGTGCGGCCTCAACGTGGAGGTGCTGCCCACTGAGCACGCCTGCTCCACCTTCAACTTTCTCAACTCTGAGGCCAGGTCATTATTTATTTCTTTAGTCACTTTTGCGCGTTTTCGCCCGCGTTAAGGTTGGAAATCATGCCACGGACTTCCTTACTTAAACCATTCATTCCTCCCACTGAAGATCTCCCACCTGGACGCGAATTGCCTTGGTAACCTGAAAGTCTTTAAACAGAGTCCGGACCCAGGTTGGCCCAAGGAAAACCCTGTTCAGGTGGAGATTCATAGACGACTCCGCCTTGGGGTGTAAATGTGGTGCTGTTTCACAGATGATGTAGGTAACACATAATATCATGTCCTGCGTGTCCTGTCAGCTGCACGTTACAGGAACTGATGGACGCTAGTGATGGCGCCAAACACGTAGCCGATTCTGGGGCGAATCCATTTAGATTGCTATCGACACGCTAAGAAGATCCCACGGAAACGTACTACTGGAATAAACAATCGGTTGTCTGTAAAGTCGGTTTACTGACGATAGTTGAACGTGACAACGTCATAAGAAAATACTGATGGAATAGTTGCATTGCATTTGTTAATATTCGCTTGCACTTCAAGCCGCCATGGAACGCTACAGAGCGAGGCCGCGAGGTAACGCTACATGAGTCATGTTTTTTCGTGAGTGCAGCCAGCTTCATCGATTTATTTGACGTTGTCACGTCAAAAGTATCCTATGACTAAACCAGAACATCGTCTATCAGTGTACCAAATTTCATCGAAATCTATTCACCCGTACATGCGTGAATTAAAGGTAACAGACAAAGTTATTTTCACATTTCTATGGATTGAGGACCTCTAACAAAAATATGCACAAAAAATACATGTTTTCCATTCTCTCGTGTAGCAACATAAAGATCGGTTAAGACTATGGAGGTACATATGCGAAACAGGGTGTTAAGTTCACTCATCCTCCTTAGAAAAAGGAGGATCCTCCGACCACACGGGTGTTGTGTCTGGTAGGCAACTGCCCGACGATTGATGTCGGGGCGTTATATATAAACTAGTCGCGCGGTAAACTCTGCTTGCGCGATGTAGGACTGCGTGACGTCAGTGTGGTGCGTAGTTCGCATGTGGCGATGTAGATACCGCCACAACACATAACCAGCGAATGCGCATTTTATACCCACTCGTCCAATCCTGGTCCGATCATCTTTACACACCAAGACCCCTCCGTGCCTCGGAAAGCACTGTGGTCCCGGTTGTCATTCGTGGATCTTCGACAGTTCGTTACGGGTCCTCAGAAGCCCAGTCTGACAATCAGTCTTATCAAGGGGCTTCGTATTACCCAGTAACTGGGTTGTGGAGGTCAGATAGGCAGACGCTACATGTAAAATATTGCTACTAGCTGCATCCGGTTAGACTGGAAGCTGACCCGAATATATTTGGAAAAAGGCAGGCCGATAATATGAGATATAGATGTATGTATGGAAGTATGGATTTCAACAATTAATTCGATCCTTTTTGTACATCCAAATATTAGCCACTCAAAAATACCATTTTGATGTGAAACATCTATAGCCGCACGTAAAACAAATTTCTGGCGTGGCGACGCATGCCGTGGCGACGCGTCGCCACGCTATATGATGGTGTATTATATACAGTCACAGTCTTGTGTACTGTGTGGCGACGCGTCGCCATGCGCAATGTTTCACATCTGCCAGGCGTCCCGTGACAGCTCACTTTTTGATGTGAAACATCTATAGCCGCACGTAAAACAAATTTCTGGCGTGGCGACGCATGCCGTGGCGACGCGTCGCCACGCTATATGATGGTGTATATATGTATACAGTCACAGTCTTGTGTACTGTGTGGCGACGCGTCGCCATGCGCAATGTTTTTTTGGGTTTTGACTTTGTTTCGTCTAAATTCTAATCTCACTTGAGTTTTTTTTTTGCTTTTTTCCTCCTGATATAGTTATCCAAAAAGGGTTCCGTACCCAAAAGTTGCCAACGGAATCTTAATTTAAATTTAAAAGAGTGTCCATGGAGTTACTTGCCCGTTCTCCATAGGTACCTACGCTTTGGAATGAGCAACTAGTTTCATATTATCTGACTGACAGGCTTCTTGACAATTCAAAAGTGCCTGTAAATGGTTTAATTAAAATAAATCCTTTGAGTTCGAGTTCTAAACTTTTGAAGTGTTATAGAGTAAATCTAATTAGCAGTTTTTTTCCGCAGGTCGGTAGCAGCCGCGATGATCCCGCCGACCTTCATCCCGAACATCAACGAAGACGACATGCTGCATACCAAGTTGCATTACCATGACGTATTCAACAAGCCACTGAAGTAAACACCTCAACTTTAGTCCAGAATCTTAGATAATTATCATGTTTTGCATTTTTACACTCAATAACAAACCAGACAAAGTTCAAATTCCATTACAACGCTGCAATAATCTTTTGGCGCGTGGCTAAGAAACTAAGTTAGCCATTTTATTTATTCAATACAATTTCTGTGAAAATTGTTACCAACAACGTCAATGTCATTCAGGTGCAAAAAGATCCTTGTTGTAGTACTATTCAAAACTTGTCACTCAAAAATCAACCTTGACAACATAACGCTTAAGTAGATAGTTGAGTTAGTGACAATGAATGTAAATTATCTATGATTCTGAATAACACGGACCACTACAACTACCCACAACAGTATACTCGGCTGTTAAGGGGGAAGCGCTAAGGTAGCCCGCGAAATTCAAAATTTCTTACGTTTTTTGCAATTTGCTGGTCAGTATGATTCGCGGCCGTAACAAATTGCAAAAAACCTAAATAAAAATGAATTTCGCGGGCTACCCTGGCGCTTTCGCCTCAATACGTCACATCGAGTAGATAAACAGTTCGTCTTTGTCTCACATCGTCTCTTTCACTCCTACCTGTGTGACACTCATTAGAACGCACGATGTGTATAATATTATATAATTTACAAACTAAGAGTTAGTCTGCTAACTTTTCCATGCACTGACTATCGCGAATACCTTTAATATAAGTTAGACATTTTTGTAAATATTAGATTATTTATTAGAATAGTATTATATGTTGTTTTCGTTAATATGGACATCTTTTTATTTTTAACTTTTAAAATCGGCGAATTAAACAAAAAGTAAAAATACACAAAAATAATGATTTTAAAATAATTAAATTATCAAAATTTGTATAAACGTTACTAAAATTGACATGTCTAAAAAAATTTAGACACTATCTGTGGCAGCTGTCACTTGTCGTGTCGTTGTCAACCAATCAGCGCCGAGCAGTGGGCGCCATCTAACGACAGCTGGAGAGCGATTAGTTCAGTGGAGGTACACACATTGGACGACTTGATTCTTCGACTAACTTTCATTAGCTCACTGATACATGAAAAAGAAACTGAAATTGGTATAAAAAATACCATAAAGGGCTTTGAAGTTCCAAGCCATAAATACCTGTCCGCCACTTTGATTTGTTTTCAAAATCTCTTCCACGCATGGTAACCTAAAAGACAGGTAGGTAGGCCATGGACCTTCAAAGCATTTTACGATCGGTTATAAAACAAAACGGCTCTTTCATACAAAAGTGCAATACCTACACCAACTACACGGTCAAAATGTACACAGACACTCTACAGCAACACAGTAGATTTTTTATAACCGACGAAAACACGCTGGTGGATCTAGAATCAAGTATCTACTGAATTTATGGTTACAGTTGGCGTGTCGATGTCCCTTATACCCTGTGGTTGTAGTGTACAGTACATTTCATGTTAGTTTTCTATTTCACCACATTCATTATGATCCATGTCGCACTACACTGTCAGTCTATATTTCTATAAGAAAGCCGAAGACTTTGTTTCTTCTTTGTTTGTTTGAACGTGTTTATCTCTGGAACTACAAGTCGGATTTAAAAAATTATTTTTGCATTTGATCGCCCAATTCTTGAGGAAGGTTATTGGGTAACATCACGCTATGACCCTTAGGAGCCGATCGGAAAGAAAACAGTCAGAAAAAACGCTAAGCGAAAATGAAGTAATATTGCGAGCAGATGATGACGCGGGCAGAAGCGAGAGACTTCTCGTATAACATACCTATAAGAAGTCAGCTCCAACACCAAACTGCAGGCCGTTGACATGAATATCTCGTGGCTGCGTCTTCAACGGCACGACATAGTTGATCTCCAACCGTGCCGCGCGCCCGATGCGCACGCACACGCCCGCGCCGTACGCCACGCGCGCTTCGATCAGGGATGACAGGGACGACAGCGTGAAGTCCGATCGTTCTGTGAAAGGGCGACTACAGTGTTGCAAGGATCTTTTGGGGCATGACAGGGGGGCGTTGTTGGTAAATATTTAACATTGAACCCTACGCGACGCCTAAACGTAGGTAATATCCGTTAAAAATGCAACAGTTCAATATGTTACCGAGTCTTAGGAAACCTCGTGGGTGCTCAGCTCAGCTCTTTCTTATAGCCTATTTCTCGGGTCTTTTTATAGCCTATTTTGTTGGAAAGGAATCGAGCTCAAATTTTTTTGCATAGCATCATCATCATTTTAGCCTAAAGACGTCTACTTCTGGACATAGCGCCTCTCCCAAGCACCGCCACTTAGACTGGTCCTGTGTTTCTCGCATCCAACGGTTTCCCGTGGCTTTCATCAGGTCATCAGTCCACCATGTGGGAGGCCTTCCAACGCTAAGTTCCGCGGTCGCCACTCCAGAACCAGCATAGCATAATCAGCCTGAAATGTTTCTACTGCTGGGACATAGGCCTTCTTTCTGTGAGAGGAAGTGGGTCGTAACGTAATCCACCACGCGGGTGCAGTGCCGACGGAGCCCCTGCGTTTGGGTGTTAGTGTAGGTGTGGAGAGGGGCATGAGAGATAGAGAGGGTAGTACCTAGAGCTAACGTGAGGTTCTGACCTGGGAAGGCGAGGCAGCCCGCGTTGAGGAACAGGTGCGTCTTCACCAGCTTGAACACGCCCTGTTGTGCGCCCGGCAGCGGCAGCGGCGCATACAGGTGCACGCCGCTTGCCCAGTATGCCTGTACACGCAGTACACAAGATTTTATCATCAATTATGATTGTTGTGGCTTGTGGTCGGCTTCCAGTCGTATGCATACACGGGAGTCACGACCGGCATGCGTCGACGACAGAGGCAATTGCAGCGGTGGACACCCGTCGACGACAACATGCCGCTCGTATATGTCAGCACAGTTACTCAAATACACGAGCGGCACGTTGTCGAACTACTCGGAGAAGGAGGCGTTGGTGTGGCAATCGCCTTGGCGCCTAATACGCCGAAACCAGCTTACCAAACAAGGTAGGTGGACCTTTGGGGTCGCGGGCGCACAGAATGGGGACTCTGTCCGCCCACCAAATGACCCCAGGGAAGACGGTGGCACAGTGATCACGCGCTGCCGTGCATAGCGAGGCTCAGGGGAGGCTGCGTTACAGTCTCCCCAGGGATGTGCCTAACAGGCGTTGCAAGGGGGGGTTTCGGAATTGGTCTTTTAAGAGGAACCGGGACCACCCCTATGTGCTGATGGTGATCACCGGGGTCGTTTTAGTGAGGTAAAAATCCCACACTCCCCGACCTCCCTCCCCGAAGGTCGGGTGCCTTTTGAAGGTTTCCCCCGACACAAAAATAAAAAATTTGAAGTATTGTTTTCACGATGATTTTCGACAGTATCTGCCATCATTCAAGATGAGGTACTCACCCGCCCACCAATAGCCTGTCCATCCGTGTGTGGTCCGACGCCTCGCTGTTGGAAACCTCGCAACGTGGTGGGACCGCCAAGGAAGAAGTGGTCGGGTAACATCGAGCCGTGCAGATCGTGCAGTATGCCTAGCGCACCCGTAGCTTGTAACACCTGTACAGCAGAATCCAGTTTAGTGATGACTATTGGAGGACATAAAACCGTAAAAAAGCAGTACTATTGGTGACCTGTTTAATTTTCCCGCCGCTATGCTTTCTCGCTCAGCCCTGAAAGCGCTGGTGGAAAGCCAGCCCAAATGATTGATGTTGGACCAGGACCAGGACCTCAAATTCTCTCTCGGCAGCCTTGTTTCACTCACTGATGAGTTAAGGCTTCCTCCCTTTTGTGCCAGCTTCCCTGATCTGTGAGAGTCGCTTCCTACATCTGTGTAATCGCAGCTTCCTCTTCTACTTCCCACTTTGCTGTGCTCGACACTTCGACACGTATAATGAAAACTTAGTACACATTGTGGAATGTAATTTAAATGATTGAGTACGAGTACTCACTACGCCTAAATCTTGAGACAACGTATGGTTAGCCTGCAGATGCATCTCAGACTTCACGTTGGCAACACTGCCGCCGACGCCGGCGACCTCGTTGCTAATCTGCATCCACACACCGTGTGTCGGGAATACCTCCTCGTCTCTGTGGTCCACGTTGATTATGTGTCGGAGGGTCGATTTCAGATATGGACCTTACATCAGAAGGGTAAAGGTTAGGTTAGAATAATCATGATTATGGTAAGCTTAATTATATTAAGGTCAAAGGATAATGCCAAGCTATGGCCCACGTCAAACACATTTTTAACAATAATCAAAAAATATAAGTATTTTAAATAGGAAGTTTCCATTTAAGTTTTATCTCTAACTAAGACGCCGTGATTTTAGCAAATTAATAAGTAATTTAACTGATAACTGATAAGTGATAAATCAATGCGAGTTTCACTGTCAAGTCAAACGAAGTTTAGGGTTGCCATTATATGGTCAATTTACTTCAATTTATATATTTAGTAAATCAAATCGATTACGGATTAATTAATAATAATATAAAATACTGGTATAAAAAATAAAATATAATCACTTAAAACCTAAAACCCAACAGGGAAAAATAAAGCTACTTGTCGGCTACTATTTATTAAAACTTGAGCATTTATGCTCTTGACTTCGGGAAGCGCTTAAACTATGTATTACTAAATACGTCAGTCGGATTTCAGTTTTTTCGCTTACCATAGAAATGATTTTATGTATTTCTATGGTTAGCAAAAAGATTTTCTGATGTCACAGTTATTTTAGTTTCTTTGAACGAAACCTACTCGACCATATCACAAAACAATTATGTTCATAAACACCTCAGACCAGAGATCATAGTCCACACATACATAAACATAAAAAGGTAAAGTCACTGAATTCTTTAAGGCTTTGCCGTAGTTAGATAAAAATTAATTGATCAAGACCAACAATCGATGCAACTAATCGATTATATTTTAAAATATGGCAACATTATTCTTTGACAGATGATAGATTTGACAGTAAGCTGTAATCAAACTACCGACATTGGCTAAATTGTGGTGGTTTTTCCGCAAAAGCCATTAAACGAAGAGAAGAAGAAGACATTACCGTACCGTATTCATTAGCGCGCTCGCTATCGTAGTTTTCTTTTGCCGTGGTTTGTGCTCTTTTGTGACCCTTTTTTACGACAATGGACTCCGATCTGCCTCACCCGAATGATGACCCTCGCGCGAACTTGGACCCTGGCTCCGCTTTGAATGACAACCCTGATGTGAATGTGAAAACTTCTGGCTCCGCATCTAATGACGACCCTTGCACGCATTTGGACTCCCGCCCCGCTTTTATGAATGATTATTCCGGCGCGAATATGGACCTGAGCAGCTCTGCTGTCCCGAGCACGTCGTTGCAGGGATTAACCGGCGCAAGCAACCTTCGCTGTGCAAATTGTAGAGTGGATATGAGGCGCTTGCGATCTCATCAATTGGAAATTATGGAAGTACGATCAATTGTACAGCAATGGGTTCTGCCACAACAGGTACCTAAACCTTATATTACATTACTCACCTACATTACAAATAATACCTTTAAAAAACTGATAACAATAGCCAGTACATAAGCAAGCTTTTAGTAATTACATTTTCATAGTAAAAATATGTTTAAATAAGTACTTTTATTTTAATGAGAAACTCACAAAATCGTACAGCATAATTATGTACTATTTTATGCTACTTATTTCATTCTTCCTCATCATTTACTATGTATTTAATATTAAATAATAATCAATTGCATTTTCAGGTGCATATCTCAAGCAGTGATTTTGTTTGTCATTCATGTTGGACTGCAGCATGGAATGAAATAAGACATCCAGCAGAAAGCGTCTCACCTTCCGCTGGTCACCTCATTTGTGTTGGCTGTGGTCGCTCACTCCGTAGACAAAGAAGTCACCTCTTGTCTCAGGATTCTCCAAGAAAAAATCATATAAGAGAAAATATTTCTAGAGAAATTGCTCCATGTCAGGTAAAGTTCTAAAGAATTAATAATTCTTATATTTCAGTTTATAGTGTGAAATATTTAGATTTATAATATTATTCAATAATTCATTGGTCCAGTCTGTAGTGCTCTTACTTACTCGACTAAGATGTATAGCTTCATTCTCTCCTTGGACAAACATTATTATTAAAAAAGCAAAAAATATTATAAAAAAGTATACAATTTTAAGCTGACTGGAAGCTGTACTTTTAAAGACAGAAGATATTATATTACTTTATTACTTTGTTTCAGTTGCTGAGCTCGTCTCGCATTTGCCACCCTTGCTGGCAGAGAAGTGATAGAGCAATTACACGTTCCCGTTCTATCAGCTCTAGTAACCAGTCAGTTGATTTAGAAGAAGAGACTGTAGACCTTGACAGTGCTCAAACAAATGAGTCTACACAATGGATAGAATCCACAGTATTTTTGCCAAATTATGTAAGAGCACCTGATACTCAGCGCTGCTGCTTTTTCCCTGGATGTACAGGTACTGATCGCCCTCGCCTTACCGTTCCGGAATCACTACGAGTAAGACTTTTCTGTGATTATAAATATTATGTACCCGCACAATGCAGAATTTGCAATTTTCATCTAATAAGCAACTCATGGGACCTATTAGGAGACTTGTTCAGTTGTTCATAATGAGTACAATGACCTCTTAAGAGGTTGTTGGTGTTTTCCCAATAACCTACAAATAAATACAAATATATGTTAACTTTTTATATTGAGATTGATTTTTATATTGAGTGGTGGTATTTGGGACAAATGATAAGCATTCATTAATAAATAAAAAAAATATATACAATAACTCCAAAATCTTTTGAGCTATCCATTAGATATAACTGTACCAATTTTTATTGTATGAAATGGAACCTTTACTTGGAAGGTGACTATTATTCAAAAGGTTAAAATGAGTAAAAAATTATGTACTTACCATTCAAAAGTTACTGTATGTGTATATGTCTGTGCTTATGAAAAAATATATGTTATAAAAAAATTAAAACTGTTTTATTTCCAAATGGCGACTTATTTTCTTAACTGATAAGTACTAGAAAATGTTCATAACAACTTAAACTATAATTGCATAAACTATTTATCAGTGTTCACTGTAGGCCACGGTTGTTCTAACATGTGGGCATTGTCCTTTATGCTGCGCTGCGATGTACTGTGCTGCACCTACTATATTTAGATAACTTAGTTTCGCCCGCGTGGATGTGGATTTCATGACTTTTTTTTTGCGAGTAACCCTAATTCTTTTTCTAAAATAAAATTCGCCTGACTTATTCCTTATACGCTAGCTTCGGTAGACATGTCGCTCCATCAGGGCTCTGAAGGCGTTGTTAGGTACATTGGACGCGGAGGGCTTTGTATGCTTTTTGGGTATGATTCACCCACAGGCTGCCCGTGTACAGTGAGGTACTGCTCTGCAAAGCAGCAAATAGCTCTGAAAAATGTTTGCTTGACCAACTTGGAACAGCGCGCAAACCTGTGGGCTATCATATTATCTCTAATGTTAGTCTGGAAGCTAAACCCAACAAAGTTGGGCGATGGCTAGGCAGATGATGATACATGTATAGTACTGTTATGTTGTCATGTCACTCACCGCTGCTCTCTCTGACCGCGAAGGTAGTCTTGTTGATGACCGACATGTCTCGAATCAGTCCCTCCCACTGCAGGTTGTGTTTTATCTGCAAGGCATATCAACAGTGTACAGACGCCAGCACAGCAAGCTATCCGAAACTGTCAAATTTTCCCAATCAACTTTGAATCTTAAGCTTCAGCCGTAAAGTTGAAAATCTATTAAAGAAACTTGACATATTGTAGTAGCTTGATGTGCGCCCTGCACATGACTGTCCCACATCATTAGTGATCAAACTGACAGCACCTTTATAATGTCATAGCAGTAAGGGTGATATAATTATGAAGTGTATTGTCTCACCGTTGGCGAAGTCTTGAAGCCCACGTTGAATTGTATTCCTCGGTCGAGCAGGCGGTACCCTGACCACGGGTACTCCTGGTTTTGTTGGTATAAGGACGCCGACAATCTGCACAAACGGTGATTTTACATTATGTTATGCTGTGCTACGCTATGCTTAGTAAATTCGTTATCGCATAGTATAGATTTATAATGAGGAAACAAATTGTGCTGCGCTGCGTTATGTGTAGCTACGCTTTATAAAGCAGTGTTCACCCCTACGTTAGACGAGCTAACTAGTAAGTACTTAGCTCATTTCTCGACGAAAACATGAAGAATAACTTGCAAATCTTGTGCAGAAAAGTTGTTTGTAGAAAAATAAAGCAGTAGAAAATTAGCTTAGCTAAGCACAGCACAGCGTAATTTGTTATTGATTAGTCAAAGTCACTACAGCCGGTCGATTCTGTAAAAATCTCACCGTGAAAACTTAGATGAATTGAGCGTGGAGTGAGCTCTCAATAGTGTCAATTCCTAGCAAAAACAAACTCACCTCACCTATGTTTTCACGGTGAGATTTTTACAGAATCGACCAGCTGCATAGCTAGGTTGACAGAACGATAAACTAGAAATAATGTCATCTTTTATTATGGTCACACATTGAATTTAAACTTAGGTAAATGTATGTTCGGGAAAAACCCGCTTGGCTTAGCTCGAATTGTCCTGAGCCGAACCGAACATCGTTAAGCGAGGGTAGATGCCGAATGAAGTTTGTCGATCGGCACGAGTCGAATAAAAGCCGAATGCGTGTAGTCGTTAATTCTGGTCGACTTTGTTTTTCAACAATGAATACTGAGAAATCGAATGTGCCGACCCGAACATGTGAGATTACTATTCTGATGTTTGTTCTTCTTCTTCGTGTCGCTATTTATATATCTTGTTGGTCCAAGACTTTGGCTCTTTCACGGCGTCGTCGGTGGCAGCGCAGAGATCACTTTGACTGCTCGTTTTAGGACACACAGGGTAGGATAGGAGGTGCAGCATAGTTACTCACACGGGTTCTAAAGGCTTGAGTAGCAGTGGCTTAGTAACCGTGATGTTGAAGCTGCAAGTGTTCCGGTAGCCGAGGCTGTAGGCCGCCTGCGCGCGCTCGCCGCGCCCCCATATGTTTGGCAGCTTCAATCCTATGCAATACTGGGAGTTAGATGTGGTATAAGCCGTAGCGTAAGCAGTCCTAAAGGGCCCCTGTATCAAATGTCTTGGGGCCCTTTTCACTGGTCACAAACTGCGGCGAAATTCAGAAAAAGGTTGTATTTTTTCAAAATAACATCCCGGGTCAACCTGTCATTGTGACCATACTAAGTATGTAAATTCAATAGCGAGCGAATTAAGCGAGCTAGTAAATAGAATAATTCTGTCTCGAATAGGTTTTAAGAGCTACTCAGCACCCTAATAGCGTAACATATTATCAATCACAATCTGAATAATTTAGAAGAATATTGCTAATCCATATATTGCTTCATATGTAGGTACGAAAAAAAAATCTGCTCAGCAACGTAAATAACGCAATGAATGTGGTTGAACTGTCAAAATGAAAGCCATTATTGCTATTGATAGTGTGTTACGCAAAATATAATGCAAGCGTGAGCAAAGCGAGCTCGGAAGTTGAAGCTTCCCGACTCGGATAGGTTAGATTTTATGTGCGAGTTGGACCGCGTCCTCAACATGAAGCCTTTGTAAGCCACAACGACCGGTCCTGTGCCTCCTCATGCCAGGGCTTCCTATGGCTTTCACCAGGAGCTCCTCTTCCTTGCGGCCATCAGTTTCTGTGAGCCTGTGTGACAGACTCCTTCTAAAGCTCGATGTGTCAAGTTTACGGTCGGATTCTGTACTACAGGGCATATTGTAAGTTACGAGTACCGATCACCACGTTGCCCTCGTCCTCTCCGACCGACGCGTTCAGCCCGCCGACCATCCGCGACATCTCGCGGACTTGAAACGTCACCTGGACACACGATAAAACCGAAGTACATGACAGCAGATGCTACTTAAAACTGCATGCAGTAGTCCAGGTCCACACGGGCGATGTTTTAACCCGACGACTTTTTTTATCGCGCACTGGATTTCCAACTTTCAGTGTTGGGCCGAGCATGGAGAATCCAACAGATTGCATCCCAGCGCGGCGCGACAAAAACACATTGTTGGGATTTTAAACTGTCATGCGTTGAAAATCCAGAGCGTTTAAAAAAATCGTCGCGTTAAAACGTGGGCTAGCACCGAACACGATGCCCTTTAGCAAGACTACTATTATATGCAGCTTTTAGCAGGTTTTTGTAAGTACCTCGAGTCCATCGGGCGTGGCGTCTGGCCCGGAGGACACGTCGATATAGACGCACACGTTACGGAAACAACCGAGGTTGTCGAGCGCCTGTCGTACCTGCACACAAACTAATATGTCTACAAAATATGTAGTTACATTCTTGCAGGTCGGCAACACAGCGGGCGCATGGCACATTTTCGGACCACCATTTTCATTCAAACTAGTACACCAACAACAGCTGCTTCCGGGGCCATGTTGGCAATGAAGTAGACGGAAAAATAATAAAGTGCAAGTCAAAATTGATCTTACTCGACTGTACAGTACTCGGGCGATTTATGGCACATCAAGATGAATGTGCAATCAAAGCTGAAGTCTCTCGTATTTGCACGATTTATTAGACACTCAGCAAGGTAATGGGGTTAACTACCGGTTGCACAGGTTGCACTGGACGCGTGCATTTCAATAGTTATCGCCCCACAGCCCAGCAGTTTTTTCAGTTGCTAAAATACATTGTAAGTCGTAACTCTAACTGGGTTTGTATTCACAACCAGTCGATACGCTTCCGTACCGTATGGAACATTAAACAATGTTACCGTAGTGCGTAGTCCTCTAAACGTTGTTCACAAGTCCAAACCCCGAAAATCTTGTCAGATGTTCTCTATGGTTTATAGACGACCGCTATTCTTCCGACAGCTATCTGATCTGCTGTCGGGGGCAATGCAATTAAGTTATCGAAATGCGTCATTTTCGTCTGTTGAATGGCTGTGAATAGCTATGCTGATTCACTATAAGTAAGGGTGTGTGTGTGTGAATGTGGGGTAGTATAGGGTTGTTAGTGTGGGGTATCTGGGGTGAGAGTGCGGTGTGTGAGGGTGTGTGTGTTGTGTAGTGGGGGGCGTTCATGTGTGATTAACTTGAACAAGTAATAGTGTGTGTGTTTTATGTATGTGTAAGTACCTTTTGAGCACGAACGATGACATCCTCGAAGTCCTTCGCTTTGAACAGATCGTCGACGGTGCCCTTCACCACGTCATCTTTCGTACGCTTCAGTCCGTCAATGTTTACACGGTCCACGCGAGCCTGGAACATTATTCTTGTAAGAAAAAATCGAACGACGGCATGAAGGTGTCTCGATATGACGATATGTGATCCATCAACGGACCGGCCTCGGCAAGCGATGCTTTACCTTGAAGATCGACCAGTGCGGCTGTTAACTTATTAGCCATGAGCCCCTCAGAGTATGTAAGTACCTTGACACTGTTGAGCGCGTGGCCTGCCATGCGCACAACCTCCTCGTCCACTACCACTTCCTGTTTGTCTGGGACATCCACCGGAAAATGGGGTTCCACCTGAAACGCACACACAGAAAACATCTAGCTGTCACTGACGACATCTATGTTGGCCCATTTATCTCAAACTCAAAACATTTATTTCAATTAAACCATTTACAGGCAGGGAGTCGGTTACTGAAAGATGAAGCTAGTTGCCCATTCCAAAGCGTAGTAGGTTCCTAAGCAGCCTAAATACTGGTATTCAGCTGCATCCGGTTAGACTGGAAGCCGACCTCAACATCGTTGGGAAAAGGCTAGGCAGATGATGATGAGTAGGTTCCTAAGCAGAAGAACGGGCAAGACATTTCATGGACACTCCTTAAATTTTTGAATCATCCACACGACGATGAAAAAATGTTGGCCAAACATTGGCTGAGCCTGTCCAGTGGTCTCATGCGCGACTTTACTTGGTTTGATTGACTACTGAGCGCTCAGCATGGGGTCCTGGGCCTGATTTACAGTTCAGGCAAAGTTTTAATGTGTTTTTCGACTAGTATAATTCTCTTGAACTGCCCAGAGTCTCGATTTATGCCCGGTATAATATGGCAATAGGCCCCCACCCACTCCTATTACAAGGAAAATAAGAAAATAACTGGCAAACTGCAAAGTGTGGGCCTTCAGTGTTTTAGACACCTTTGCCTACTTAACTCTTACGGAATGCAGGCGTCATGTTCTGTAAATAATTTACCTTTGCGTGTACAATCCCCATTGTTTATATTATTTGACTAACTTCCTAAATACTTAACTAAACAAAACGCATTAAAATGAAAAATATCTAAATATTTAAGGAATCCTCTGCTAACTAAAGTAAACAAACATAATAAAATTGACGTTTTATGTCGTGAATGGATGACGCGATCATGAGGATGGGAAAGAGGTTTGATTTGCAAGCAAGTGATAAAGAAGATAAATTGCTTGCTTCGTTGTTCTAGTCGTCGAGTGAACTCGAGTGGTCGAAAGCGCAACAGCTGAGCTGGAGGTTCTGGGTTCAATATTCAAAATTGTTATGTATATTGTAGTTTTGTAAGAGATTGAAAGTGCAGGATCCAGTCTATCACGTTAAAAGTTATCAGAAAAACAAAATCAAAAACTTTTTGCAACCAACACGATGTCGACTGTTTTCTCAGTGCCACAACAAAACGTAACGTCAAAATGACAACGTCAGCCTGCTGACATAATGAATGTCAAGGATTGTTGTGTTGCGAAAAAAAAAAATTTAGCATTCTCTATCGTCTGCCCTTGTCTTTTCACACACATTTGAATGAGACAGAAATGTCAAGGCCAAAAATGAAAGATGTGCTTATTAACGGAGCGCAGTCCTAGTGGACGTGTCGTGCACATACGGTTAAAAATATTATTTTTATCACGGAACTCACTGATCTGAACTGCGATAATATAGAATTATAGCAAAAAGTACTTAAAATACAATAATTCTATCGAAAGATTTGACTCGTAACGTTCATAATAATTACGTAAATAAGCCTGAAAATCGTGGTCAAAGTTTACGTTTCTTTTGTCGATGTAAACAAAAGGGATGTTTTTAAAACAATGCGTGTGGTAAGGGGGCGTGAATGAAGCTCGTGCGCGACGAAATCTCGAGGACATTCAGAAGAAAATACTGGAGAATGAGCGGCGTCAGCAGAGAAGCTCCTCTTGGGGTGCAGTTTATTCAGAAGCTAAGCAATTATTGCTGCCCGCGACTGCAGATCAACCGATTACGATGGTGAGTCACTTAGGCTGTATAAGTGCTGGTGCTGTTCTAAGTTTTCAGAAAAGTAAAATCCATCAAATTATACTCAAACTCCTGGCGAATTTTGTTTGTTTACTTGGGTGCAATTTTTTTTTAAGTCTTCGATTTTCGTAAGACTTAGCTAGTCAGTGTGATGTGCCACTGCAACTAGAATCTAGGCTAAAGCCATTGCTGTCTGCAATGCCCAATCTTTTCTTTTTTGAAATCAGGATCTAATATAAATCTTGAAAAATATAAATTTAAGTATGGTAATCTTGAAGTTAATACTGCAAACAGAATAAACTAATAGTAAACTGACAAATCACCTTACTCTGCATTCATAAAAAGCAAGTGATACAGTTGAGCATGTGGTCATAGGTTTGATTCCTGGGTCGGGCAAAGTATTATTGGGTTTTTCCATCAGGAATTTTTCAGTAACAGCTCGAAGTCTGGACTTGGTCTGGTTGATGGCAATAGGCTCGCCCCTATTACATATTACTTAACATTACTGGTGAAATGTGGGTGTACTGGTGATACACCTCTGCCTAAGAGCCGTGCCACTCAGTGCTGTGCGTCACCACACCGCATAACATCTCGCCGCTCTGGTGATCACACGGGCAGGTGTGGTGTCGCAACGTTCTAACTGCGGCCACGCGGCGCCGCAGCGGCAACGAAAAGAGTGTTGGCTTGCCCTTCTCTACAACTTGATAATTTTGTACAGACTGTCGCTATCGTAGAGATGGGCAAGCCACGAAATATCCGCAGGAGTACCACAGGGCTCGGTTAATGGACCCGTATTGTATACCCTGTTTACTTCCGACTTGCCACAAATTCCCGATATCACAATTGCCACTTTCGCGGATGACACTGCCCTACTTGCCTCGCACAAATGTCCAACACAAGCATCTCACAAATTGCAAACCAGTTTAAAAGAAACTGAAGAATGGCTTGCCAAATGGAGAATTGCCGCCAGCGTATTAACATAATATTCTATACTATAGTAGGTATAGCAGAGTAGTTAATATTACGAGAGACAAAACCAGAGTAATAGTGTTCTGTGCACAGAACATTAAATTAAACTATTTGCCATGTGTCAGCTAGCCACGCCAATATACCAATAAATAGAATGTAAACTATATTAAAGCAAAAAAAAAAAGAAACAAAAAACTAAAAATATCAATGTGGCAGTACCTAGATGATTGATTATAATCATCTACTGCCACACATGGTACAACCGACAATGACTGACTCGCAGTAGGTGGTCATTGTCCTCTGATATATATGTTTTATAATTGACTTGCGTTGTATTACATATTATGTTGTCTGTCTTGTATCAAAGTCTATGACATTCAACATGGACAATACTAGTGATCGGTATCTCAACACTCAACTCAAATCAAACTCTTATGTACTATTAAAAATGATAATGGGTAATATTATATAAAAACAAATAATATTGTTAAAAAAGGAGATATAATAAATATTTAATAAAAAGGAAAACCATAAAAGCTCTCTTCCTCTTTCCTACTTATTTAAAATGTTGCTGTGCCCAACAGGGTCCATAATTGATTCTAATGATTTATACTTACCGTATGTGTACTACATTATGGATGCAATAAAGATTGAATTGAATTGATATATTTCATATGACAATAGGTAAATTATATATTATTAGCTGACCTGACAGACATTGCTCTGTCCAAATTTCAATAATCCATTCAAAATTCCCAAAGTAAATGCACTTTTAGCTTTTCCGAATTAGAGTCTTAGATATTATTAGAAAAGAATTGAGGTTCCATGCAAAAAATAATAAACTGGATATTTTCCGACATCCACGCGGTCTAAGCTGCGGGCAGAAGCTAGTAAATAATAAAATATATGTATGTAGGTACACACGGCGACACATCAAGCTACACAGTTCCAGTTTCAGCTGACCTCGCATCGTATAGGTTTGTCGTACAATCAGAAGTCAGCTTATACTGGTTATGTATAGCTCGATGTGTAGCCGTGCGTACACTCTAGCTAAAGCAAAAACATTATTCATCAACAGTTTCTCTTAGAATGCTCTTATTCTTCGGTTACTGAAATAAGATACAAATCACAAAATAAATAATCTATTGCAAAAAGCTTCTAAGTTCATTCAAACCTTTAAGACAAAATGGTTGTTGAATTTATTAAGTTTTTGCCCTCAATTGTATTATTTAACGAAATGATTCAACCATTTGACTTATCAAGAATATTATCTAACAGTTAAAACGATCCAAGGTTCTGGCTATTACTGATGCGTTACCTACTACAGGTCACGGTTACATCAACTACTCGTAGTAAAGTCAGGGAAAATTATTGTTTATCGAATTGACTACCAACTTAAATTACCATTATTAATAGTATACTAGCTTCTGCCCGCGACTTCATTGGCGTGAAAGTCGAAAGATACACAATATACTAAAATAACAGCCACATTTTCATAAAACTGCCTCGGGCCCGACACACCGCATCGCATCGCGTCGGCCGCCCGCGCTATTGCTAAGTTTTCGCTTAGCGTTCTTTTTGACTCTGCTCGGCTCCTAAGGATCGGAGCGAGATGTTAGTAGTCTATTACCTTCCTCAACAATGGAGCTATCAAACGCAAAAATATTTTTTCAAATAGGTACAACTGGTAGTTCTAGAGATTAGCGCGTCCAAACAAACAAACTCTTCAGCTTTATTACCTGCTAGCTTCTGCCCGCGACTTCGCCCGCGTGAAATTTCTTGCTCCCCCGATCCACCTCGTTGCATCGCATCGCCTGCGCGGGCTAATACTTTGTTTTCGCTTAGAGTTCTTTTTCTGCCTTTTTCCTTTTGCTCGGTTCATAAGGGTCGTAGCGCGATTTTATAAGCCTTATTACCTTCCTCAACATTTAGGCTAACAAATGCAAGCATTATTTTCAAATTCAGCTAGTAGGTAGTTCCAACAAACTAGGGGACCGAGGTTTATTTAAAAACGATGATTAAAGTTTGAGCTAATCACTACTTAACTTTAAGCAACGTTTATAAATAAAGGGGTAAGTGTTCAGCAGCAGTCAGCTCCTGTAGTCACAGCTACAGTTATATACATTCAAATCACAACTGTCATTCTTTGACAGTTGTATAAAATGGCTATAACACAGCAAAAGACGACATCGGCTTTGCTTGCAATTTATTAAAAAAAAAACAGAAAATTGACGTAGTGCGTCAATTTTATAAACTGCTAGACATCGGCACTATTGTCATAGAGAAAAATAGAATAGAATAGACGCTGACAGTGTGGTAACTTATAGTATTATTTGGCCTCTACAACAATAAATAATAAAAAATGTAATAAAAGAATCGTGTTTTGGTTTACTAAATATAAATAAAATGTACAATTGAATATTGTACGGTGCGTATTGTATAGCACAAGCAGCCTGTAGTGTTCCCACTGCTGGGACGCAGACCTCATCTCGGTGAGAGGTAGTGGGCCGTAATCCACCACGCGGGCCTAGTGCGGGTTGGTAGATGTCACATGTCTTCGAATTTTTAGTTCTAGGTCATGCCGGTTTTCTCACGATGTTTTCCTTCACCGCTTTGAGAGCAGTGGTCATGAAATGACGAAAACGCGCCTGCCTGGGTTCGAACCCACGACCTACAACTCGTAAGCCGGGCCCGTTACCACGCGTGTTGTGTGGGTAACCCTTCGTGTGCGAGTCTGACTCGCACTTGGCCGGTTTATTACAATGTAATGAAGTTAATTGCTCAGTGGAACCAGTTTGTTAATTATTATCAGCTAGCCTTGTATCTACTGTTTGTTTCGCTCTGAGGCTGAATATCAATGTGGCGCGTGGCGCGGCGTTATCTATCCACAGCGTGTAGCAGGAGTTATAACAGCCAATAAAGTCCTCTCCGTGTCTCGGAATTGGTCCCGGTTGACAGTCGCAACGGGTCGTCAGAATTCCGAAAGTCTGACAACCGCAGTCTTAACAAGTATCGTGTTACCTAGTAATTGGGTTGTGGAGATCAGATAGGCAGTCGCTCCATGTAAAATACTGGTATTGAGATGCAACCGGTTAGACTGGGAGCCGATCCCAAAATAGTTCGGAAGAGACAGGTAGATGATGGTCACCTTATTCTAATGATCTAATCTCGCTAAATAAAAAGTACGCATGTTGCTAAATAATACCTATTTCCTTAAAACATAATTACAAAACACTGGTTAAAAGATAAATAAAATGAGAAACACGACCATATTATCAAGTCATTACGAATTTGTATGTACATGAATAAAGCATTAAAAGATAACTATTATCTAATAGGTTATCTAGTAGGCTCCCCCCTATTACATGGGACTTAATGGGTGTTCCTGTACAGCAGTGGTGGCGCAGTGGAAACGACCACGACTTACTAGTTGTAGGTCGTAGGTTCGAACCCAGCCAGGCGCGTTACTTTGTCACCACTGCTCTCAAAACGATGAAGGGAAACAGTGAGGAAACCGGCATGTCCTAGACCCAAAAATTATAAGACATGTGACATCTAACAACCCGCACTGGGCCTGCGTGGTGAACTACGGTAGGCCCACTCCCTCTTACAAAGATCAGGCCTGTGTTCCAGCCAGCAGTGGGAACATTACCTATAGGCTGATTATTACACATCTGCGTACCCCATCGGGGAATTCAGGCGTGCTCATACCTACCTTGTGTTCGATCATGTAAGGCGGCATGTTATGTTTTGTTCGACCATGTAATATGGCATTGTAAACATAATTTTATTACTTTTGGATGTGGCCTAAATGTTTTCAAAGCATTGTTTTTATGAATCATTCAAACAAAAGATGATAACGTAATTATTATTACAAGAGTCGGTCATCATTTTACTAACGCTAATAGAGACAGTCCATTCAAACTTAAACGAATATCAACTTTATACTAACGCAGCATCTCCCTGCAGAGTGTACCTATCGTGGTCCACTTGGAAGTCCCTGAACCCAGTGGCGTATTTTAAGATTCAGCGCCCTGGGCATGTAAGATTTGCCGTCACATAAATTAACGGAAAACAGCAAAAACTTTTAATGAGATATAAAAAATTAAATCCAGCAGTTTGTCGATGTGGGCTGAGAATGATAATTATGATAAATGAAAAAACTAAAAAGTCCATACTTACATAGAAATAAACACCATTTATTTCAATATTACATTTTTTTCCGATGAACACATTGGTTAGCAAACTCATCAATGACACTCATAATTAACGGAGCTTGTTAAGTCAGCTTCTATAATCAGAATAGCTAAACTGTTTAAACGTTCATATAAGATCGCTGCATGGAGCCGATCGTTGTATGAAGCCAACTTTTCGTACCTACCTATCAATTCAATTCATTTATTGCATCAAATATGGTAGGTACAATATGAAGTTCTTATAATAAAATATTTAGTACTTAACACACATTTGGCCAATATTTAACATGCGATACTACAAGTTTTTACATTTAAGATATTAATTATTAGGTAACTATATTTTGTAAATTTATGTATCTACTAAATAGTTCAATATTATCTGTGCTCTATTGAATAAAATTTACAGGGACAATGGCGCCGATTCCCTTGTTCACAAACTAAACTAAATTTAAGTTCAGTGCATCTTTTTCTTTGTATTTCATTAAGAAAGGACAAAAGATAAATTTTAGTTTAGTCCTGTCAAATTAATCAGCGCCTGACACTACTCCATACAAGTTTAGACGTGGTTAAAGCTTGCCTACTAAAATTATGTCAGGCGCTGATTAATTTGACAGAACTAAACTAAAACGTATCTTCTGTCCTTTTCTTAATGAAATAAAAAGAAAAAGATGCTTATTTCATTGTCCACGTGTTTACTATCTTTGTTTGTTGTCCACACGGTGTCAGTTTAAGCTGACCTCGCATTTTGTAGGCTTTTCTTTCAGTGACAGGTCAGCCTATACTGGAAATATATAATTTTGTCATCGTTTGTACAGCCAGCAACAAAAGTCGACCAACACTCCAATTTTTTAAATCTCAGTTATTGAGTAAAATATTAGTTCAAAATTGCAGTAGAAGTACAGTGCAATTTTGAACAAATATTTTGCTCAATAACAGGGATTAAAAAAACTGAAATGTTAATCGACTTTTGTTGCTGACTGTACAACATTATAAATACCGTTATCTGTTATTGCATTTTAAAATTGTGTTGTGTTATCTCATAATTAGTGGCTATAGTTAATTAACTAATTTAACATTAAACAATATATACACTATCACCTTTCGGTATAATTGCTTGACCTACTGAGACTTATTTCCTTTCTTACTTAATTCTGGCCGTACCTATACAGCAGGGTGACGGACATCGACGCGCAAACTGAGCGATGAATCCAGCACATGATTCTAGAACCCCTAGCGTCGACTTTTTTAGGGTTCCGTTCCCAAAGGGTAAAAACGGGACGCTATTACTAAGACTCCAGTGTCAGTCTGTCTGTCTGTCATCAGGCTGTATCTCATGAACCGCCATAGCTAGATAGTTGAAATTTTCACAGATTATGTATTTCTGTTACCGCTATAACAACAAAGTTAAAATTTAAAGGTATATAAAAGAAACGTTGTTTCGGCGTTTTATGCCTTGTGGTACGTAACCCTTCGTGTGCGAATCCGACTCGCACTTGGCCGGTTTTTTTTATCCGGTCTTTACCCGCATTGTTAACCTTCGTTATTCAAGGAACTCTTGTGCGTTTCATGTTTCACCCAGCGGTTTAGGCCGTGCGTTGTAATAATAATAATAATAATTGTATGTATGTAATAATTGTATGTATAATAATAATAAAGGTGTTATCCCGAAACAAATATTCAATAGTTTTAATGCACTAAATCTATCTTAATACACATACATAACACTACAAAAAGCTGCCATATTAAACACTTGCCGCATAGTAAGATAATTTTTACAATTAGACTTGGACAATAATTTCACTGCAGTACAGAGCAATTTACCTTCCTAAAATAATAACTAGAATCTCACCTTGGTTCACACCCGTGAGATTCTAAAAATACCAGGTACTAACCTGAGAAAATTAAATTTAAAAACCATAATAATAATAATTTATTTTGTCTGTCGGTGAATAATTTAAGAATGTTACAAGTAGATTACTAGTATATTCTAGCCTGCCGTTCTAAACGACGCAAAATCAATCTCCGTGGTCCTCTTCCAGTCTAACCGAATGCAGCTACATGAATACCAGTACTTTACATGGAGCGACTGTCTATCCGACCTCCACACAACTCAGTTACCGGGTTACACGATGCTTTCGGGCTTCTGACAACCCATAACGACTGTCGAAGATCTACTAATAACAGCCGGGGCCAACAGCTTAACGTGCTTTCTAAGGCATGTGTGGGCTCACTGGCTCAGTATGTAACGGAGTCACCCACCGACCGACCTCGGCAAGCGTTGCTTAACCTTGAAGATCGACCCGCGTGGCTGTTATTAATTAGCCACGAGCCCCTAAACGAGGCATCAGATTAACTGTCACAGTACCTTTTATAGTATAAACTCGCATGCGCCTACGTGGAGTTAGCCTTTATCGCCTTATAGAGTTCGATAAAGAAATCAAATACATAGTTACACAATGTGTGACGCATCTGGAACATCATCATCATTCATCATTTCAGCCGAAAGACGTCCACTGCTGGACATAGGCCTCCCCGCAATAAAATGCAATGCTAAATATTTTTTTATATATAAAGCTTCGTGTAATTTATCATTGAGCAATAAAGAAAAATACACGAAAAAAAATGGTCGTCATATGATATGTTTAAGTCCCATGTAATAGCGGGCGAGCTAACAACTGGGCACAAATCCAGCCTCCGGGCTGCTACTGAGAAATTCGTAATGGAAAAATTCCAATAACATGACCGACCTGGGAATTGAATCCAGGACCTCATGCTCAGCAACCACGACGTCTACGGCCTCCATTTTTCCTTTTTTGAAACGTCACGAGTCTAATGATATCGCAACAAGCGACGTTTGATGTACCCAGATGTTTAGAAGCTTTAGGGGAATAAAAAAATCCACATAAACACAAACACATACAGAAAACGGCCATATGTAAATCTGGCACTTCGAGTTCTAGCAAAATGTCTGCTTTGTCTCGCGTCGTCTCTGTCACACTCACACATAGGCCTGTGTGACAGTCACTTTCTAAAAACAAAAAAGCTCGTTACCACTGATGCGCGGTGAATACCAGACTAGGTCTAAAAAAACATTACTCTTCTTTGCAGTCGACATGAAATATTCTATCTTACTTGCTAATAATGTTCGTCGTTCTGACTACCCAGAACCGAAAACTCTTGACTAACCAGTCTTACCAAGGGGTATCGTATTACTTAGTAACTGGGTTGTGGATGTCAGACCAGACAATCGCTTCACGACAAAATACTGGTATTCAGTCAGCTGCATCCGGCTCCAGCATCCGGTTGGACTGAAAGCCGACGCCAATATAGTTGAGAAAAAGGCAGGCAGATGATGACTTGATAATAATCTTATATTCACTGACAGACAACGCACCTACACCGTGTCTAGAAGCATGAAATTTAGCCCAAGAGTTCCTTTCGTAACGAAAGTCAGCACTAAGGGAAGTTTTTTGAAAATTCACCCCTAAAACCTGAATCGGGGATGAAGGTTTTATCGATACAGCCAGTAATTTATCGTCGGATATAAAAAAAAAACTGCTGTTTCATAGAAAAGTGCAATACTACGGTCAATGGTCAAAATGTATGGATGGAACAGTTTTTTTTTTTAATAACAGATAAAATTTCAACGCACTGGGTTTCAGAATCATGTCAGTACCTGAATCTATGGTAACAGGTTGTGCGTTATGTCCCTGCCAGCCTGTATATAAATTCTCTAGTTTATCTTGTGTCTTCTCCTCATCCGCAGGTACCAAGCCTCAGTGCTCATGCTGACGTTCTTCACGTACATGACGTATCACCTGACGAGGAAGCCGATCTCCGTGGTAAAGTCTGTGCTACATCAGAACTGCTCGGCGCTGGTGCCGCCGCCCGGGACCGACCCCAATGACGACCAGTGGTGTAACTGGGCTCCTTTTAGTGAGTATAGCTGCATAACAACAACATTCCCCACAAACCCCCTTCTAACCCTTCGATAAGCTAGCGTTAGGTTAGGGGAATTCTAGCATCTAGCAGATTCCCGCGACACGACCTGGTGATCGTCGGTCCTCCTTGTGGGACACCGACCCACGGTATGCCTTCCGGAATTCACCATTGCAGAACTTTTCTGAAGTACTGACCGTGGCGTCCTGGGTTCGATCCCTAAATCAGGCAAAGATACACCTCTGCCACTGCCTTTGGGAAAAAGACAGGCGTGTTATGTTATGTATATCTCGTACTGACGACAGAGCAGTCACTCTCAAAGCATGTAATGTAATACGTTGCATCTAATTGTTACAGATACGACCGATGCCAACACGTTACTCGGAGCTCTGGACTCCGCCTTCCTGTTCTCATATGCGGGCGCCATGTTCGTCTCAGGTAAATTAACTATCTTTTCTCGACTACTATCTATCTATACTGTACTAGACTTCTATTTATTGAGTAAAAATCAGCCTTTTAACTTGCTTACATCTTGTTGCATAGATGTTTGATTACTTTAAACATTCAGAGTGATTATTTCAAACATCTAAGCAACAAGATGTACGCTAGTTAAAAAAAAATATGGATGTCACGTGATCAACTTTGAACGTTAATATCTCGGAAACGTGACGCTTTACAAGGTTTGGTTCTATAATATTTTCCGTTACCTAAATCGAAAGCTGACATCAATGTATTGATGATTTGATCGATTGTTGTTGATTGATTTAGGTACCACGCGTGGCCGCCATTTTGAAAAAAAAAAAACAAAATGGCGCGGTATTATGTATGTCAGGCTCCATATAAAAATCTTCAATGCCCTTTTAAAAATGGAAGTATTTTAATGTTACTTAGAATTTATTATACTCACCAACTCAGCTGTCTGCAAAGTTAGAAGAACTTGATTCTATACGATACACCAAGTACTATTAGTTATTCTGTGACCACACACATACGCTGCGACAGGTTATACAGAAGACCGAAGAGTATAACCTGCCTCTCTGCTTAGCGTTTGTGGACTACGAGAAAGCCTTTGATTCGAACGAGACATGGGCTGTGCTGCAGTCTCTTCAACGGTGCCAGATCGACTATCTTGTAAGTTGATTGAGAAAATTTGACAGTTTCGGGTAGCTTGATGTGCTGGCGTCTGTACATCGAGGTGCTGAAGTGTCTGTACGAAAACGCCACTATGTCTGTCCGACTCCAGGACCAGACCTCCAAACCTATCCTTCTGAAGCGAGGTGTGAGACAGGTAGACGTTATCTCTCCGAAACAGTTCACCGCTGCACTGGAGGACGTTTTCAAGGTTTTGGACTGGAAAGGGGCTGGCATTAACATCAATGGCGAGTTCATAACTCACCTTCGGTTTGCCGACGATATCGTAGTCATGGCTGAGACTATAGAGGACCTCAGTACAATGCTCGATGATCTCATAGAGCCTCCGAAAGAGTGGGTCTTAAAGTGAACATGGACAAAACGAAGGTCATATCAAATGCCCATGTAACACCCACTCTCATAAAGATCGGAGACGCTACACTCGAAGTCGTGGACGAGTATGTTAACATAAGACAAACTGTCCAGTTAGGTAGGTCTAGCTTCGAGAAAGAGGTCAATCGTCGAATCCGACTCGGCTGGGCAGCGTTCGGGAAGCTACGCAATATCTTCTCGTACCACATACCGCTGTGTCTCAAGACGACAGTCTTTGACCAGTGCGTATTGCCAGTGATGACTTATGGCACTGAAACGTGGTCGCTCACAATGGGCCTTATAAGAAGGCTAAAAGTCACCCAAAGGGCAATGGAGAGGGCTATGCTTGGAGTTTCCCTGCGTGATCGAGTCAGGAATGAGGTGATCCGCAAGAGAACCAAGGTAACCGACATAGCCCGAAGAATTGCCAAACTTAAGTGGCAGTGGGCAGGGCACATTGCTCGCAGAACAGATGGCCGATGGGGCCGAAAGGTTCTGGTGTGGCGACCGCGTACCGGAAGACGTAGCGTTCGAAGACCTCCCACAAGGTGGTCCGACGACCTTGTGAAGGCCGCAGGAACCCTTTGGATGCGAGAAGCACAGAACCGGTCGAAGTGGAGGTGCTTGGGGGAAGCCTATGTCCAGCAGTGGACGTCTTTCGGCTGAAATGATGAAATGGAATGAAAGGCCATCTGTGTGGATGCATCGCTCGCCCTCGACATTCAAGCTCGTGGTTTCGATAGCTGCGTCGACACAAATATTTGCATGGTCTGCAGCTGTTTTAGCAATATGCGTTATGTTCTTGAATTAAATTAATTGATATCGTAATTTTGTTGCCTCTTCAAGGATTCTAGAAGAAGGTTTAATAAAACATTTATTTACAAATAACATAACCTCACTCGGACGCCTGAGGGTGGACGTCGCCCTCGAGGTAGACCACGGCGAAGGTGGTGTGACGATCTGGTAACGTTTGCAGGGCCAACAAGGCCAGAGGTCGCACAAGACAGGGAGGTTGGGAAGGAAAAAGGGGAGCAGTAGGATAAAATATAAGTAGGCAAACGAAAAAAATAATCATGACCTCATAGTTTTAATAATAACTAGCTGTGCCCCGCGGTCTCACCCGCATAATAGTCGATCCCGTGGGAATATCGGGATAAAATGTAGCCTCTATGTTAATCCCGGGTGTCAGCTACCTCCATACAAAATTTTATCAAAATTGGTCCAGCCGTTTGAACGTGAAGAAGTAACAAATACAAAACACACACACACACTCACAAACTTTCGCCTTTATAAAATTAGTGCGATTTAGTTACAAGCGAGACATTCACTCAGAATTGTTTTAATTTTACAATCTACAAAAAAAGTGTACGAAATTCGTATCTACCTCACCAAGCAACTGATAAGGTCTATTCAAATTCATGTTTCCAGTTAATGTTATTTCAAATTAAACAAATATCAACTTTATTTTAGTGAGAATCAGTTGATTTCAGAGTGACTAGTACTATAAAAATACTGAATTTTATTGTGTAGGTGTTTAAGTTATTTTTCCAATAACTCTTATTAGTTTACATGTTTGGTAACTAAATCCCGAACGCAGGTTAGGTGGGGTTGATAATTGTCACCGACCGAACTATATGCTTCTGCCTATCCCGTCGTGGAATACAAGCGTGATGTTATGTTTATGTTGCAGGTATGATAGCTGAGAGAGTGGATCTACGATACTTCTTGTCATTCGGCATGTTGACTTCTGCCATCTTTTGTTACCTGTTCGGCATCGGACGGACGTACAATATACATAACATATCATACTATTTATTAGTGCAGGTTAGTGCAAACATATTTATTTATAGAAGGTTAAATTAAATTACTTGGCGAAACTTCACAGACGTGATGAATGATGAAAAAAATGCAGAAATAATTTTGTTTTTTTAGTTAAATAACAAAAACAAACCCAGAAATGATTTTGGTTTCCATACTTTTTTCGAGAAATACTATGAAATACAAGCTTATTTTTGCAGTCGATAAAATTAATAATGTGCATGCTCAAATACCTACTCATCCCAACTACTCATCCCTTCACTGTGCGTGGTCGGTGGTCGACAGTCACTTGGCCGGTTTTTTTATTTTATTATTATTTGGTAAAGATCAACATCACGTCTGTGAAGATTCGCCAGATAATTTCGTTAACAAATAAAGTAACTCTTTCAACATAGATTTGCCCACTTTCCAGGCTGGGGCAGGCATTGCCCAGACGACTGGCTGGCCGGGCACGGTCGCTATAGTGGGCAAATGGTTCGGTAATAGCAAGAAAGGACTCATCTTTGGAATATGGAACTCGCACACTTCGTTGGGAAATATATTGGGTAAGTTGCCCAGTTGTGGGCTATTTTTAACTAGGGCTGGCAGAATTGTTGCCTTTGCCGATGGCTGCTAGTACGGTTCCCGCACGAAACATATACAGATATTCCAAAAAAATGGCCTTCGGGAATCATCGTCTATCTTCGAAGAAACGAACGCGCGATGATGAGATCTCATATAGAGCTGTTTCAACCATGGCTTGATTACCAATTTTGTATTACTATGATTACAAAAATTGTAGATTAATAACTCTATGTAATTCCAAAAAACTTTTGAGTGACAAATGACCCGAATAAGTAACCCGACAGAAAGAAAACTTCATACAAACTTTTACTGACAGGTTTATCTTTACTACAAAGCTCAGCAGGAAAAATGAAGTTTTTGCGTCTGCGGGGGGTTATTCTATGGGGCTTCGTTCGTGCTAATTCGGAAACACGAAGAGTACCGAAGTGCATAACTTATCTGGTTAACCTGTAGTCGCACGGACGTAAATGTACCGCGGCCGGATTTTTCGGCGCACTGGATTTTCAACGCAATGCTTAGCGCCGAGAGTTGAAAATCCAACAGTGTGGTTTTTTGACGCGCTGGGATGCGCTCTGTTGGATTCTCAATGCTCCGCTCAACACCGAGAGTTGAAAATCCAACAGTGTGGTTTTTTGACGCGCTAGGATGCGCTCTGTTGGATTCTCAATGCTCCGCTCAACACCGAGAGTTGAAAATCCAGTGCGCGATTAAATCCCGCCGCGATATTTTCCCGTCCTTACAAACGTCGCCTAACAGATAATTTTTTTCGAAATAAGTACGGGAGTGATAAATTCGTAAAATATCTATAATTATGGATGTGTTTCAAAGAAAAAAAAGTTATTTTAAGAAAACTCAAATAGCAAAGACTTATAGAACCGACATTTACTCGCGTATTTGAATTGTTTTATAAACATTGATAAGAGATATTTCAGTTAGAAGGCCATGTTTTACATCAAACAAATTCACTGTAATTCTTAACACCTGTATCTATTTCTGTACCGATGATCCACAATAAATATGATTGAAATTGTTACTACTTTTGAAAGATTTAGTTTTGAGTATTTTTTACAGTTTTTAATTAGAATACAATTCAACATTTGCTACATGTTGAATTACAGAGTTCAATAAAATATGGCACTCAAATCTGCGTGAGCCTGAAATTGAAACATATCATATCATTAAGGTTGACACTAACTAACTGTCACATTCGTCTTGATCGCGATAAATAGAGCATGTCGTTTTATTGTAAGTATAATACCTTAGGCCGAAATCGTTACTCCTGTCACTGTCGCTCTACTGTCAAACTACAAATGCAAGATAGTGACGGGATCTATGTCTAAGTCAAAGTAAGAGCAAAGTAACGTTTATAGACCTCGGCCTTAGGGTGCAGGTGGTAAGTAAAGTAATCAACTCGCGAGGTCGCCTGTACATATTAAGGTGAGTATAGACTAGAGATTTATCGAACCGCACTTCGAACAGCACGCTCGATGTTTTGTTACAACTTGATTTAAAAAACCAATGACCATATTGGTGTAACATTTTATCGAACAAAGGCACAAGCGGTACCTTTAGGTCCGACATTTCCACAATGAACGCAAGGTAGAAAGAAATGTTACAGGTAAATGCTCTTGCTCACTCACCGTGAGCATTACGTCGAACGCAGCGTCGAGCATTCGCAGAAACGTTACATTACATGGAAATGCTTTTGGAAACTGAGCTTTTACCTGTATTGTACCATTTTGTAAGAACGTTACATTACATGGAAATGTTCGAGAAAATGCTCTAGTGTATACTCACCTTTAAGGCTGCTCTCTCGAAAAAAGCTTGAAAAAAGCATGCAGATGAAGCCATTTTTTGTCGGCATTTACAGAGAAATTACATCTGAAAAAAATCCTTAGTAATCTTCATGATATAATACGTAATTTGGTTTAGCCATAATTTTTCTACCGATATCACATAATTAAAAAAAAAATCACCAAATCACCTCCAAATCATTGAGATGAAACCGTTTTACTCCTTCATTTTTTATCAAAAGAGTGTAAAAAAATATATCTACATCTTTGCAATACAAAGGAGAATAATTTGGTTTTGTTACTTTTTTAAAATATGTATTATTTTTATGATAATAAATTAAAAAGGCCTCTGATAAAGGACTGCGTCTACATCACCCCCGCACTCGTCCATAAATTTAGTGCGGGGCGCATCGTGTTGCTAGGTGGACGTATGTCGCGTTGCGAGAACTCCGCACTACGAAATAAAATCGTAAAATATTACTGCAAAAACAAAAAGTGTACCTACCCAAGCGGGGTTTTATGAAACTTATGCGCTGTCCATTACTCTGTGTACATAGGTACTGTTTATAAAATACATACCTCATTCAAACGAAAGTTGTAAGTACTAGTAGTGAATGATCACAGAAGGTCCACGTCCACGAAATGATTCAGCCAATATTATAAATTTTACTTTTCGGTGCCTAAGTAAAGTCTATTATTCTGATGCGTTGCGATTATTTGTGACATATTGTGACACAAAACTGAAAATGCTCCTAAAGTAGGTATTAATTATGATTATAGGTTACGTACTTGCTAATAATTTGTCAATTTATTGATTACCGGCGTAATTATTTTCAAATAAAAAAATCAAATCAAATCATTTATTTGCATAAAACAGGTTCAGTGGATGTTAAAAAAGGTCAAATGGTACACTGTTAATAACCATATAAGGTGTGCAAATATAAAACAAGAATGTTAACTGTTAATTTCACTATTCAATAAAGTACGGACGCCAAGCACATCAACCTACCCGAAACTGTAAAATTTTCGCAATCAACTTTGAACCTTATGCTTTAGTGATAAAGTTGAAAATCTATTAAAGAAATCTGACAGACTGTAGTAACTTGATGTGCTGGCGTCTGTACAATGTCATTGAAAATAAAATTATCGTAAATACAGATCAGTCAACAAAATAAGGAATTAAAAATAATAATGTCATACAATAGTAAAAAGTAGTAGTTCAATAGTACATATGTATAACAGGCTGGATTTTTTTAACCTCACCTAGAGGGCAAGTACTCTAAACACTGGAGATAGCAAATTTTACTCAAAGGAAAATCCCTTCATTAAAAAAAAAACAAATCTGCATTCAAAGATTTTCGAAAATTCGCTTGCCGCTCTCGGGAATCGAACCGGCTAAAATCCGAAAAAATAATACCCTGTACTTTTATGGCATCAATCGATAGGGTCAATCATAAGGATCAAATCTCTCTATGGCAGATCGAAAGTCGAATACTTTTTACTCGACTTCTATCGTCGCGGGTGACATCAATCAATCAATTAAATCAGCCTATCGCAGACCGCGGGTGGCACAGACTACATAATTTTAGAAAAACAAATTGGTAGTCATGTTTTTTATTATAATTATCACTTATCATTACTAGATCCATGTGGGCTAAAGTGGGTCAATAATATTATTCAACTAATTAAATCAAATAAAAAAATCATTACCTATACGTAGTGAATCAATTAGTTCTACCAGAGAAGTTGAAGGTGATTCTGTTGATTTGGATGTGAATGTATTTTTTTTTTACAAATTATGAACCTATATTTTTGTTTTACTTGTAAATATATGTATAACTGCATTCATTTTAGGAACAAGATGATTTGGGCATTCAAAAACTACGGTCTCTATTGGATGACAAATGGTGACTCACAAGCATCTTGTAAGGTCTGTCGAAGAACTTGAAGATTATTCAGCTGAATTTTAGTTATAATATATTTGTTTATAAAAAATATAACAAATAATATGACATACACTAGTGATAATTATACTACCTATACCTACCTACCTACCTACCCTACCTGCCTACCTATCTACCCTACCTTCCTATCTGCCTTACCCTAACTACCTACCTACCCTACATACCTACCTACCTATCTACGTACATGCCTACCTACCCTTCTTCTCTTCATAGAAACCTTCCTAAGACTTCAACGAATATTAAAAAAAAAACCGAATTGGTCCAGCCATTCCTGAGTTTTGCGCTTAGCAGCACATTTAGCCATTAATTTTAGTTAAAAAGATACATTAAGTTGTTTACCACATGGTAAGCCAGGCTGATTTATATTAAGGGTATAGCTTCTACTCACGGCCTCGAAAGCTTCTAACAATTTTATTCGTAACCATAGCCCGAAAAGTACATCCATATCAATAGATAATACCTAAATAAAACCAAAACTGGACCATTGTAAATACAGGGTGTCCCAGAACTCAACGTCAAGCCGACACGGGGTGACAGGATTGATCATAACCATCACGAGAAAAATCTGAAAAAAAATCTATCCCATGCAGTTTGAAAATTATGGGCATTTTAAGAAAAACCTAGAATTTTGATCAAACTGTAACATTTTTCGGTTAATGTGGTTATTCTTTTTTATTTTTGTTCATTTGAACTTTGGAAACGTAATCCTAAATAACATTTCTAGAATCCCAATAAAAAATAATGACACAATTGCCTCAAGTTTCCGAGAATTGAGACTATTCGTTAAACTACGAATTTAAAATTTTCAAGATTCGTCGACTTTGATAGGCCCTCCTTTAAAAAAAATCACTATCTGTCTCGCTCACTCATGTACCCACTATCCATCTCTCTCATCATTTTGCCTTAAAATTAAGAACCTACCTAGAGCTTGTGTGAATCAAAAACATTTTAACTGAGATAGCAAAAATCGGGTTACTTGAGGTTTTAATTTTTTTACTCTTTTTTATTGTATGGAACTAACAAGTATTGTACCATTTTAGAATTCTGATTAAATGCGCCAACTTTTAATGCCACTTGCCAAGGCACTCTAGTACATTTTTTTTAAAGGAGGGCCAATCAAAGTCGACGAATCTTGAAAATTTTAAATTCGTAGTTTAACGAATAGTCTCAATTCTCGGAAACTTGAGGCAATCGTGTCATTATTTTTTATTGGGATTCTAGAAATGTTATTTAGGATTACGTTTCCAAAGTTTAATTGAACAAAAATAAAAAAGAATAACCACAATAACCGAAAAATGGTACAGTTTGATCAAATTTCTAGGTTTTTCTTAAAATGCCCATAATTTTCAAACTGCATGGGATAGATTTTTTTTTATATTTTTCTCGTGATGGTTATGATTAATTCTGTCATCCCGTTTCGGCTTGACGTTGAGTTCTGGGACACCCTGTATATGTGGTACACATAATTATTTAACTTTCACGATGACTTGACCTTCTGTGTGATTATTTACACAAACAAATTGTAAATAAGTTGCCATCTGATCACAGTGGACAAACAATAACATTTTGCTCCTACGTGCCTTTACAAAAATTTTTAATAAGGTTTAGGCCAATTACATGTAAAAATTTAGAAAAATTAAATAATTCTTTGGCCAGTAAATTATGTGTTCAGAGTTTTAATAATTTATGTGACCCAAATGAGTTTTACGCCGAGTTCTTTTCACTATTAAACACGCAATTTAATGACACTTTCCCACTAAAGACTAAAAGTATTTACACAAAGTTCTTATTTAGCGATTGGGCGACTCCAGGTATTCGTAAAAGCAGGGAAAACCTCTTTGAACTTTATGGCATGAAGCAACATATGAATAGCACAAGCTTTCATCAGTATGTTGCAACTTATTCTAAGACTTTCAAAAGTGTATGCAAAACAGCTAAAGCTCTTTATATTAGCAATAAAATAAAATCAGCCGATGATAAAATAAAAACTACCTGGCAAATAATAAATAATGAAACAGGTAGGAAAAAACAGCGTAATAATGAATTTAATTTAGAGACTGCACATGGCCCTATCAATTCAGATATAGAAATTGCCCAGGAATTCGAAAATTTTTTTGCAAATATTCCTATTAAAACTACCGAAGCTTTGAATTCCTCACCCGCGCTTTCTGCTGACTTACTTAGAAAGAATGTTGAAGCATGCCCTTCGGAGTTTGGGTTTCAACATACAAACCCCCAGGCTGTTATAAAAGCTTTTAAAGATCTTAAAATAAAATCAACAGAAGATCTTTGGGGAATGTCTGTAAAAGTTTGTAGATCTATCATCGAAACGATTGCGCCCTATTTAGCTTTCATATTTAACATCAGTGTAGACCAAGGAGTCTTTCCGGATCTCATGAAATACAGTAAAGTAGTTCCTTTGTTCAAATCCGGTGATAGTAAAGAACCCAACAATTATAGGCCTGTCTCAATTCTGCCGGTTCTCAGTAAGGTGTTTGAAAAGTTGATGCTCAATCAAATGTTACGCCACTTTAATAAAAATTCCATCTTTCATGAACAACAGTACGGTTTCACCAAAGGGCGTTGTACCACTGACGCCGGTGTCAACCTAATAAAGAACATTTTTAACGCCTGGGAGGAAGCACAAGATGCTATTGGAATCTTTTGCGACCTCTCTAAGGCGTTCGATTGCGTAAATCATGAGACACTTCTGCTGAAACTTGAGCACTATGGGATTAGGAATTTAGCTCTTGATTTACTAAAGTCATACCTAAAAGACAGAAAGCTTAAAGTACAAGTAAACGGCGTAAACTCAGTAGGGTCTGAAATAGCAATGGGCGTTCCTCAAGGTTCTATATTGGGTCCATTCCTCTTTTTAGTTTACATTAATGATTTACCCCAATTACTTCAAAATCAACCGAAGATGGTGTTATTTGCAGATGACACCTCATTGATCTTTAAGATAGACAGACGGGCACAAAATCTTGACGACGTGAATAACTCTATTCTTCAGGTCCAAGATTGGTTTACGGTAAATAATTTGGTACTAAATGAAAAGAAAACCAAATGCATTAGATTTAAATTACCTAATGTTAGAAGTAGTGAATGTGACATCATACTGAATGGAGAAAAACTGGAATTTGTTGATCAAACTGTTTTTCTGGGAATCACGCTAGACGACAAATTACAATGGGGACCTCACATAACATCTCTTGCGGGGCGGCTTAGCTCGGCCGCTTATGCTGTTAGAAAGATAAGACAATTAACTGATGTAGAAACCGCGCGTCTAGTCTATTTTAGCTACTTTCACAGCATTATGTCGTACGGCATTTTACTATGGGGTCGAGCTGCTGACATTGAATCCATCTTTATTTTGCAAAAAAGAGCTGTCAGAGCCATTTATAATCTACGTCGCCGCGAATCTCTCAGAGAACTTTTTAAAAAGATTAATATTATGACGGTACCTTGCCAATTCATTTATGAAAATATTATGTATGTAAGAAAAAATCTACATCTTTTTAGTAAAATAAGCGATAGACATAATTTTAATACTAGAAATAAAGATAAAATACATCAACCATTTTTCAGATTAGCCAAGGTACATACATCTTTTATGGGGTACTGTGTTAAATGTTACAATAAAATACCTTGTGATATATTGCAATTAAATGAAAGAAAATTTAAAACTCACATTAAACGTACACTTTGTAAACAAGCATACTATAAATTAGAAGATTATATCCAAGATAAGAACGCTTGGAAACATGCTGGTCCTGCTCCATAGGACAATCTGGAGCCTAGACAAAATCAAACTGGTTGCTAATTTAATTGTAAATTTATACTTTTTTTGACATTGATTTACATTCTGTAACTACTTTCAACTCACACACTGACTTATTACTTGTAATTTTTTTTTTTTTTAATTTTATGAAAATCGTTTACTTTTACCATGTTTGTAAATATGTGAGCACCATGTATCTATCAGATAATTTATTTATATGTCATGGTTTCATTTTTATGTCTTTTACCTATTGTGGTATAGTAATTTTATTTTAGGTGCATCGTGTTCACATATTATTATTATATAATTAATGTATGCAAAATTTTGTAAAATATTTTAAAAGAGTAACGGTGGAGTTTCTTGCCCGTTCTTCTCCATACGAAAACTACCTTTTGGAATGGGCGACTAGAATCAATTCTATTTTTTGTAATTTCTGACGTTCAAAAGTGCCTTTTATGTGCCTATTTGAAATAAATGCTTTGACTTTGACTTTGACTTTGACTTTGTGATTTCGATACTCTGTGACGAGACTAGGCGAGGCAAACCGTGGTGGCGGCGCACACAACCGCACATTTTCTGTTGCATGCGGGTAGCGGAGTGGCGCGGAGAAGGGGTCGTTAGCTCCGCCCAAATGCTCAAGGTTATCGGCATTAATACAGGCCTTAAGAAACAAAAAATAATGCTCTAAAGGTCATAGCACACGTATCAAATCGGAAAGGGATCGGCACCGTATCGCCTTTCGCCTCGGCGTCAAACAGGCGTCAACCTAACGTAAGCACGTAACCAAAGCGGATCAGAAGCTCCGATACGTCGACTCTGCTACGGCTAGGCGACGCCGCGCTTACGGCTCGTCGACCGCTGGTTAATGATGCAGCAGGCAGGCCGGAGGGGTGAGAGGGGCAAGGGTGGACGAAGGAACGTAAGATCGCGTACGGAGAGACGTAAGCGCGGGGACGACTAGCCGTAACGCACCGCACCGCGGTTCGTGAGCTTGTCCCGAGGCGAGGCGATTACGTTACGATTCCGATTCGTGTGCGTTGCAGTAGGGGGTTTCATACAAAAAAGAATACTGAACGGCTCCAGTTGATATGGTGCCGATCCCTTTCCGGTTTGATACGTCTACTATGACCTTAAACCGGAATAAACAGAAAGCTATATTATACAAAACATTGATGGTTGTGACAGGTACGATAATGGCGGCGGAGTACGTGGATTCCGACTGGTCGCTGTCGTTCATCTACCCCGGGCTGGTCATGGGGGCCGCGGGCGCGCTGGTGTGGCTGTGCCTGGCCCCCGAGCCGCGCCTCGTGGGGCTGGGGGCCGCCCTTACTGGTAGTAGGCATTCGGTAAGTTGAACAAAGTAGGTGTCATTCAAAGTATGATGAACATAATTATTATAATTCAAGATGATGCGTTAAGTAGCCCGCGAAAATCAAATATTCTTGTGTTTTTTGCAATTTTCTGGTCAGTATCAGGTTCAGGTAGCAGTGTTCATAAGATTAGATAATTAAATTTACATTCCATCGCCACCTAATCAGTTATCTACTTTAGAGACATGTATTCTAAGTTGATTTTTGAGTGACCATTTGTAAAAAATAGGTCCTAGTGAGTTTTTATTTGCAATGGAATTTCAACCTTATTAAGTGTGACATTCAGTTTGTTGTTCCATAATTCGAAAATATCTCAAATTCTTAATTCAAATATAATTATGTTGATCAATGTACAAGGTGGCAGGGATTTCGACGCACAAACTGAAATCATGAATTCATCACATGATTCTAGACCCTATTCTAGTTTTTTGATGATAGCCGACGAAAAATGTCTACGGTACGGGGGGGGTCTAAAACCATGTTCATAGTTACAGTTTGCGCGTCGATGTCCTGACACCTCGTGTGATTCGCGACTGTAAAAAATGTTATTAAACAGAATTATAATCATTAAAATTGTCAATACAACTCTCTCAAACAAATTTTCTTACGAAATTTAATTTTCGCGGGCTACTCTAGCGCTTTCGTCTTATGTTTGAATTAATCAGATAGTCCTGCAATGCAATTATCTGACTGAATCAATTACTTACTGGAGCAGTGGTGGCCCAGTGGTAACGGCATTGACTTACGAGTTGTAGGTCGCAGGTTCAAACCCAGACTGTCGCTTTACTTTGTGTTTATAATTTCATCACCACTGCTCTCAAAACCGTGAAGGAAAACATCGTGAGGACACCGGCATGTCCTAGAACCAAAAATTCGAAGACATGTGATATCTAACAACCCGCACTGTGCCTGCGTGGTGGATGACGGCCCACTTCCTCTCACCATCAGGAGGCCTGTGTCCCAGCTGTGGGAGCATTATTGGCTGCTTATAGGCCGATATGAACTGGTAGTGACAGATCAATCTGTTCAATTTGAATCAATCAGTTGCATAGAAAAAGCATGACATAGATGACACTAACCGTTTAAATCATTCATTCATAACAAGCGAATCTTAATAGGTCCCAACATTATCTAAAGGGTGTCACTATCTAATAATTAATCAAATCATATAACGGTGTAAAAAGACCCATCACATAGCCGCCACGTACCCATTCGTAGATCAAACTAAATCATTGCACAAAAATAATTGATAGAAGACGACTTTTATTTTTGGTGTGAATATTTGCTGTTTGCGTTAGGGCGCAATGTAACGCACGCAAAACATTGTGCTTATGGGTGCTTGCAACGGTATGGGGGTCGAGGGGTTATTTAAAGTTAAAAACTTGTTTTCGTAAAAAAAACGTCAGTAAAAGTTAGAACTTTGACCTTCAATATCTCCGTAACCAGAAAGTTCCCGGGTATGGTAAAGTACAAAAAAAAAATTAGAATGAGGAATGACGAGGAGTACACGTGACTCTCTTTCGTGAAGTGTCTTTTTACACACCCGTTACTTTTCTAAACATTGACATTACATTGACATATGAAACAATCAAATCTATCATTCTCACAGCCGTCGCGACAATCAACGCGCTCGGATGAAGAGGACGAGGCGGGTGATGACGACGCTTCATCCGTCATCGTGGGGGATCAGGTAAGCGATCATCACTTTATTTGCGAAGGAATCAAAAGGTACACCCCATTTGGTTAGTATACTCAAAAACAAGAAACGCTAAAAATCATGGGACTTAACCAGCGTCCTAACCAAAATGATCGTTCGCGCGAATACGCAATCGTCGCATTCATATACTAGGTATATCACTTTTTTAACACGCTAACAATGTAATAAAATCTTAGAAGTCAATTTTAACCTAGTTCTAACTCATCATCTGCCTAGTCTTTTCCCAACTATGTTCGGCTTCCAGTCTAACCGGATGCAGCTGAATATTAGTATTTTACATGGAGCGACTGCCTATCTGACCTCCACAAACCGGTTACTGCGTAATACGATACCCCTTGGTAAGAGGTTGTCAGAGTTTCGGGCTTATGACGACCCGTAACGACTGCCAAAGATCCACGAATGACAGCCGGGACCAACGGCTTAACGTGCATTCCGAGACACGGAGGGGTCTTGGTATGAGAAGATGGTCACCCATCCACGGACCAACCGCGGCAAGCGTAGCTTAACCTGATCGATCGACCGTGCGGCTGTTATTACTTAGCCACAAGGCCCTCCTAACCTAGTTCTAACTATCGTATCTAAATTAAACTTTGTATGTATATGTCATATGATTTGTTTTGACGAGTCCAACAGATTGCATAAGTGTGTTTTTTTTTGTTCGGAAAACCAGAAGGAGCCCTCTGTCGGCCGTACGATTTTACAAGTGACATAAATAATATTTTATTTTTTTTATTTTACAGTCGGCAAGTTTACGACCTAACAGGCATTCGTCTAATGCAGCACAAGTAAGTATTACCACAGAATTAATAACATTTACTATTCCCCATAAGACACATGGAGCTTTAGAAAAAGGCTCGTCACGCAGATATGAGTGACAGAGACAACGTGAGACAAAGACGAACTTTTTCTTTTCGTATTTACTATAGGTAGAGAATAATATACAAGGTGACGGTGGTGTGAACCGTGAAACAATGTTTAAAGAAAAAATCAAAAGCCTCTCTCCATTGGCTTCCAGAAACATCTCCATGTATGTATATTCAACCATTATTTATAGTTTAAGAGCTAGACGGTTTTTAAATATTAAAAACCGTCTAGCTCTTAAACTATCTTGGGAAATTCTCACTAGACTTCAGACTTTATTATTTTTCTCTTTCGGTGTCGCATTTTTTAAAAATGTTTTTCTCATTTCTTCTTATTGCTTTCTCTCTATCCCGTACTAAGGGGCATTCTCGAGATTTCTCTTTCGCTCTACACACACTAATCATGTTATCACCCGCTTAGCAAGAAGACGCTACAGAGCGCACCTCGCTGCTCCGCGCATCTCCCGCGAGCGCGGTCTCATGATCAGGCGCTCTCTCTATCCTGGGCGTGGTCGAGTTCACTCTCTCTCGCTCTACTCACACTAATCATGTCATCTCTCTCTCAGCAAGAAGAGGCGACAGAGCGCACCTCGCTGCTTCGCGCGTCTTCCGAGAGCGCGGTCTCACTATCGCGCGCTCTCTCTATCCCGGGCGTGGTCGAGTTCTCTCTCTCCCTCTTCTTCGCGAAGCTCGTCAGCTACACGTTCCTGTATTGGCTGCCGTCTTACATCAGATTTACAATGGGTAAGTGGAAAAGTAAGCGGTTTTGTTGAAAAAGTAGTGTTAAAAATATTATTCGCAGCATTCATATTTTTAAATATTTTTATATGAATGTTACTGTTAGCCTGCTCCAGAGCCTTGATTAAGAGACATAATAAAGAGAATTCTATTATATTCTTCACCTTTTCCATGAACATAGAATTTAATATACCGTTTCTTTTTGGAGTCGTCACGCCCCCCTGTGGTTGGGAACCCTTGCCCTTGAATCAAGATGCTAGTAATAACATTTGTATTTCTAGCGGACCTCTCCGCCCGACAGTCGGGCGAGCTGAGCACAGTGTTCGACGTGGGCGGCGTCACGGGCGCCATCCTGGCGGGACTCGTCGCCGACTGTACCGGCTGCCCCGCGCTCGTGTGCGTCGCCTTCTACACCGCGTGCGCGCCCATGGTGAGTTAGTACCCGCGAGTATACCACGCGGCTGCCCCGCGCTCGTGTGCGTCGCCTTCTACACCGCGTGCGCGCCCATGGTGAGTTAGTACCCGCGAGTATACCACGCGGCTGCCCCGCGCTCGTGTGCGTCGCCTTCTACACCGCGTGCGCGCCCATGGTGAGTTAGTACCCGCGAGTATACCACGCGGCTGCCCCGCGCTCGTGTGCGTCGCCTTCTACACCGCGTGCGCGCCCATGGTGAGTTAGTACCCGCGAGTATACCACGCGGCTGCCCCGCGCTCGTGTGCGTCGCCTTCTACACCGCGTGCGCGCCCATGGTGAGTTAGTACCCGCGAGTATACCACGCGGCTGCCCCGCGCTCGTGTGCGTCGCCTTCTACACCGCGTGCGCGCCCATGGTGAGTTAGTACCCGCGAGTATACCACGCGGCTGCCCCGCGCTCGTGTGCGTCGCCTTCTACACCGCGTGCGCGCCCATGGTGAGTTAGTACCCGCGAGTATACCACGCGGCTGCCCCGCGCTCGTGTGCGTCGCCTTCTACACCGTGAAATGTTGGGGGTTCAAGGGTCGTTAGAATCAGACAACCAGCTTGATAGAATGTACTTTAATGAATATTTCTAGTGAATTTATGTTACAATGCGCATTGAAGTAAACTGCTTACTTAGCTTAAAATGATACTTATATTCTAAAGGAGTGTTCTTACTACGTTATGCACTATTAGGGACCATACATACACTTCACCTCCTTGGGCGAGGGAAAAAAAAATCAAATACATGTGATTTTTTTTCACATTTCCAAAATAACTCTATATTAATGTTTATAGTAAAGTCTAATGTTAATATACTTGTCTACCCAACAAACTATAAAATTATATTACTTACGTCTAACATTGCAATGTTACTAAAGATCTAAATTAACAATAATCTTATTTATACTATTACTTAAGCAATACAACCCAATTATTATTGAAAATACGGTCTTGTCCTATTTTTATGAACTAGTTCTATCTTATTATTTTTATATATCCTAACATTACAACCTAAATCTTCTTTAACTCTAAAAGGACCTTCAAAAATAGCATCTAGTTTACGTCCTGTTTCATTCTTTAACAAAATTAGATCATTTTCCTGATATATAATCGGATTCATTGACTTATCGTACAATTCCTTGCGTTTGTATTTATTACACAGTAAATTATTTTTTGCGTCGGCATGGGCTAACTGTAAACGATATTTCAACTGCAATGGATAATTATCAATATTATACAATGGTTCCACTGATTCAGAAATTCTACTCGGAATTCGACAAAGTTTACCAAAAACAAGTTCGTAAGGCGTATAATTTGTTTCGGAATGAACTGTATTGTTGAAACTAAAACACCAATACGGTAGCCAATAGCTCCATGTATCTGTATGGTTTTCACACTGGATACGTAAAAATGCACCCAACGCTTTGTGAGTATTTTCAAGTGCTCCTATAGATTGGTGATGGTAGGCAGTTGAGGATATTTTTTCGATATCAAGTAGTTTACATACCTGTTCCATAGTTGCGGAGATAAACTCAGTTCCTCTGTCTGTTGCTATTACTTCAGGAATTCCAAATATTAAAATAAAATGTCTTACGAATGCGTTAGCTATGGACACAGTTTCTTTATTTTTTAAGGGGATTGCTTGAACAAATTTAGATAATTCACACTGAATGGTCAATATATAACAGTTTCCCTCTTGGTCTCTATCCAAAGGTCCAACTACATCTAAGTATATTTTTTGAAAAGCCGAAGACGCTGTTGTCGTAATTACCATTGGTTCTTTTATGTAACGGGTATACTTTGACTTCTGACACTTAGTACACTTTTTTACAAATGTTTGTACGTCCTTTTCTATACTCGGCCAATAATATCTCTTCTTTATAGTATTTACCATTCTGCGCACTCCAGCATGACCACTGGATGGCAGTAAATGAAAGTCATTTATTATTATAATTTTTTCTTTGTCATCAGTTATTCTTTTTACTCCTCTTAAAATACATATTCGTGGTCCTGACCAATTTTCTAACTTCGATATTTCATCACATACGTTCTTTATAAAATCTATATTATCTTTATTTTTAATCATGCATACTTCTTCAATATCTAGCTTTTTACAAAACAAACTTAATTTCTGCACAAATTCGGCTCGCGTGAAATGTGCCTTGGAATCAAGATTGATGTAAATAATCTTTGTTTTTTCAATAAATATAAAACATTCACTAACATCTGTTATCATACCATCCTTTCTCAATTTATTTAATTCGCTACCTTCAATAAAACTCATTTCGACTGAGTCGCGCGGTTTTCTTAATATATCCACAACCCTTGGTTGGCCAGACCAATAGTCAGGAGATTTATTAAGATCTGCCTTCTCTACGTCATTCTTATTTTTATTTAACTCCTCATCAATCTTTCGCTTTTGTGCCCTAGTCATCACAGCAACCACTTGTGCTTGCATATCTTTTAGTTCGTCGGATGTTACACATATTCTAGACAAAGCATCTGCAACAACATTTTCTTTTCCTCGTACATAAATTATTTTAAACTTATATTCTTCCAAAGTTAAACGGAATTTAAGAAGTCTACTCGATGGATCTCTCATGCCAAAAAGATAAACTAAAGGTTTGTGATCAGTCATTATTGTGAATTCTCTACCATATAAGTATGGTCTAAAATATTTTACAGACCAAACTATTGCTAGAAGCTCTTTCTGTATTGTAGGGTAATTCTTTTCCGCTTTATTCAAAGGTCTACTTGCATACGCTATCGGTCTGAGATCTTTATTGCACAGCACAGCACCAACTGCAGTGTCTGATGCATCTGTTTGTAATATAAATTCATTATTCTCTGTAAAATCAGGATATTGCAATATAGGTGACGAAATTAATGCTTCTTTTAGATACTCAAAGGCATATTTACAAGTATCTGTCCAAACGAGAGGTTCATTTTTTCTACATAATTTATTTAATGGCATTGCTATGTCTGAAAAACCTTTTATAAATTTACGGTAGTAGTTGCAAAAAGCTACGAAACGTTTAACTTCATCTGCTGTTTTGGGTGTAGGGTAATTTATCAATACTTTTGTCTTTTCGGGATCTGGTAAAACACCTTTCTCTGAAACGACATGACCTAGATACAGTATTTCTTTCTTAAGAAATTCGCATTTTTGAGGATTTAATTTTAAATTGACTTTTCTTAGTCTTTCCATTATGTTTATTAAGTTTTGATTATGAATTTGCAAGTTTCTACCAAATACAATAAGATCATCCTGATATACTAAACATTTTTCGTAAGTCAAACCAGACATTGCTACAGACATCATGCGACTAAATGCGCTCGGACTTATCTTGAGACCCATCGGTAAGCGTTTCATTTGATACTGACCTGTATTAGTAGTAAAAGCAGTTAATTTTCGACTATTTGGCTCTAAACTCACTTGATAGTAACCTTGTTGAAGGTCTAGGTGAGTGAAATATACAGCTCCAGAAAGAGAATCTAAAATTTCATTGATGTTAGGTAAAGGGAACTTATCGTCACAAACCGTCTCATTTAATTTTCTGTAGTCAACAACTAATCGCCACTTCTTATCAGTTCCTTCTTTACTCTTTTTCGGTACTAATAGGATAGGACTTGACCATTCACTGTTGGATTCCTCTATGATATCCTCGTTTATCATTTTATCAATCTGTTTAGCTATCTCTGGTTTTAACGCTTGAGGTAACCTGTATGGCTTGACATATACTGGAGTTGAATTTTGTTTTACTGTAATGGATTGCTCATAAATATTTGTAGTGGTTAATTTATCTCCATCTATGTAAAAAATATCTGAATATTTTGCGCAAATCGCTTCAATGGACCTTCTCTCTTCTTCATTTAAATAATCTAATTTAAGTTCTGATAGTAGTGTTTGAACCCTAGAAACGTCTTTAGTAGTATTATTGAATTGACAAATATTATAATCGCTCAAGGTTTGCAAACTCGGTGTGAAATTTGGTAAATGTATCTCGTTCTCTGTAACGTTTAGTATCTTTATAGGAATCCTGTTGTTTTTTACTGTGGCTATCGTATTTGCTAGATACACATCCTTCGCTAACTCACGTCCACAGACAATAACATCATTCAGATTTTCATCTACGTGTATGAAATGAATTGACTCAGAACGAGCTGGTACAATCAGGTTGTTACTTCTCCTAATACGTTCATCTACGATATTAAAATAATATTCTTTGCCATTAAAACGCAATGTTAAAATATTAGTACTTAAGTTAATGTTTGCTTGATACTTGTTCAAAAAATCTAAACCTATTATTCCGTCTGCTTTTAATGGTAACGACTCAAAAATTATAAACGAATGCTGAAATGTTTCATTATTATATTTTAAATTTAAATCCACTAAGCCTTGAGAACGCCTTTGTCCACCGATTCCATTTATCAAAGTTTCATCTTTTCTCACATGAACATTTCTTGGTAATGCTTCGCTTTTTATTATTGATAGAGAAGCGCCTGTGTCAACGAGCCAATAATATTTAATGTTATTAACGAAAAAAGCTACATATTTCGCATTGCTTAAATTTGATAAAAGGCAATGTTTAAGAACGAAAAAACTGGTTTTCTGATTCTTTTTTATCTATATTGTCGCTTGTGCTTGGTTTATTGCTTTCTTTTTGTTCCGCTAGACAAACATCTCGGTTTTTATTTCTAAAATATCTTGAACCCCTAATATTTGATTGACCTCTGTTATTGTTAATTGATATACGATTGTTATACCTATTTCCATTATTACCTCTGTAATTACCACGCCATGTTTGTCTCTGATTATTGTAATTTCCATAGTGACCACGATTGTAACTATTTATATATTGACCACGACTATTATTGAAATGACGATGACCTTGTCGTCCCGAATTATTAAAACCTCGTCCATATCTAAATGCATGCAAGACATTACCTGCTGATGACTGGCATGTTGTATCTTCATCTTTGGCAGCTTGTATTGCATCTTTCAGGCTGCTATAGTTCCTGGCGGAGACGATGGTGCCCAATTTTGAACTGCGTAGTCCTTCTGTAAACCGTTTTATGGCAAGTTTTTCATTCAAAGGTTTTAAAACTTCGAACGCGGTAGTGTTACCATCAGACTGAGATATAGTAAGTTCAGTGAACAGCTTTTCTATTTCTGTGCCATACTCCTCGATACTATTTGAACCCTGTTGTATATTTTGTAAACGGGTCTGTAGAGCTGTAAAGGATTTTCGGGTCACTAGATGGCATCTCATATCGTTAATTAAGTCTGGAATGGTTTTATAATTTCTTGTAATGCGTAACTTTGCATTTTCGGATAGTCTGCTTTTAAGGACAAATGTAATAAGTAGTGTCTTACCTTCGTCATCCAGCATATCTCCGTACATCTCGATCGAATCTATCAAGCGTTTAGTAGTCCCCTCACTACCGTCCATTGCTGGAAGCAAACTACACGCCACTTTTAGGTCAAACTCCATTTTTCTAGAATCTATTTTAGGGATAGAACATAAAACATTTATTTCCTCAAATATTATCCTAATTTTCTGATAAATATCTAATGCCGGTGTAACTAACTTCGCATCCTCGCCTTTTTCTATTAATAATAATATTTTCTCACATTCGCTAAAAATATTTTTTGCCTCTCCTAACTTCGTTTCAATAACTTGACCTTTATACCTTGACTGTCCCTTCTTAATCAAGTATTTTCTAATATCTACCAGATCATTATATTTTTCCAACAATATTTTAATCATAATAACATACTTATTGCTAGATATTAGATCACTTATTTCTTAATGGAAAAAAACAAAAGTTTCATTTTAACACAATTCTTGCGAAACGGCACTCAAGAATTTCACACGTTGCAGGTTTAGCATCGCGGTATCATATTCGCTGAGTCTTCGTGCACTGTTTTATGTCCTTTATATTTTTGCGTTATAAACTAATTGTTAGTCTGATTGAAAATCACTGATTTATTTTAGAATTAACTTGAATCTGATTTTGATGCTTGATTAATTAACGGGTGTACCTTCCACTCGTCCTCGTAGGGATGCCCTTATGCGATGAATTGCGTTGAGTCCGATTTCTTCTTGAATCCATTGGCGATGGCAGCTTCGGTAGTACTTCAGGATAAAGTATATTACCAGGAGAGATACGACGGCAAGAATGATTATAGTGACCGTGCTCAGCCGCTCCATGTGCCCTCCGATGTCCTTGAGAATTGCGTCATTGTTTCCACCAGCCGCGTTTTGATTGATGAATACCTCGTCTTTTTCTACTTTAGAATTACACATTTTGTAAATTGCTCAACGAAAACTTTGCTTAATCTGCCCCTTGGCAGACCCTAAGGCAAGGTCGCCATGAAATGTTGGGGGTTCAAGGGTCGTTAGAATCAGACAACCAGCTTGATAGAATGTACTTTAATGAATATTTCTAGTGAATTTATGTTACAATGCGCATTGAAGTAAACTGCTTACTTAGCTTAAAATGATACTTATATTCTAAAGGAGTGTACTTACTACGTTATGCACTATTAGGGACCATACATACACTTCAACCGCGTGCGCGCCCATGGTGAGTTAGTACCCGCGAGTATACCACGCGGCTGCCCCGCGCTCGTGTGCGTCGCCTTCTACACCGCGTGCGCGCCCATGGTGAGTTAGTACCCGCGAGTATACCACGCGGCTGCCCCGCGCTCGTGTGCGTCGCCTTCTACACCGCGTGCGCGCCCATGGTGAGTTAGTACCCGCGAGTATACCACGCGGCTGCCCCGCGCTCGTGTGCGTCGCCTTCTACACCGCGTGCGCGCCCATGGTGAGTTAGTACCCGCGAGTATACCACGCGGCTGCCCCGCGCTCGTGTGCGTCGCCTTCTACACCGCGTGCGCGCCCATGGTGAGTTAGTACCCGCGAGTATACCACGCGGCTGCCCCGCGCTCGTGTGCGTCGCCTTCTACACCGCGTGCGCGCCCATGGTGAGTTAGTACCCGCGAGTATACCACGCGGCTGCCCCGCGCTCGTGTGCGTCGCCTTCTACACCGCGTGCGCGCCCATGGTGAGTTAGTACCCGCGAGTATACCACGCGGCTGCCCCGCGCTCGTGTGCGTCGCCTTCTACACCACTTGCAACTACTCCTTATACAGGATGTTTCATTTTAACACCTCTTATGGTGGTTTACCCACCATTTTCAACCATCTTTTTTCCTAATCTCCAGCTGTTTATCTACCAATACTGGGGCGCGTCCTCGTACCTGCTCAACGTGGTGCTGCTGATCCTGACGGGCATGATGGTGAACGGGCCCTACGCACTCATCACCACGGCCGTCAGCGCCGAGCTCGGCACGCACAGCAGTCTCGCGGGCAACAGCAAGGCGCTGGCGACCGTCACCGCTATCATTGACGGCACCGGGAGTATCGGTAAGTCCGTTATTTGTAACAGTTCCCGGGCGTCAACATGCTAATTTGGGCTTTAGATAGACTCTGTCACACAGGTATGAGTGACAGAGACGACGCGAGTCAAAGCGTAACTATTTCGAACTCAATGGGTCATATTTAAGGCACTGTGCACATGACGACATATTAAGCTGTACATTTCCAGTTTTAACTCTCTTAGAAACAAATTCAAAGAAAGTGATATACTAACTCTGCCTTCTCTTTATATTTTAGAAAGTATTTTGTATGTTCGCAAAAACTTAGGACTTTCAAAATAAGAAGCGAGTTCCATAATATAAATAATACACGTAGTAAAAATGAAATCGTGATACCTAAATTTAGATTAACTAAAACTAGCAAGTCATTTCTTGTAAACATCATCCGTTTTCATAACAAGTTGCCAAAGCCGGTTACAGAACTTAGCGATGGAAAGTTCACACAAAGTTTTATTCTTTATTTTTTATTTATCCTTTTGATGATTCTTTTTAACGAGATTAAAACAGATAAATTCATATGGAAGTCGGGGGACCGTTCCGACCGATCGGGGGAACTTTAATTCTGTGTAAAAGTTATTTTTACAATGATTTTGTTTACAGGCGCAGCCATAGGTCCCATGCTAGCCGGCGTGGTGTCGAGTCACTCGTGGACGCACGTGTTCTACATGCTCATCGCGTGCAACTTCATGGCACTCTTCCTGTTGTTAAGGTTAGTGAACATAACATCACGCCTTGACGCCTATATTTCCCAAGGGGTAGGTAGTTAGGTACCCTATACACCGACACTGTGGGCGAGCTTATTGCCTGCTGCTGACAAATCAAGAGACTTGACAACTGTCAAGAATTTTATGTAATTGAAATACCTTTTAATTTTTTATTAGTTGTTTAGTTCATTTTGAACTATCTGTTCGCCCCAATATTTTTGACGCAGACTGTGCATGTCAATTTTTATTTCCGTTTTAAAAATAAATATGACTCTGTGCTAACACTTTAAATGATTGTCAACAGGATAGCTCGATCTGAATTCTTGAAACTAAGACAAGAACGACGGATGGCTTCCCCGCCGCGCGTGCGTATTGAGTAACATAAGTACTTATATGGTTAATATGACCTCACGTAAGTACCATAAGGTTAACATATGGTCAATATGACCAAATGCGAACGTTCCCGGTCGACCACTTTTTGGTCTTATATCAGGGCATAAGAGCGAAAAGTGGTTGACCAATTTTCAACCTTATTAATATGGAGAATAAGATTGAAAATTGGTCGATCCGGTTACTTTCGCCATGACCATACGTATGCAACAAGGTATGGGCAGTATCCGGGCGAAAATATGTCATATCGAGTTTTAGAAAGACTGTGTGCGCAGTGACAGAGACGACGCTCTAAGAAGCCGAACTCTTTGAATTCGAATCGAGTATACGCGGCTCCAGTCAGTCGATGACGCTGAATCGAGTATACGCGGCTCCAGTCAGTCGATGACGCTGAATCGAGTATACGCGGCTCCAGTCAGTCGATGACGCTGAATCGAGTATACGCGGCTCCAGTCAATCGATGACGCTGAATCGAGTATACGCGGCTCCAGTCAGTCGATGACGCTGAATCGAGTATACGCGGCTCCAGTCAGTCGATGACGCTGAATCGAGTATACGCGGCTCCAGTCAATCGATGACGCTGAATCGAGTATACGCGGCTCCAGTCAGTCGATGACGCTGAATCGAGTATACGCGGCTCCAGTCAGTCGATGACGCTGAATCGGGTATACGCGGCTCCAGTCGGTCGGTGACGCTGAATCGCTAGTGTTACATATTTATGAACGGATACTGTAGTCTGGTCTCTGTGTTGGTATATTTTATAAATGAGAAATGCAACTTGTGCCAATCCAAAATTCATGATATTTTGGAGTGAGTGAAATTGCCATAAAAATTAAGGCTAGAATTCGAATAGAACTTCGAACATGATAATATAATGTTAAACTAATGTAGCCCAATATTTGTGTGTCATGTCATGACTAAAAACATATATCTGTTGTTAGAAAAAACAAAAATCAATAACTATGCAGCAGAGTCCAGGCTACGCCCTGTTACCTTTAGTCAAGAGTTAACTGTGTATTAGGCTGTGGTTCACGTATCTATATCAAGCCGATCGACGATGTAACGTAAACCTTAATATCTCATATATTAATATTATATCAAATGAATTTTGTAATTATGTAAGTACTGAATAGAAGTTGGAAATAAAAATTATGTGAAAATTTTATTATATCAAGCTATGTACGAGTGAATTTCTGTAGAATATTATGACGGCTACTTAATTTTGAAAATTAAGAAATATTTTTGGAACGAAGTTTTTTTCGCAGGTTACTGCACACTTGGCGAATGAGAGGTAAAGTCTGACTTTTAATTAGCTGCAGTAAAATCTCTACTAGTGATGTGGTTAAAACGCAATGAAATATCGTTTTAAGGACACTATAATTATTCAAAATTTACAATTTTGATTTAACTGTAAACAATCAAATATTCTTTGTATTGATCAGATAAAACAACACATAGTAGTTCATTCGGTCTTATTATGTATGGTTCAAAAAATGATATTCAGAACTTTACTCGATCATAAAAATTACGACCACAGGCCGATTTTGATCGTTTTTCTAGTCGTACTCAAGATTTATCAAACTTTACTCCCAAATAACGCTGTTTCATTTTTTACTCCAATCCGCGGGGTAATTGCGTAACACGCTATCAAAATCGATTCATTAATTTTCAAGATGATATGGACTAATATGTTTAAGGTGACTGACTGGCTTATTAGTACGAACTACAGATGTAGTGTCAGAGGGAAACTTCTCAAAACCAAATTGGTCAAATTCTGGTTCAATATTCACAACAAAACTATGGGTACCTACTTATTACAAACAAATATTTCAGTTTTTACTCAAAACTTAAAATTACGAAATAAAAAAGTAATTTAAAAAAATGAAACTGACTTCAAAAAGAAATTAACTCAAAATTATGAAATAACTTTAATTTCGGAAGTCGGTGGCAAAAAACTAAAACTAAAATACAAATCCCAAGACACCGACTTCCGAAATTAAAGTTATTTCATAATTTTGAGTTAAGAGGACGTATTGGAAATTTTGGCGCCAATGATCTCAATTTTTCTCAGTAAATACAAAACGGATCAAAATATAAGTTGGTGACCTGAAAGTTCATGATAAAAACCTTTTTCGTTAATTTTCAATACATGATTAGGTAACTTTTTTAACAGAGAAAAATATATCAAACATACTTACCTCTTTTTAAAAAGAGATTCACATCTTATGGTCAAACGGGACCGATTTAAGCCTCTTAAATTTCTATGTAGATGAGTCTATACATACTCTTTAAAATTCTAGAAGGAATTTCTCAAATTATCATAATTCATATATTAATAACCTAAGAGGATATTAGGCGCAATAATTGTGCGATAACGGAGATATCATCATTTATTGTGTCGACTCCGTACAAATTTTTTCGAAAAAATTTTTAAGAGCGCTGTTTGCAATTATAAACCCAAAAGTTTATCATAACAGGTATATAGAAGGTATTCCTGATCGTATCCAAGTAAAAAAAAGCGTCGCTCTCAAAAAAGGATTTGAATGTCTATGAAACACGAATTTCAGCCCACTATGCGGCATCGCGTCTCGCAATACTTACGTTAATTATCGGGGTGTGTGCGGGTTGCGGGGCGCGCGTGCCCGGTTTTGGAATTATTGTTTAACAATTCGTCGCCTTAATTTCTTTTTGAAGTCGGTTTTGACAGTTCAACAACATTCATTGCATTATTTACGATGTTGAGTAGACACATTTTTCGAACATACAGTATGTTAACTAACAGAGGGCGTTCCCGTTAACCCGCAATAGTATAGCATCCATACATGCTAAAAAAAATATTACCATTCGAAAATAAAATGTTTTTATTTTTTTTTATATTAAAATATTCACTAAAAATCGTAAATTGATACTCTATTTATTTAATTAATTCTAATTTATTTAATTAAATAAATTCCGACATTGTTGTCCTTCAAGTACGCGTGTACAGAGTGTTTCTTTAACGTATCAATTTACGATTTTTAGTGAATATTTTAATATAAAAAAAAAATAAAAACATTTTATTTTCGAATGGTAATATTTTTTTTTAGCATGTATGGATGCTATACTATTGCGGGTTAACGGGAACGCCCTCTGTTAGTTAACATACTGTATAATGCAATGGATTAGCAATATCCTTCAAAATGACTCAGATTGTGATTGATAGTGTGTTACGCTATTAGGATGTAGATCACTGCTGACGGGAGGACAACACAATAAGTTAAGCATTGACCAATTGTATTTATTGTTTATAAATATCTCCTCTAATACTATTATGCTCTTTTATAAAATCAATTTACCATGGATCAATTTTGAACCGAATGTTAATCGATTCTTTTGTCACATAACTATTTAAATTTCGTTAAAAAGTTTTTTTTATTGTTTTTCGTTTAGTTACTCTCAAACGCTGATAATTTATTTCTTTGAGCCTGTTATTTAATACACTACATATATACAGCCAAAGAAACTTCGTTCCAACTGGGTGTCCCACGACATCTCTCGACATTTTTTTATTCGACATTAAAAGTAGGAGATCCTCAATTCTAATCATTGTATTGTTGTAATTCCTAATTCAATGTTGTAAAATATTCTATTCAGTAGTACGTACAGGTAGTTATTTTTTTGCATTATTTTATTTTTGTTTGTTTCTAAGTAATATTAATCTACAACAATGTGTAACGGAAAGGGTATAAACTAATATCGACTTCACCCAATATAATTAAAGTTGATTTTAGAATGATTATTGAAGATGTCAAAAAATAAAGTTGCAGCGGAAACGAAACTTTATGTGTAGGGATTTAAGTTTCTAGGACGGCTCAGATCTCCTGTGCGTATGGAGCACCTCCCACCTCCCGCAGACAAGCTCCGCCCGCTCCCGCGCCGCGCCGCGTGCTGTCACCTGCGCACGCGATGATCTTATGACTGCGTCAGTGAGCGGAGTTCGCGCGGCTAAATTATGGGCCAAAGATATTTGAATTTTTTGACATCGATACGCTAAGAAGAAAGTACATACGTAGATTGAACGCAGTTACATATTATATATCATCCTTTTCGTTACAACTTGAAGAACGGTGCTTTTTATAGTCGGGCATAGATTTTTATTTAAATAGTGTGAATTTTATTTCAAAATTAAAGGTGTGACTAGATTGTGGTCGAACGACGTCAACGTGATTTTTTTTTTATGATTCTCTGAAGATGTGGCACATGCGAACTACGCCTCACACTGACATCACAAAATCCTGCATCGCGCAAGCAGAGTTTACCAGGCTACTAGCAGCTGTATCCGGTTAGACTAGAAGACGTCACCAACATAGTTTGGAAGAGGCAGGCAGATGATGATGATACTGATCGCTTCAAAATATAATCGATGGACGATAGATGAAGAATTACTTCCAGCAGCCATACACCACACTAGATAAATCTGAATGGTCGATTTCGTCGATCGAACGCAATCTAGTTAAACCTTAAAGCTACGCCGACCGCCTAGTGGCGCCCTCATCGTTTGTTTGGTTATTTCTTTTATTTTAGAACCGTTTATAATAATATTAACGTATAATCTTGTGGAGCACAACTTAACGTGCTTATTTTCTGCATTTTCATTCTAAAATAAAAGAAATAACCGAACAAACGATGAGGGCGCCACTGCGCGGTCGGCATTTGGTCGGCGCCCTCTTACGGATTCTACTTAAAAGTATTAATTAGAAAAATATTTATCAAATTCTTTTATTTTTTCGTAAAGTTTATTCGCTCCTTAGTCCCTTTACATAGATCAACACGCAATGTGTTTGAACTAAGTTATTTTGATAGCCTTGGCGTAAATTGGGTTAAGCAGTGAATAAACAATTCGTTTTCAACAAATTAGTAGTTCAATTACATCAATAAAACCCGAATTTATAAACTAATGAAAGCAAAAATGAAGATCGAATCATTTTTCTGTAAAGCTTTGGTTTCCTAGCAAAGCGGTTCTGTCATATTATAGCGGCCGTCATGTCATGAAAAACTGTCACTTACACCAGTATTTGACATTAAATAAAACCTTGCTGCCCAAAGATTTAAATCGCTAGATTAGCTCTGACCGTACTTAGTCACGCGAAAAAGTGTCCATACTGAGCTCACATATTATTAAATAGCGTTTCCATGACAATCAAGTCAAGTCACTGCGTCATTGTGTGTCAGAAGTTTCAAAACGAAACAAAAACGCGGATAACATAATGGCACTGCAGGGTGATATTATTATAACGATTTAAATCTTTTTCGCTGTCAACATTTTCATGACATGCGTCGCTGCGGCCGTTCTAGTCGGTAGCCGCTTTTCTAGAAACCATAGCTTATCTGATCTTCAAAATCAATGTGTTTCGTACCTATGTACTCTTCCATAAAACAGAATTATTATCTTTTGTGAGTCATTGGTGAACTAAACGATTCGTTTCATATAGGAGCCTAACAATAGAGAATGACCAGAGATACTGCCATTCAAATGTTTTTTAGGTTTCTACACAATAGTTTATGGTTTTTAAATTCCAGAAGTAAAAGGGGAGTGACGATTAGGAGCCTGGCATACCTACTGTCACGCAATTTTTTTTTTCAAAATGTCTGCCACGCATAGAATCTATATAAATCGATAGCTGACATTAATGCAAACGGAAAATATAATAGGAGCACCTACGATAACACTCGGGCGGGTGTCTATAGCAAGCCTCTTCTCAGATTTTCATAGAGTATTGTGTATGAAACCTCTAGTATTAGTCATTCCTCATAACCTCTGCATCGACTGGACAATGCGCTAACTTCCATAGCCCACTTTAAGCTGGGTGAGTATTTTTTCGCGCACTGGTTTTTCAACGCACCGTTTAGCGTCGAGAGTTGAAACTCCAACAGTGTTTTTTTAACGAGCTGGAACTGAACACACACACACGCACACACACACGCACACACACACACACACACACACTGTTGAATTCTCAACGCTCGACTCCAACACAATGAGTTGAAAATCCAGTGTGCGATAGTTTTACTGCCGTGGGAATGGGGGCTAACTGGTCGATGTAGAGGTACTTTAGCTTTTAGTGAAATCTATGTATTCCTTTAATTTTAATTGTGACGTTTTTTTATATACATTTTTTTATTATTATAGCAAATTATGGCTTATTTTTGGCGCCAATGTTGGATCTAACAATTAGCAATGGCATGTTTTCATGAAAAATCCCTACTGAACATTCAATTCTTTTTAAATTTTTCTTTACTGCATAGCTATTTACAACCATCCGACAAGTTGTCGTATCGAAACTGATCTATTTTTAAATACTGATTTGCCTTGTCCCCGACAACAAATAGCAGTGGGAAGAATAACAGTCGTCTATTTGATTTTTGAACAGCTGTCAGAGGACTCTTTTGATAACATTGATTGATGTTCGATTCGGCATGGAAGCGAATCAAAGGTTGTGAATGCAATTTTTTTCCGAAGTATCTTATAGTCAATAAATAAATCTTTGTATTTTGATTTAATGAACTGCTCTTATTCTTACTTACCTTGACAAGCTTAAACCAAATGTTGGTCATAAATGTTGGCTCCAATATTGTTTCCAATATCCCGCGGTACGTATTGCTACGTTGGCACAAGTGTCTATAAATGTGAGAATAGATATCTAGTATTTTGTGTAAATTGTAACGTATTTTCATATTTTGACTATTTTTATGAATTTTTCTGTAGATTTGTGCAATTATGTGTGTCATTTAGTTTAATATATCCTCTTTTTTATCTTGTGTAACTATATAGTGTTTTTATGCAAAGTATTTAACCTTTTTCCAAGTATGTTGGGGTCGGCTTCCTGTCTAACCGGATGTAGCTGAATATCAGTATTTTACATGGAGCGACTGCCTATCAGACCTCCAAAACACTAGTTACTGTGAAATACGATACCACGTGGTAATACTAATAGCCAGACTTCCGCGCGTTCACAAACGTAACTGCACAAATCTACAATAATATTAATGTGATTAATTTGAATTGAAGCCAAATATATGTACGTCACACATGTAGTAAAATAAATTAATATATTTTAATATTGACATATCCAGAATATTGTAGTAAGTATTCTATCTTGACCTAAACTGTTTCTATTTAATGCCGAATTTCCTAATTAGCCACTAATGTCGTGACATCAAGCGGGTGAAATTAGTTCTCATCTGTGAGAAGTGACCTTACGGGGGATGCGCTAAGGGAGCCCACGAAATTCAAACTTACCTTTTTTTTTGCAATTGGCAGGTTAGTGTCACATCTGTTGTATCATCATCATCTGCCTGCCTTTTCCCAACCATATTGGGGTCGGCTTCCAGTCTAACCGGATGCAGCTGAATACCAGTATTTTACATGGAGCGTCTGTCAATCTGACCTCCACAACTGCTACTATGTAATACGATACCCCTTGGTAAGACTGGTTGTTGTATGTTGATAAAAATATGATTCACGACCGTAACAAATATGGCTTCACAGAATTATAATCATTAGAATCAGCAATACAACTCCTTGAGTTAGAATTTGCCTGAAATGTCATGGTTTCTTGAAATAGTCATTCAATAGGGTAATATGAACTTAACGAGAGTAGTATAATGATTGTAATTCTATAACTAAATATATGTTACGGTCACCAATCATATTTAGATCGCCATACAATCCGATACTGACCTGCAAATTGCAAAAAACGTAAGAAAAATTTAATTTCGCGGGATACCATGCTGCTTTCGTCTGTCTATCATTGAATAACTATCAAAATGTCGAAACAACGGTCAGAGTCAAAATTCACCGGGAAATATATAGACTTATAATCAAATCTGTGCGTTAGAACAGACAGTTTCGCTTGTACAACGACAAGTCATGACGAATCTACTGAAGATTCGCCGCTATGGTTTCGCGGCGGAGATGTGATATCCGCCTAAATGGTTGAAACTGACACGTTAAATACGGTATACGGTACCTACCCGGCGTTAACACTGACCAATCGAGCTTTAGAAAAAGACAGGTATGATGAGACAACGACGTGAGCTTTTTTAAACTTGATGGGTCACATCATGTTTAAAAAAAAGTTCGTCTCTATTGGCCGGTTAGGTACTGTATTTTAATTTAAAATAGAAATTAGCATTTATTCTTCTGCGTGTCGCTGGCGCGACTGTATTTTAAATCTTGTTTTCCTAAAACTGCCACTTCCACGGCGTCGTCGGTGGCAGCGCAGAGGTCACTTTTTCTTTGTTTAGCATTTATTATCAACATAGTATTGTATATATTGTACAAATGTGTCTTATATAAATAAAAAAATATACAATTTTCAAATTTAAATTAATTTTTATTTCATTATTAACAAATTATATATTTAATTAATTTAACTTAGTAATTAATCTTATAGTACAAAAGCAAGCTAATTAAAACTACAAGGTGTCTGTAAAGCTCTGGGTTCCTAGGAAAGCGGTGGCCGTTTTGATGTAACGGCCGACGTGAAAATCTGTCATTTTCACCAGTATTTGACATTAAGGTATCAAAAAATAGTAGTTTAAAAAAACTAAAAACCACGCTTATCCAATCTACTGGACTCGTCAAAACAAATCATATGAGCTTAAACTCGAGGGGTTTACTAGTAGCCACTGAAGAGTTCCACTATACACCTTCTGGCTCCATCATCAGATCAGCTCCAAGATACCAAATTATATTTTTGTCATCCGAACTACATATACATACAAAGTTTCATTTCGATACGACAATTTATTAGAAGTAGGTTAAATTTGACTTCTAAGATTTTATTACATTGTTTGTTAGTTAAAAGTGTAGCTAGTAAAAGTGTGTTAAAAACACTGCATTTAGACAGCCGATATTATGTGCCCGCACCGCTTTCTTAGGAAACCAAAGCTTTATATCTAGGTGTTCTTAAGATCAAAGATTTAAACCGTTAGATCGTGACGGCAATTCCAACGGTTTATGGTACGCCCAGGTTCGCACGGGTAGACGGGTACACTTTGACCGCGGAGATTTTTTTTGCGCTCTGTATTATTCTCAATGCTCCTCTCAATACCGAGAGTTGAACCTCTACTGCGCGATAAAATCCGGACACGATATTTCTACGTTACATTCGTAGGATCGCAATCAAAGTCCCGAATCAGTTAATCAGCTGTCAAATCTTATGTTAGCTTTGGTAGTCACGTTAAGTAGGAGGGTATGAGATTCCAGGTTGGTTCCAAAGGCGTGCACACTGCAGTTTTAGTGTCTTCTATAAATAATAGAACATAAGGTAGCTTGATTATTGTTTTAAGGCAGCCCTAATTGGCTTTGCCAAAAGAATAATTGCTCCCTATTATGCCAAAATGAGCCTTACCCACAATCTCTCAATAATTGAGTTGAGCTAGGGTTTCCTAAGATTGCGATGACCGCCACATCACTGAAACGTTATTTATGAAAGTAAGTTAGTGTTTCCTTTATAGAGAGCGTTTTTTGACACTGTAAAGTGAAACCCCGCTGATATCATTTTCATGACAGCTGTCTCTACGGCCGTTATGCCACCGCTATCGCAGGAATCCGTAGCTTTAAAGTCGTCAAACCGACCGCTATTCTTTCGACAACTTTTGCTGTCGACGTCTTAGCAAATCAGAGCATATCCCATATTTTTAAGAACATTCACATTCTAATCTCAGTGTCAATCTGTCAAAAATACGATCAAGTTACATACATTTTTGACATTAATTGACGCTGAGATGAGATTGCGTACAAGTACGTAAAAATTAGTCAACTTTAACTATCCTAATTCTGAACTACTTTGGCTACTGGCTTGGTTCATTTTGGAATGATTGGGTCTCCTTGTGTGCTTGATGCTCTCAGGCTTGCTCCTATTAAAGTCCTTCTCGTTACATAACACAATCTTCATATAGCCTCTACTTCTAAGCTCGTCCCAACGGCACAATGAAGGACAACGCATCACCTGTGGATCCCCAGGAAACCCTTTGTAGTTGGAATATTGTGATCCAGACTGCGAAGACGGCCATCCATGCTATTGCTCCCGCTGCTGACATTAGTACATCTGGAAACGGAAGGAGAATGTGGGATTAACAGGATGAGAAAGAGAACATTCTAATACTTAAATTGATTTTGAAAAAAACTTAGGAAAATTTTAATTCTTCGGGCTAAGCCAAAAAGTCTGGTGCACCCAAACCTTATGCTAAATAGCTGCACTGGTGACAACTAGAACAAGTGTCAAACCAAATGCAGCACATAAAAACCTACCTGTATGCAGTTAGCACCTATCAGCGGGTAATTGTGTAACACAATAGCAACGGCTTTCATTTTGACAGTTCAACAACATTCATTGCATTATTTACATTGTTGAGCAGACAAATGTTTCGAACTTATGAAGCTATGGATTAGCAATATCCTTCTAAATGATTGTGATTGATAGTGTGTTACATTAAATCCCTTAGCAGGTATAGAAAACTACTTACATTTCTTAATCTGCTTTTGCTCCTCATAAGGAGGCTTCATGAATGCCTCTTTAAAGAACCAGATGGCATTCACTCCCCACACAAAGGGCAGGAGGAGGCATCCCACTGGAAATAAAAAAATACCAATTGTTAGCAAGCGAGGAAACGCTAGTGTGAGGACTGAGTTTTTGTGGGAGATTGGATGGACAAGGCAACATACAGGGAAGAGTGGAAAGCTGTTGGGGAGACCTTTGCCCAGAAGTGAGACAGTACAGGTCGAAAAAATATTGCAATAAAAAAGAGAAAAAAATGGAAAAGATTTGAGTGGATGTGGACGGCTATAAGAGTATGGAAAAGCCAAAAAAAATAATGGATGGACTGTGTGAAAGATGATAAAGGGGGGAGACTACTGAGATGACAACTGATAGAGAAGTATGGAAGAAAAAGAGAGTTGCATAGACCCCAAATAAAGTAAATGTTGTTCTAAGAGATTAAAATCTATTTAATAGCAGATAAATATGACCCTTTTTAGGGAGAATATCTATCAAATGAATAATGAATTTGGCTCCAGTAGGTATTCAACACAGCATAATGCTAATGGTCAAGACATACAAGATAAGCTAAGTACGTATTTTTCTTTTCGATATGATACTTTTTAGATTAGTTGGGCCCTGTCAGTGGCCACAAGATAAGCTGAAATGTTACTAGAAGAAATGGTCATAAAAGTGCCTTGAAGGGCCACAATTTGGCTAATGTTATAATGAATAGAGAATTACTAATTATGTATATAAGGCTAAAGAATACGCAGAGTAATCGAAATGATTAGGTATAACAGGAAATTAGATTTACCAGAATGTCCACCAAACAACAAGAGATTTTGACCAATCTATCCTTGGCCACTAATAGTTACGGTATTTTAGAGGGTAACTGTGAAGACTGGATGAAACAGCATAGTGGCATGTATTTTTAAAAAGAAAAGGCGACTAACTCTATGTTGTATTTTTAGTAAATCTGTGAAGAATTTGAATTGATACGATACCTTTGAAATACCACTTGCAAAGTTCCAACTTCTTGTCATTAGGAAGCCGTGTTAGGTCCATTTTAAAGTAAAAAATAATTGAAAACACTTTTTCGATTTGGAGCAAGATTTCTTGAGTTGAGTCACTTGAAAATCCATTAAATGTTGGTAAGCATCTTAACAGGCAGCCTGTCTCGGTTTGATTTACGACGAATGTATCAAGCTGTCTCACTCAAACCTGCACAAAATGCTAAAGATTCAAAAGATAGTAATATGGAATGCAAGAATCAAATGTCAATGTCTTCTACTCCTACGTTCCATTATGACTAATTTAGATTCGGTGAATTAAATTTTTTATAGTAGAACCGTAGAACCCTGTTTGTCTTCTGTAAGGTTATAATGAAAGGTCTAAAGTTTTAAATGCAGGTCGTTCTATTTTGGGGGGCAAATGCCACTTTTACGACCATTGGGTCAAAATGTTGACCTCTACGAAGCTACGAACAACGCGTAAATTGGCTTTACTTTTTATCCAACGGTTCGGTAGATGCAGTAAGGAAATACGAAATTTACTTTTGAGGAAAACGTTTAAACTCTGTTTACCTCTTAAATATTTTTCTATTTAAATTTAACTTTACATTTTGCTTTTAATTTTACAATAGTTGCCTAATTACGGACTAAAAATACTTCTCAGAAACAATGAAGCGTTGTTCATGTTATTAAATTATGTCTGCGTATGTCAATCGGAACGTAAATACCTAACGAAACAAAAATGGCGTAATTTGTTGAATGTCAATAGTCGAAAATGTGTAAAAAGTAAATAAAAATGTTTTCGTTGCCTAATTGTTTGTTATCATGTGTAATCCTACTCCTGTATAGTTCAAAAACATGTAAGTATTGTTTGGAAAACCGCTATTCCTTCAAAAACGTCGAACCCTTTTTTTGGAAAAATTTGGCATCCTCCAAATTATTTTTTTGGTTCAATACAGGTTTTTTAGCCTTGAAATTTGTTTTGACCGTGGTTGTTAGTATAGCTTATCAATTAAGGACAAGGTTCGTGGTTAATCTCATTAAGTGTATCTCAGAATGCATCAGGAAAAATATTTTCATTTTGGAAACTTATTTTCGACTACTAAATTTTTTGTTAGGTATCTAACGGGGATTATAAAACGATATTAGATCCTTTCTCTTTTGCCCCACTATCCTTTTTGTTTTGTTCACATTTTTAACTAATCTTAGAGATATTATGAGCAAAACTGGTTTGATCAAATAGGTATTTGGTGAAGAATAAATAATTTTAGAGTTACACTATGTCATAGTGTAACTCTAAAATTATTATACTACTTTACTATGATAATGACAATTTCAGGGTTCACAATTAATATTTATGTGTATATAAATCATTTGATATTTATTGTCAAAACTAGAATTTAAGCAGATTTGAAGTTTACCCTAATAACACTTACTTAAAAGAATAATGTGTAAATACAGTTAGCTTTTTATTGAAATTCAAACCTAATATCTGTATCATAGGGTTTATTGAAAATTACGTTAATATAAGGTATTCCTGTATCTACACTAATATTATAAAGAGGAAAGATTTGTATTTTTGTGTGTATGTTTGTAATGAATAAACTCAAAAACTACTGTGCCGATTTTAAAAATTCTTTCACCATTAGAAAGCTACATTCACCCTGAGTAACATAGGCTATATTTATTGCTAGAAAAGATTAGGGATCCTTACTAAAACTTTAGTAACGTAACCCAAGGTGTAAAAAAATGCCATAAAACCTCTTTCGTCACATGCACTGAGGAAACTGTTCATGATAGAACAAAAGTATGTTCTACAATATTAAAGAACATATCAATAACTACAAAAAACTTTGCGATACTATACATATTATGTCCAACTATTATCGTTATGTCACAATAACCACTTTTTGCACTTTAAAAGTTGATAGTAATACAGACCAAAATTAGACCATGCTATTCATACTTCTGTTTAAATCCTTATCCAAATAAATCATATTTTTTTCAAGACTGTTTCAATTCATGTAGACTACTTTTTGAATTGTTCAAATCGGCTATTCCATTCAATAGATATTACGAATTTAATAAGTCATAGAAATAGAAAAAACTTTTGTCGCGTTGTGCATGTTATTCATACCTTTTTATTAATACTTATCAAAAAAAAAAATATTTTGTATTCAAAATTGTTTCATTACCTGTAGATTACTTTTGAATTTTTCAAATCGTCTTTTTCATGTTAAAATATGCAATAGGAACGCCGCGCCGCGGCGCTACTATTGCATATTTATATCGGCGCGCCGCCGGTACAAACTAGGCCACATTATTCGTACCTTGGTATTAATACCAAGGATTAATCCTTATATCCAAATAAATCACTTCGTATTCAAGGCTATATCAGTACCTGTACCATGCATAACCACCAATCACATTAACCATGTAATTTAAGTAACATTATTCACTTTTTAAATCTTTGTTAATTCAGCAACCGTCCGTCTTGATGTCTCTCTGGATTTTTTTGTTAAATACCAATATCTACCCGTGCGAAGCCGGGGGGCGGGCTACTAGTAGTGAATACATTTCAATTTTATTGCAATCCCGTGACGTGTACCTACCGTGCAAATGCTTTTTAAAATAATGTTATAATTTTAATTTTCTTATGTTTATTTTAGTAAACTGATTATTATTTATCAAAGATTCATTATTTTTTGTGTCTTTTAAAAACAACAAATAATCAAACAAACTTATTTCTGCAACAAAAACACATAAACCACTTACATAATGAAAATCGAGTCTTTTTTTATACTTAGATGACATATATCTGATATACAGGCTGGATTCTTGAGACTGAGCAGTAAAGGTAGGCACCCATTGTAGTTACAAAAAAACGGTCTTAGGAGACTGTCCTTATATTTGTGAGAATTTTTTTCCCCATTCACAGGCTCTGAAAAAAATAGTAACTAGTGGTAAGTACTCCATATTACACCACTATGGGTGTAATATAGAGTTTAACTAAGTTTTTATCTTATATTTGAATTGTTTCTACATTTTTTTTTGCATTGTTCTCACATATAAGCAACAGGAATAATGTACCCGGGATTTTGTAATATCTTGGTTCAAAAAAGTGTCCTTGGAGTTTCTTGTCTGTTCTTCATAGATGTTTTGGAAAGGGCAAGTGGAGACTGCCACGCACAATGGTCCACTTGAAGGACTAAGTGTGGAAACCAAACACTGTAACTATACATATATGGGCAAATGGCTTCAACTTTCTGATTAACTGACCGACTCTTTGACAATTCAAGTGGTTTAATTGAAATAAATGCTTTGAGTTTGACTATGAATCACAGGAAGATAATAATTAGTACAGACCAAGTGTATTGTAATTACTTTGTTATGATAGGCGGTATGCATGACTAATTAGCTAAGTACTCTTATGTTTGCTGTTTGAGAGGAATAGATAGTTGATTAGAGAGCTTAGTCATTAATAATAGAATGCACAGTTGTGTACAGTCCCAAGGTAATTCATGACTTGAATATTTTAGATTTGAGTGCTGAAAATGATAGGGCTGACTGAAAGTTTAAATAATTAACTAGGAAGTGGTGAAGGGCGGGCGAAAACGCCCGCCCTTCACCACTTCACTTCACTTTAGAAAAATCTAGGATTGTCTTTTCGAAGATTGTAATTTTGACGTCCGAAAAGTGCCGATTCCCTGCTTAATTTGAATAAATGACATTTGATTTTGAACCTCTTCAAGGTAGAAATTGTATGAAATACTAGAAGTCAACAAATTCTTGACAAAATGTCACCTCCTGATGAAACATCATTTCAGTTAACGAATCTGTATTACCTAAAAGTCACTTGCAGCTAGGCCCCTCTGGGTTTTGTCTGCATGACTTATCAGCTTGATGGGATTGTTTTCATAAAATAAAATACTGGAAAAAGGAAAATGTACAACTAAAATGTCTAGACGTTTTTTATAAATGTCCGGCTTTGTCAGCACTTAAAATTTTGAACAGCCCTTTGTGCTATGATTAAGTTAATGCTTCAGAATCAAAAAAAGTTTGTATAAAAGTATGTAGTGGGTAAGGTATCAATTTAGCAACACTTGACACCCACGTCCTACTGTTTCATTATTAATGATATTAGCAATTCAACTCATTATGAATTCACATATGAAAATGTGCTTGCACATCCATGACAGTATTTGTAGGAAGCCAGCTTTAGGGCACACAATAAACAATGTTTTTATGCAAGACTTGCACAAGTCTGGTATGTGCCTTACCAATGGGAAATGAAATGAAATTGTTTATTTTGTAACTAGGATATCGAAGTCTCTTTAACACGTCATATTATTAAAAAATAAGCTAGATGTATATGACTTTTGCTATCTGACTACCCCTGAGAAGAAATAGCGAAACAAACTCAGGGGTCAGACTCTCTTAAAGTCCAGACATAATCTTCGTCAGATCATGTGAAGACCATGCATGTAAGTTGATGTCTGATAATTAATATATTGAGGAAAGTACCACAGATTTGAGTGGACCTGTGCAGTCAGTGCACGCATTTGTCAGTAATCGTGTAGCTCAACTTAGAACTTGAGGAGCTCAACACAAGTCTGGTCTGTACCTTACCAAGGGGGATCGTGTTACCCAGTAACTGTGTTGTGGAGGTCAGATAGGCAGTCGCTCCATGTAACATTCGGCATCCAGCCGCTCGACATAGTTAGCAAAAGGCTAGGCCGATGAAGTTCTTCTAACTTAACAGACAGATGTGTTGCTGGGGAGTTTGTTGCGCTGCTTCTTCTTTCCACTAAAACATTAGAAAGTGGTGGAGGACGGGCGTTTTGGCGGCCTGTCTTACTTATGTAATATCTGATGTTGTAAAAGTACTGATTCTCAGCATAATTTTAATCAACGATGTTTTATTTGATTGTGATGACATTCCCGGACGAGCTCCTTAACAAAGCTCTACAACTCAACTTTTACTAAGTTAGTCTCCCATTTCAGGCTGCGGCGACATACCGTCCCCCTCTCTCGTGCTGTACATGCCTGGCGAGCCGGAGTACACAGACGTGCTCGTGCGGCGAGTGCACGACAATCTGACGCTGGTGTGCGAGTTGAGGGGGGACGTGACGCCCAGGATCTACGTCTGGAACTATATGAATGATAACGGGAGTAATGCTGATGTGTAAGTGGTTTGTTTTATTATGATATAATCGGATAATGATCTGACCACTCAGCTAGTACCATGTCTTACATGACACCAGTGCGTACTCTGGTGTCACGTAGGTCCAGTGGAGTAATTCTGTAAGGGAAGGGCGCTCACGAGCAACTTACTTGCCCTGCAACTTTTTTGTCTCAGTCGCTGTCTCGTCGCAGAGATTTGGACAATGCGCACACGGGAGCGATAGCAACGCTACTTTTTTTTTTTGTTAAATTTTCGGTCGAACGGCAACTGGCTAACCGGCACCTTTTTGTCTTCGTGCGCGAACTTTCATTGCAACCAATAGATGAGCGACAATTGCGTCCAAACCCGCGGATAAAAATGTCTCCATAACACACTAACAGCAGCAATGGCTTTCATTTTGACAGTTCAACAACATTCATTGCGTTATTTGCGTTGTTGAGCAGACAAATTTTTCGAACATATGAAGCAATGGATAAGCAATATCCTACAAAATGATTCAGATTGAGATTGATAGTGTTTTAAGCAATTAGGGTGCTGGTTACTAGCTTTGGAATTAAATATTGTTCGTGTCAGTGCTTTTAAAATTTATGTTATAATATAATATGACAATCTAAATGTAAAAGCCATTACTTACTGCTGTCCGCTACGTTTCAGTTGAGCTTCTATGCATCAGTCATCGTGTAGCTCAACCCTATTTTAGCGAGCTCAACAACAAGTTATACGACGTGAAACGCAACATGAAAGCTTTTAACAGAAGTTAGCCGTCCTAATTTGCTGGGTCAGATTTTTAAGTCACTTTGCACAAAGGTATCCCTGCACAAATATCACAACCATAATATATTGGTCCAAAGACCACTTTCGTCCAGTCTCCTTTAAAATAAGGTTAGGAGCTCACCTAAGCGAGGAGAGCACACTACAATTTATTTTATTGTTGTACAGTATCCTAAAAGGCGAGCCTAAAGGCCCTACATCCAGCAGTTCACTCTCGAAGCAGGACTTACAAGTGACAGACAGTGGGCAGTACATGTGCTCCGCGCCGCCGTTCAGCGTCACCAAGTATATACTGGTGCAGACTAGAGGTTAGTACAATATTATGCTACAGCATGCTGCTGGACATCACTGCTGGACATCTTAGGGCTATCCAATCGTATGATTTTTAACTCGATCCTCGGCAACTTTATTTGTTTGTCCTGACATTGTAGCTCCGAAACTGACAGACTGATTTCAGTGCCATTTTATTGAAAAATTTGTTTAATCGGGGTACGGAGAGAGACTCGTGGCTAAGTAATAACAGCCGCACGGGTCGATCGATCAGGTCAACATTATCAATGCCAAATATTGTTTGAAAAGAAGTGAAATTGTGTTGCCACAATATGCCATAGAAGTTGAAGATCTTCAAAAATGAAGCCAGGACCCAATTACTTAGCCTACGTCGTTATCCGTCTGTCAGACACGGGGCTGTATCAAAAACCAGCTTCAGGCACAAGTTGTCTGGCATTTTTGCAGAACTGGGCCTTTTGGTGCAGCCGTGAGGTTCACACACACTTTCCTGCTAGTTTCTTACATCGGACTTTACACTTTCTATTTGATTTTTATTTGTTGCACTATCTGATGTATGTATCTGGTGTATTGTGTGTATTTTAGTCTGTGCTAAATAAATGTATTTTATTTCCTTCTTTCTTATCTTTCTAGCCGTAATAGATAGCTTGTTGAATGTTTCACAGAATACGTCACGTAATCATAGTAAATTATTACTATAATAGTTTTCGTGGTAGGTAATTCTTAGGGCGCGTGTCCGATATACACTATAGTCGGTTTTTTTATGTACGCACTAGTGGGACATGTACATACATGGTAGCAGGGACATCAACGCGCAATCTGTTGCCATGGACTCAGGACACGATTTTTCGTCGGTTATTTATAATAAAACTATTGCACTTTTCGATAGAAAAGAATTTTTTTTTTTTGAAAACCGAGATAAAATGTCTACGCTAGGGGGTCTACAATCATGTGCTGAATTCATGGTTACAGTTTGTTCCTGCCACCCTTTATGAGTTATTGATACGAGAAGAAGTGTCGGGATATTTTAAACCCCTTTCTAGGTCCAAAGTACTGCGGGCGCGGCGCCTTCTGGTGCGGACAGCGCTGCATGGCGCCGCAGTACGTGTGCGACGGCCGGCGCGACTGCGAACTGGGCGAGGACGAGGCTCCGCACATGTGTCCGCTCAGTGTTTGTGCACGTAAGTGTATCATTAATACCATTTTGCTATCTTGTCTCTACAAAGTGTATCAGAAAGTTGTGCTCATGTTTAAGGGAGTGGTAAAGTCATCAAACAACAATTTCTTCCATGGGAGGTAGTAATCACGAAAAAATTATCAACTGTCCCATACAAAACTTCAATACTTTTAAAATACGTTAACAAAATGATTTGCAGATATAAACATTAAAAAAAAATACAAAAAAGCGGATGGTATAAATTAGCGGAAAGGGTAAATTAAAAAAAAAAAACAATTCTGGTAAAAAAAATTGGTTTTAAATGGTTCAAACTGTGGTATGTGATAGCTGAACATTCGGCGTTGATCACAGCCCATTTCCTCTCGAAGAAAGGAGACCTGTGTACCAGCAATGGGAACATTATAGGCTGATAATGCTTGTGTGTGTGTGTGATTATTTCTTAACAAGTTCCCGTCTTGTCTCCAGGTAGCGACAAACTCAACTGCTCAACAGGCCGCTGTATATCAGAGTCGGCATGTTGTCGCACCAGCAGCGCACTGTGTCAGCAACCGTCGTGCTGCGACGAGCACCCGAGATACTCAAGATTAGAAGGTAAGAAGTAAAACGTTTAAAAAAATATGTATGTTCGGGCATAACTCCTTCGTAAATAGATAGATTTGCAATTTTTTTTTGTTCGAACGTGCTTTATTCCGAAATGGTCCCATTTAAATTTCGTAAAGATGTGGTGATGCTGATGAGTTTCGGAGACAGACAACGGAACTCTTCAATAAATGCCCGCAAATCAACCGCGATTGCTGCTATAGCATATGTACGCATTGTTTATGCAATCACACAACATAATTTCATGCCTGACCCTTTAAAGGGGTAGGCAGATGTGTTTGTATAATAAAAATGCTGTGTTGAATGAGGCAAAACTGTATTTATTAATAATGAAATCACTGGGATCTGTGTGGATGTTACAATGGTGCAGAGTCAAGAAGAGAAAACCAAAAGTGGCGATGTTACCAATATGAAAATTAAAAATAATATTACTTTACCACAGACAATTAAATCAGACTAAAATAAAATCGATCATTAATCTAACAACAAAATATATGTATGTTTGATATTGAATCGAACATAGTTGCGCGGGCGAGAAGTTATACAAAGAGTCATTAAAACCCAGCAAATAAATTTTAAGAAAATACACAAGTACATAGAGTTATAAACTCAATAAAATTAATTTTACCCTAAATTAAGTAGGTATTCAAACTTAGAAAAATCTATAGTCTACAGTAGCTCTATACAACCAAAACAATAAGCAAAGTGACTGAAAATGTTTACGCCTTACTCTATTAATGAAATAACGGTATATATGAAAACAATATAACAACGAAATTACGTCTAAAGTAATGTTGCATAATAACTAACTTATAATTAAACTAAAATAACATATATAATAACCATATACCTACATATGGTTGTAAGCATAAGATACTTAGAATAATTTTAAACAATAGGAAGAGGACACAATTTTGAAATAGACCTTACAAAAGTTTTGTTTTTATATTTAACTTCAGCAACTCTTACATTTTTGTCATTGCCCGGAAACACTTTTACAATGCGAGCCAGTGGCCACTCTAGAGGAGATGAATTTACATTTTTTATCAAAACAAGGTCATCTTCTTTCAAATTGGGAACATTATATTTCCACTTGGGACGGTTTTGCAATTGTGTTAAGTAATCTGATACCCAAGTTTTCCAAAAGTCTTGCTTTAATTTTGCAACCAGCTTCCAAAATTTTAAACGATGTGACGGAATATCCGTCAGATCTACTTCAGGGTAACTAGTCAAAGCAGTCCCAATAAGGAAGTGTCCAGGCGTTAAATATGTTCCTTCCCTAGGGTCTAGGGAAAGCAGGGGCCGGGAGTTCAACACACCTTCTATCTGAACTGCAACCGTATTGAATTCTTCATAGGTCAAGCACAAGTTACCAACAACTCTTTTAAGGTGGTGCTTGACGCTCTTAACACCTGCCTCCCATAGCCCTCCAAATTGAGGGGAATAGCTAGGTATAAACATAAACTGAATATAATTATTTTTACAAAATTTATAAACAGACTCCTTATGAGTCTTTGAATTATGCAACTTGTAAAGCTCATTTAATTGATTTTGTGCTCCTTTAAATGTTTTTGCATTATCGCAGAAAACCTTTGTGGGCATGCCTCGCCTAGAAATAAAGCGATTAAAACATGCTAAGAAATTTTCAGTAGTCAAGTCTGATACTACTTCTAAATGTATTGCCTTAGTGGCAAAACAAACGTAGAGTGCAATATACCCTTTAGTTACGAGCGGTTTCCGAATCCTAGCAATTTTCATACTGAATGGACCGCAAAAATCAATGCCAACATACTGAAAAGGCCTGGTAGCGGTGACTCTAGCTGTAGGTAGAGAGCCCATAAGTTGCTTTGCAGTTTCTGCCTTCAAACGAATGCATTTTAAACAACGATGTACTACCTTTTTGACCTCCCTAATGCCACTTATTATCCAAAACCTCTGTGAGAGCGAACTGAGTACTAATCTAGAGCCAGCATGCAACAATCTGAGGTGCTCTCTTTCAATTATCAAGGAAGTGATATGACAACTCTTAGGGAGAATAGCAGGGTGCATCTTATCTAGTGGAATGCCTGCATTCTGCAACCTACCGCCAACACGAAGAATACCGAAGGCATCAATAAAGGGAGACAAACTAGCTATGTTTGACTTTACTTTTTTATCAGATAGTAATAGATTAATTTCTTCCGCAAAATAATACTTTTGAACACAACGAATGATTATTAACAACGCATGGTTCCATTCATTAGCACTCAATGCAGAGTCTTTATTTATATGTTTTTTGGAAATATTATTATAAAATCTATAGATGTACGCAATGACGGCTTGAAGTTTATTTAAATTAGAAAACTTATTAAATAATTCAAAATCCACTGGCTCTACACTATGTGCAAAGCAAGGGATTGCCTCTTGGTCTAGAATTTCTGGTTCCTCGAAATTTTCGAGGACATGGATTCCATGCTGGTAAGTTGGGTCCGCTAACCCTGGCGCACCATGCCACCATAGAGCTCTACTCCGCAAGCCTTGCGGCTCGACACCACGCGAGAGCAGGTCAGCGGGATTATCCGCCGATTTCACGTGAAACCAAGACGATTTATTAGTTAATGACACAATTTGTTTAACTCTATTATTGACATAGGTATTAGCCTTTATTTTTTGAGAAGCTATCCAGGCCAACACAATCTGTGAATCAGTGTACAAGAAAACCGCGTGAGAGAATCTAGAGATAAGTACCTTGCTCACTCTATGTACCAGCTGTGCCAGCAATAAAGCGCTGTTCAGCTCTAGCTGAGGTATTGTCAGCTTTCGCGATAGAGGAGCTACACGTGATTTCGAGCATAAAATATTACTATTTACGGTACCATCCTTTTTAACAACTCTAAGGTAGAGGCAGCAACCAAATGCTTTCAATGAGGCGTCAGCATAGCCTACTAATTCTATTATGGAAGAATCATGGCACTGTATGGATCTAGGAACAGATATTTTGTCCATTAATTTTAAATTAGCAATAAACTTTGTCCACAGCTGTAAATAGGTGTCTGGTAGAATGGTATCCCACTCAATTTTTGCAGACCATATTTTCTGCATTATTAGTTTGGCTCCTACAATAATTGGACCTATAAGACCCAAGGGGTCAAAAATTTTACCAATATAACTAAGTACCTTTCTTTTGGTATTTAAATTGTCCTCACAACGTGGGGTTTGAAAGTGAAAATGATCTAAATTAACATCATATTTTAGTCCTAGCGTTTTGACAACATTATCATTATTGAGATCTACATCATCAAAGAATCTACGCTCCACAGGAATACTCTCCAGAACAGAAGGTAAGTTTGAGCACCACTTATGCAACCTAAAATTACCTAACTTAAGTAGCTCTACCAATTGGTCTCTCAAAAAGGAGAGCTGCTCTACATCATCACACCCAGATAGTACATCATCGACATACGTATTTTTAAACATAGCATTAGCGGCAAGAGGATACCTATCTCCATACCTATTTGCTAACTCTATCAAACATCGGGTGGCCAAAAAGGTAGAGGCTTTCATACCATAAGTTACGGTTTGTAACTGCAAGCAAGCTATAGGCTTACCTGGGTCATCCCTCCACAAAATGTTCTGAAGACTTCTATGGTCTGGATTTATAAAAACACATCGAAACATTTTTTCAATGTCACATATTAAAATGTACAAGTATGACCGAAACAAAAGAAGGATATCAAAGAGCTCACCTTGCACCACCGGCCCTTTCAGCATTACATCATTCAATGAGATCTTATTTCTACTTTGCATACCACCATCAAAAACCGTTCGCAACTTCGTGGTCTTGCTCTCCTCATTGAATACAGCATGATGGGCTAGAAAGTAAACAGAGCCACAATTAATATCATATGAATTGATATCTACTTCCTTAGCATGTCCCATTGCGACATAGAGGTCAATGAACTCCTTATACTGTACAAATAATGCATGATTTTGTTTAAGTTTCCTTTCTAAAGATAAAAACCGCTGCCAAGCAACTGAGAACGAATCTCCAAGTTGTAACTCATTTTTAGGGGTGATTAGAGGTAAATCAACATGAAATGTGTTATCCTTCAACTGTACAGACTGTTTAAAACTAGCTTCTGCCCTTTGAAACTCATCTGATACCATGGCTACAGGCTCAGGAAAACTCTCAGATAACCAAAACTTTTCCATCACATTTTCTAACTTGTTTTCATCACAGATAGACATATTAGATACCATATTGTAGCACAAAATCTGATTACAAACACTCACCCTGCCGGCGACAACATAACCAAATACAGTATTTTGCAATGTAGGACCATCTAGAATTTTAAGACAACTATTTAACAATGAATTAAAATAAATATCTGCACCCAACAATATTGATATTTCCATTGGAATGTTGAAGTTATTATCTGATAGCTGAATTTCCTTGGGAATATTTAATTTAGTAATATCAATAAATTGCTGCGGCAGAGGTGTAGTTATTTTTTCCACAATATGACAGTTAATATTGAATTTAATATTTTCATGTTGACATGAATTGATACAAAAACTGACAACTTTGTTTAATTTGGTGGCCCTGTTGCCTACCCCAATAATATTGGTTTCCTGCAAGGTGGGTGTCAACCCTAATTTATTTACTAAAGAGTTGGTCACAAATGAAGCTTGGCTGCCACTATCGAGCAATGCCCGAACTTGAATGTCTCGACCATATTTGTCAGAGACTTTTACCATAACAGTAGGTAATAAAACATTGCATGGTGAAGCATTATTATCATTGGATAATAATGATACAGGAGCCTCTTCCTTTTTATCTTCACTATGCAATAATGAATTATGTGTGCTTTTGCAAACTTTACATTTAAAGTTATATTTGCAGACTTTGTCTGCATGTGCTCGTAAACAAGTTGAGCATAATTTATTATCCTTTACAAAGGACAGACGAGTCTCTATAGGGACCATCTTAAATTTGGGACATTTAAAAATAGCATGATCTTTTTTATCACAAAACTTGCACAAACTTTGTGCCTGTGAAGAAACATTTGCAACCTGCATTGCAGATTTGGAATTAATTTTAAATGGAACTGTATCCTCCAGCGCCATAGCACGCTTCTCAAGGAAATTAATAAATTCTATTAGAGTCGGAACCTTATTAACATCCCGCTCCAAATTAAACGCCCTTTTAGTATAGGGGTCTATTTTCTTATATATTACACAAATTATAATATGATCCCAGTGTTCAACAGGTTCCTCTAAATTTTTTAATGCATGCAATTGCTGATTTAAATTGGAAATTAAGGCCCGTAGACCAGATGCAGTACATTTCTGCATTGACGGCATGTCCAAAACCATATCTAAATGACCAAAAATCAATCGGGTTGGATCATGATATCGTTTCTCTAATAATTGTAAAGCTTCTCTATATGATTTATTAATAAGTGGCAAGTTTATTATAATTGCCAACGCTTCATCCAGAAGGTATTTTCTTAAATAGAATAGCTTTTGGACATCCGTCAATGAATTATTATTGTCAATCACTGCTATAAAGAGGTCATGAAATGGTTTAAACTTGGTAAAGTCTTTCCCGTCAAATGTGGGGATTTCAACAGTGGGTAATTTAGAACTAGAAACACATGTTGTCTGAAACGATTCAGTTTTGGAAATTACCTTTAAAGTCTCATTGATCTTCGCCAATACTGTGAAATATCTCTCCTCAAATTGTCCCACATCTTCTGTATCTTTGTCATCCTCACTTAGAATATCCAATTGGACACTCTCGTACTGCTTTAACGCCCACATTAGCTTCTCCTTGCGTGCCGCAAGAAGATCTACCGTGGCAGATGCCATAGTGGGTACTTTTGCATCCATGTACCAAATTCAGCAAATCTGCCGAATTTCTTCGTTTTTTCTTCTTTAGAATGCTGATGACGCTCAACAAACGCAAATTGTGCGTTTTCCTTCGCTAAAATAGACTGATATCACCCAATTTGGGTGAAATTCCGCCGCGCAACCGACACTGTCGGCGCACGACACGCCGGTCAAACTTACCGAATCAGTGCAAATTTTATATAAAAACACTCACTGAATGTCAGAAGGACCACAAACAGCATGTATAATAAAAATGCTGTGTTGAATGAGGCAAAACTGTATTTATTAATAATGAAATCACTGGGATCTGTGTGGATGTTACAATGGTGCAGAGTCAAGAAGAGAAAACCAAAAGTGGCGATGTTGCCAATATGAAAATTAAAAATAATATTACTTTACCACAGACAATTAAATCAGACTAAAATAAAATCGATCATTAATCTAACAACAAAATATATGTATGTTTGATATTGAATCGAACAGTGTTCAATATCTTTCTGTCACTGATATTCACATAGCAAGTAGTAATATATGAATTTGTTTGGGGTAGGTAGGTACAACTAAAAAGAAAAGAATAAAATCTTTTTTACAAAAAAAAAAAAAATAAACAACCGTCTCCCAAAAAAAAAACACTACGAAGTGAAAAATAACTTTAATTTCGAAAGTCGGTGTCAAAAAACGAAAATACAGCACCAACGACTCCGACTTCCGTAATTTAAGTTATTTTTCACTTTGTAGTGTTTTTTTGGAAGTCGGTTGTTTTTTTTTATCTCACGAAACGACGTGGATAGAATAGAACCAACAGAACATAACTGGCGAAATGTGGGTGTATTATACACCCTCTGTCTATGTGTTTTGTTATGTTAAGACACCAACGCGAACGCTGACCGTACCCTTTGTTTACAGGTTACGTGGACGTGGAGTACCCTCCGCTGTTTGAAGACCGGCACGCGGGCGACGACTACGGGTTCATACAGTCCACCATATACACGGTTACCGGTGAGAATACCTTTATTTATTCTTTTTATATAAATAAGCTACATAACAACACTTCTCGCAAGTACACTCCAAAAAGAAACGTTAATTTTATTTTTACCCGACTACGACGAAGCAAAAAGGAGGGTTATTTGACAGCGAAGTTCGAAAGAAATGACGTTTGTCGGTAGAAAAAAATCTGTTGTTTCATAGACAAGTGAGAGACTTGTCTCTCACTTGTCCGCTATTGCCATGCTAAAATGTATCAACTATGCATTATTTTATTCTACAGCAATTAAGTTAAAATAAAAATCTAATGAAATCGGCATACAAAAATGCCTATATAAATATGTTTAAAGATTATAGAATAAATATTGAATATTAAATGGATACATGTTCTTTCCTCCCCAGCCTGCGCGCTGATCTTCATGATAGCAGTCGTGCTGCTCGTGTCGGCGATCTGCAAGATGCACATGAAGCGAGCCGCGCTGCGCAGCTACGCGCACGCCGAGCGAGCCACCCGGCAACACTACTCCATGCAGTACGCACAGGTACACAGTACACTACTCCATGCAGTACGCACAGGTACACTACTCCATGCAGTACGCACAGGTACACAGTACACTACTCCATGCAGTACGCACAGGTACACTACTCCATGCAGTACGCACAGGTACACAGTACACTACTCCATGCAGTATGCACAGGTACACTACTCCATGCAGTATGCACAGGTACACTACTCCATGCAGTATGCACAGGTACACTACTCCATGCAGTATGCACAGGTACACTACTCCATGCAGTATGCACAGGTACACTACTCCATGCAGTACGCACAGGTACACTACTCTATGCAGTACGCACAGGTACACTACTCCATGCAGTATGCACAGGTACACTACTCCATGCAGTATGCACAGGTACACTACTCCATGCAGTATGCACAGGTACACTACTCCATGCAGTACGCACAGGTACACTACTCTATGCAGTACGCACAGGTGGGAATTCTTTTAGAGGGATGCGCTAGGTAGTCCGCGAAATTCAAATCGGTTTCTTACGGTTTTTGCAATTTGCAGATCAGTGTCAGATTGTATTTACTTAGAAGAAAATATGATTCGCGACCGTAAAAAGTATGTATTTACAGAAATATAATCATTAAAATGATCAATACAACCCTCTAAGTTCATATAATCCTATTGATTGATATTTCATGAAATAGTCATGATTATAAAAAGCGCTCATTTTGGATTCTCATTTTGACCTCACTATTGGCTTTAGCATGTAAACGAAACCGATTATAAAAAAAAATAACCTCTCAAGCTCCGTTAATGAGACAATTGATTTTCTATTGTATCGTATTACATGGGATTCGCGTGGTGCTTGACGGGTACGGGTACGAGCACCCTCGTAACCCATGATGATAAATTTGAAAATTTTCGTAGCCGCCATCTCGGATTTTCATTTTGGTGTCGCTTTTGGCTTCAGCTTCAGCAAAACCATGAAAACTATATATCTCTCAAGATTGAGAAAGTCGCATGGAGAGGGCATAACGCTTTTTCGTTCTGTGTCGTTTTCTACCAGTTTATTCCTACCACAAGTCGCGGCAAAGAACTTCGTTTCAACAAACTAATCAACTGAGCTTCCTCCCAGACGCACCGCTTCCCTCCGTGCTATGAGACGTCGCGCCTGCTGGAGCAGGAGCCGCGCCTCGCCTCGCCCGCGGCGTCGCCCACGCACGCGCCGGACAGACACGCGCTACAGGTAAGTCATAACATCACGCCTGTGTGAGCAGCGAGGTGATTGCGTAACACACTATCAGTAGCAATGGCTTCCATTTTGACAGTTCAACAACATCATTGCGATATTTACGATGTTGAGCAGACGAATTGTTCGAACATATGAAGCAACTAGCAGCGCCCCGCGGTTTCACCCGCAAAAACGTCGATCGTCCCACGGGGGGAATAACGGGATAAAAACTATCCTATGTCCTTTCCCGGGACTCAAACTACATATCTCAATAACTTTCATCTAAATCGGTTCAGCGGTTTAAGCGTGAAGAGGTAATAGGCAGACAGACACACTTTCGCATTTATAATATTAGTATGGATGAATTAGCAATATCCTTCAAAATGATTCAAATTGTGATTGATAGTGTGTTACACAATTAGGTGCAGGTGTATGAACGTGACGAGACACGAGGAGTGTGTGTTCCCGGAAGGGAGGGGCAGATGTGCATGGTACACCCACAATGTCCCATGTAATAGGACGCAGTGTGTATAGCGTGGCGGGACATCGACGTGCAGCCATGGATTTAGTACATGATTCAATTATTCTGGACCCTGCAATTAAATTGTTCGTCTATTATTAAGAACAATTCTATTCCATTTTGATCGCATGTTTCTATGAAACATCAGATTTTTATTTGATAATCGATGAAATATTTCTATGCAGGAGGTAGAATCATGTGTTGAATTTATGGTTACAATTTGTCTGTCAGCCTGTTTAGTACAACTCTATGGAATTTTTTAAATAAAAACTTGAATTCAAATGAGAGTTGATATTCTTCTATATTTCTATGACCTCATGGCACATATTTCTACCCCTAAATTTATTAAGAACCGGAATAACATTGTGTTCTTGACTCTACTTTTAGAATGTACATACATAAACCCACGTCTTATTTCTATGGGGGTGAGCCGAAACTAAAGAATGCCACCTGTTACGATCCTTACGTACTGTCGTTAACGTTCATATATATTGGTGCGTCCACAGTGCAGCACGGAGTGTCCCGCGCCGGAGCCGCGCGCCGACGCTGCGCACGCGCACGCGCCGGCCGTGCACGCGCCGCCCGCGCGCGCCGGCTTCGGGCTCGCGCGGCTGTCCGCGATGTTCTCGTCGCGCTACCGGCAGGTGGGTATGACTAGGCACCGCAGGGCTGGTGTTAGGTACCTACCTGAAATATTATTTCACCGAGGAATAAAATTGACGCCTGAGGGGTTCGTAGCTAGGCGAAACGCGCGAGGGAGAGACAATCTTTGCGTCCTCACGCTCCGAGTCGCCGCAGGAGACGCCCTGGGCGTCGCCGGCGCAGGATAAGAAAGGAAGTTCTGGATTCGTTTCCCGTGTCAGGATAAGTGATATTAGATTTGTCCACCTGGAATTCCTCAGTAGTAGCCCGGAATCAGGACTTGTCCCCAGTCGATGACAATAGGCTCGCTCCTAAATACATGGGACTTAAACATTACTGGCGAAATCTCGAAATCTGCTTAATACAACTATAATATTATATTTAATAACACGAAACATTTCTCCCACAGGTACCAACTCAAAGCGACGTGGAACTAACAAACGTGCGCTCAACATCCCTCAACAATTCACCGACACGGAATCGAACCCTAGACAACTACCGCAGCCCGACCTACTGCGACCTGAACGCTTCAGAATTCTACTTCACCAACCCCGAAACAGGAGACATCGCTAGGGATTTAAATTACATGGCAACACCGGTCGAATACATGAGGAGGAACTCTAGCAACACTTTGGAGAGGGTTATAGATCAACTTGACAGACAAAGACTTACGCTACAATTGGGTAGGTTTCAGTTAACAATACCTAGGTTCGGTCGCCGAGCTGAAACGGACAGACGGCCAGACACCCCGAACGTTGCAGAAATTAATATAGATGACTTAGATTTTGTTCGCATGACCTCACATGATACGTACACGTTGAACGGGCGTACGATACGCCTTTTAGGGGCGAATTTTGAAAATTATCCCGTTTTGCCGGACGGTACTCGGCCTCCGCCCTACAACGAGGCTATGAGGTGCAAGTTCTTTGGACCTCCGCCGGAGTATTTGAGTCGCGAAGGCCTAAACGCGAGGGTAGATGAAGAAGCAAGGAATAACGTTGAAATGCCGCCCTGCTACGATGAGTTAGCTTCGGGAACCGGTAGCAATAATACCGGTACGCAGACGGTTCGTACCGGTGTGGCGTCGAGCTCAAATGCCGGTACTTCCGGTAATAATATAACTGGTTCTAATAACGTTGAAAATAACGGCAGTGTTCGAGATAGATCAATAGCTGCTATTTTAAATAGCGGTTCTGAAAATAACGGCAACACAAGAAATAACGAAACGGCTAATACCGGTATTCATAACGCTTCGGTAACGAATAACAATAATAATGCGTTAGAAAATAACGCAGTAGGGATTAGTAATAACGAAATGGTTAATGTTAATAACGATTCGAATATGAATAACGTTCACAGTATAAGCTCCATTATAAACAACTTGCCCGCTATTGATAGCGATGTTAATGCTAATGATACCGCTATTAACTGTTAAGCTACGGTTTCCTAGAAGAGCGGTGGCCGTCGTATTTTAACGGCCGTCATGAAAATCGGTCATTTTCACCTGGTTTTGAGATTACATCATCCTTTACCCAACCATGTTGGGGTCGGCTTCCAGTCTAACCGGTTGCAGCTAAATACCAGTATTTTACATGGAGAGGCTGCCTATCTGAACTCCACAACCCAGTTACTGGATAATACTATACCCCTTGGTAAGACTGGTTGTCAGTCTTTCGGGCTTCTGAATACTCGTAACGACAGTCAAAGATCCAAGAATGACAGTCCACCGCTTTCTTAGGAAACCAACGGTTTAAATAACCGTTATTTGTAAAATGCACGATTTTTTTGTTAAAACTTGTACACTTTTGGCAGCTAACAACGAAAAACCCTATATTGGAAAATATATTGGAAACGCGCAGGCGCGAGAATTATTAAAATTAAACAAAAATATAGGTACAGTTACACGCACACCAGTACTACGAAAACTGCCCTTACTGCTGCTATGTAAAGGCGCTTTCATTGTCAAATTATTACCTGATCTGTGACTATACTAAATTGACATGAGTATTCATCTTGGCAGCTCAATATTAAAATTTATATATGTTTATGCTAACTTTAAAACTAAAAAAAATGTATTTTACTATATCTTGCCTTTTTAAATAACAATGACTTTTCATTTTATTATACCAGTTGAAAAAAGATGCCAGTTAAACGAAAATATACGCTTTTTGCTATATTTTTATAAACGAGTTCAAGCCAATATTCGTTTATACGGCTTTAAAATTAAGTTAAGCAGGTATAAAATCAGGTCAAAGATGGGTCACCTAATCTTGCCATTGTAACCAGTTATACCTATTACGTTAAGCAGCTATAGATGAGGTCGCGCAATGGATAGGTGTGCACCAGTTTGAAAGTGTATAGTTTTAACATTACCACCGTAAATATAATTAGGAGTGCCTTAGATTGTCTTGTAATGGCGGGATGAGATGACAGAGAGATGGTGTGAACTAAAATTGTTTATTCCTGTATTAAATATCAACGAATACGTGAAACGAAATCATTTCAATGAACCTTACTGAGAATCTTGACATATAAGGAGTGACTGACTGACTGACTGACACATCAACGCACAGCCGAAACTACTGGGTCTAGGAATGTGAAATTTTGCACACGGCTTCCTTTTGTAATGCAGGGCAGAGCACTAAGAAGCGGTTTTTGGAAATTCAACCTTTAAGTTGTTTGTCAAGTTTTATCTGAAAAGTCTGATTCCTTTGATCTATAAACTTAAAAATTGGCCCGAATACTTATTTATCTAAATAAATGATAAAGATCATAAACATACATTTTCGAAATTTTTAGAGGAAAGTACGAAATACATGCGGACGAAGTCGCGGGCAAAGTGCTAGTAATATTATACGTTTGATCACGGGACTTTTTAGTTTTGCCATAAAGTTAAAAAGTCCCTTGTAAATTGTATTTTAAATTTAGCCAAGCGAGCCAATTGCCATTTACTGGGTACAAATACTGCAACTGCAAAATTTCTGATAAAAATAATTTATAAGAAATTTTGCAGTTGCAGTATTTGTAAAACCATATTTATCAACCTAAGAATTGAACCTAGTATCCCACGTTCAACGTCACACAAATAAAATATACCTGATTTATTCTAGATTATCTTCAAATTATCGTTTTCTCAACTTCCTGCTGCCGTCTCATCCCGCCATCTTGCACTAACATACGATTCACGTAGTTAAATATAAACGTAACACGATATTTACAGTACAGCGCGCAAGTTGTGACATCAAGACGTTAAGAATTATAGAACAGCTGTGATTTACTTGTGTGGACCACTGTACGTGAGGAGGTAACACTTGAAATAGAAAAAACGCCATTACATACATAATCACAAAAAATCTGGCTTTACTGTTCCCACTGCTGGGACACAGGTCGTGGTCGTGGAGACAGGTCTGGGACACAGGTCGTGGTCCACCACGCGGGCCCAGTGCGGGTGGGTAGATTTCACATGTCTTAATTTTAGGTTCCTAGAACCTAAAATTATAAGACACATGCGTCTGAATATTTTTTTAAAGTTTAGCTATCGATAGAAACGTTAACGCCAGCGTTAATTGATATTAACGGTACTGGTAACCATTAATAACGGTAAATTAAATTTTTGGTAATACTTTTTTATTTTTTATTAAATCATGGATTTATTTTTGTACAACGATAAAATCAATGTTTTTATTATAATTCTTTCAAATAATGACACAACTTTTGGAATCTACTCTTTTATAAAAAATGAACAATGACATGCGTCTGAATATTTTTTTAAAGATTAGCTATTGACAGCAACGTTAACGCCAGCGTTTATCGATATTAACGGTACTGGTAACCGTTAATAACTGTAACTTAAATACCGTCTTTTGGTATTACTTTATTTTTTTATTAAATCATGGATTTATTTTTATACAATGATAAAATCAATATTTTTATTATAATTCTTTCAAATAATGACACAACTTGTGAAATCTACTGTTTTATAAATAATGAACAATTTAACGTAAGCTTTTATGTTGCCATAATTATAATATAATAAATATTTTTATTGTATAGCAACATTAGTGATACTCATTTGTAATTGTAAATAATATTAATTTTAGTTGCGTTTTCGGTTTACAGTCGTTGCGATTTTTATGTCGGGCGACACTATCGTGCGTTTTTGCCGTCCTTGTTTTTTGATGCGACAAATTTATTATACATGGTTTTTAAATACTGAATGCCGTTATCTTTTTGTATAGTCAACCTCGTAATTTCTTTAACACTTTTCCCAACAATTCCCAGCACGCGTAGCATGACCACCATAGAAACGGGTTTTATTGACGGAAGAATAGACAAAATGTCAGTTTGTAGAAATATTTCTACCGTCTTAAGCATGCAAGCGATGAAGAGAAGATATGTTGTGTGTGTGTGTGTGACAAAAGTCTACAATGTCAAGCATGACGACAATGTTTCTCTGACTCTAGTTCTGACACCTGGGGGTAGAAACATTTCTTCTCAGCAAGGTGTCAAACAGTCTACATCACATTGGACCTAGATAAGAATCTACATATATTGATATTAAAATTTGATCCCCGTTGCTATGGAAAGAATAAATATGTCTTTGTCTTCATAAAAACGCGAGGCTACGGGTCGCCCCGTGCTCGGGCTTAAGAGATGTCGAGTTGGATAGAAAGAACTTTATCTATTCTTGGTAGAATAGAGATGAATTGGTTATGCTTCGCGAGCAGTAAATTGAAACTTTAACAAGGTTGAACCTATCTAACTGTCAGACAAATAGACCTTTTCGTTTTATAACGTGCAAGCGATATTGAACCTTAAGGTGGTAAACAATTTCGAGGTCTACGGCATACTTAACAAATCGAATTATCTTATTTAAAAAAAAAGCTGTTGTGCGACAAAATAATCGCGCTCGCGACTATAACTTACAAATTGTCTGCCTTATAGTGTAGGTCGTATTTCAGAGGGCATTTCATTATTCTGTTATTGTTGTCTAGTTATTATATCTTTATCTTCACTGTTACGTGGTTTTTGTCGCAGAATTGTGTCGCAAGTGCGTCCCTTTACAAAACTCAATATAAGAAAGGCTTTTGTTTTTTAGACAAAATGTTCAATGTCTTGGATGGATGCATTCACGACTTTTAATCGACAATGCGACACGCTTTCACAGTGAGTGCGACAAATCGCTTATGTATCACATATCTTGTTATTTAGCACAAAATCGTTGTGAAAAACGCCTTTCAATGTTATATTTGTATGGAAACTGATTAATGTTGAAGTTGCTAACACATTCAGTATCCGACTTTGAATAGTTGACGAAAGCCTAATAGTTTGTAGGCCGAATATTTCGGTAAATTAATCGGCTTTGTTAGTATAATTGTTTCATTTATTCTGCCAGCCTTCTATGTTGCGGTCGGCTTACAATCTAACCAGATGCAGCTGAATATCAGTACTTACATGGAGCGACTGCCTTTCTGACCTCCATATTACAGTTACTAGGTAACACCATAACCCTTGATGACTACCGGTAACGACTGTCAAACATCTACGAATGACAGCCGGGACCAACGGCAAAATTACCGAATAATTCGACACAAACAGTTGGAGTATCCGGCCTGCGTAGAAAACTATTCGGCCTACAACTTAGTATCTTAGCAACTTAAACAGCATAGTCACCAAGCTTGCCTATATCTGTGTATTATAGTTTCAAATGTTAGTACTTAAGTATTACTAAGTGTATGTTATGTAAATCAGTGAGTTTAGTATCGTTTTACGGTTAATCATTTAAATTATTCGGTTTTAATTATATTATTTGTGTAAAATATTTCTTCACTAGCGACCCGCCCCTGCTTCACATGGGTCAAAACATCGAGATTTCTGCGCTTCATATAAGTTAAATATTATACACACCTTGCGGAAAAATTCTCTAAATTGTAATGAAAACTGCATCAAAATCCGTTGCGAAGCTTAGAAGAAAAACTTTAATTTATAATACGTATAGACTTCATTTTTTTTTTTCTTTTTTTTATTTAGGGACATTTATGATCGCAATGCGTATGTCAGTCCCATCGTAACCTAAACAATACTCACTTCTCACATCTGGGCCATGAACCTAAACAGACTCGCCGCATCATCACTATTTGGTTGAGCCAGGATTTTGTGGAATGTGCCTACTTCAAGTCTGTTCAACCTCAAGACCCTAAACAAATCCTTTCTACCAGAATCGGTCCGAACACAGTCCATCAATAAGTGGTGTAAGTCTTCAACAACTCCGCACTCCACACAGTTAGGCGAGTTCGTTTTTCTCATCATGAACGCAAACTTATTACATGGATAGACTTCATTGTAAATCTATACATATTATAAATTGAAGTCACTTTTCCCCACCACCTCCTTTTTCACCTTTGATAAACTTATGCGATTTTATGCATTTTTCCAAATCACGTCATATCTGTTTTTTTTTATCCGAAAATACACGAAGTTAGCCGAAGTCGATACTGAACGAACTCGAAATGTATGGAAAATGTATGTTCTACCTCCCTAGTATTAGTAAATACTACAGTCCGACCAAATAATGCTTTACGATACAATATACTCATAAACATTTGTCACGTTTGTGTATCATACAATATTTAATAGCCTTCACGTTTGAAATAGTTAATGATTATATTCAATATCAAATAATTATAGTCTCCACAATTAGCGATGCTTAAGCTGAGTTCTAAGTAAAGTAGCTGTTCATACGAAAATAAACCTTATAACGTTAATGTTCATATTCGTATGAAACGCTTGCTCACAGTCGCTTATGGAATATGCACATTAACTTCATATGGACAAGGTTCGTTTTCGTTTGAAACGTTACTGTAATTAGTTTGTGTAAAGTCTTTCTACCACGCCATGAGATTTTTAATTCGACAGCTGTCATTTAGTTGCCGTCTCTTTCTTGTACTATGTGTGCGAGAGAGAGAGAAGGCAATAGTATAAGGTTACTACGAGTAGCTGATATTGTATGATGTATGAACGGTTATTTCTCCAGTTATAATTGAAATACGTAATCAATATTGTTTAAACTTGCATATATTTTAGACAATTGATAATATAATAGGTACGCGAGATTTTTACATTAAGATACCTGTGACTTAAGTAGTCCACGTGCGAAATGCCGTGCATTCATATACTCTTTAACTCACGCTTTTCTGTGTAAACATGGACTACTTAACTCACAGATAAGTGTGACTTAAGTGCGAGTTTAGTTCACAGAGTGCTATAAACTATATTTTCATTTATCTAGTATATAGTCACGAAAAATGATAATTAGATAGAGAAAAGAAATGCAAAATGTATGTAAGTTTAAAAAATATACTAAAATATGTAAAAACAAAAATATTGGAATTATCGGCTTAAATCTTAAAATGAAATAAAAGTTATAAAAATTTAGTGAATTTGTAAATAAACATGTATGTTAGTATGTGGTTGTGTAAAGTTATATTTTTATAGAAACAAACATTAAATCACGCCTGTCATCCAGAAGGGATAGGCAGAAATGTATCGTAAAGTTAGAGAAATTATTTGTTAAGCAAATGGACTAGGTATATCAACCTATATTGTCCGTATCATACAAGTCACAACTGTCATCCTTTGACAGTTGTGAAGCGCCAGGGTAGCGCGAGATTCTAATTTTCTTACGTTTTTTGCAATTTGCAGATCTGTGTCAGGTTGTATGTTGATTAAAATATGATTCGCGACTGTAACAAAACCGACCGACCGTACAGAATTATATTTCATTAATGACTTTAATGATTATAATTCTGTAAAGTCATATTTGTTACGCTCGCGAATCAAAATTTAATAAACATTCAAGATGAAACTGTCTTGCAAATTGCAAAAAACGTAAGAAAACTTGAATGTCGCGGACTACCCTACCGCTTCCCCTTAACAATTATTCCCCTGACTGTACAGCCACATTTCAGTAATGTCCCTGGACCATAAATTATCGCTATAATTTATTTTGCTAGTAGCTTAGATTAAAGTTTCTGTGAAAGTATAACTTTATTTAAATATAAATGTTATTCTTATAGTTAATATTAGTAATCTAGATCTGCAACTATTTTTGCATTCAATCACTGTTAGAGTATTGACGAATTTAAATTGTAAAAAGAAGACTAGCCTCTGCCCGCGACTTCGTCCGAGTGATATTTCTTGTTTTTACATAGAGGTTTATTTATAAACGATGATTAAAGTTAAGTGACGTTTAAACGTCAAAAATGTGTGGTTAATCACTAGTTGACTTGAAGCAACGTTTATGAACAAGGGAGAATATCCTGTGACCCTTTCGTGAAACAATCGTCTGGAATCGGATCAGTAAATCCGAAGATTACCCCCCTACATACTAACCCACAAATGTTACGTCTTTATAATATTACTAGCTTCTGCCCGCGACTTGGTCTGCAGAAAATTGTTCTATGCATAGGTATCCTACTAATATTATGAATGTGAAAGTTTGTATGTTTGGGTGTTTGTTACGCAATCACGCAAAAACGGATGAACGGATTTAGAACCTGGATTAACACATATTATTATTATTATTAGCCTGTGATGTCCCACTGCAGGGCAAAGCCCTCCCAACTCTCTTTCCACTTCTTTCTGTTTAAAGCTGCCAAGGACCAGTTTTTGTTGAAGAAGTTCAGTTCATCCATCTCCATCTGCACCTTGAAATCGGGTGCTTTTCATCCCGGTAGTACGTTCCCGTTGGATATATCCGACCTCCACGCGAGTGAAGCCGTGGACAAAAGTTAATTGAAAATACAAATATAAATTAAATTCGTCAATATTTGGTGTAATCTTGTATTTTTGCAATCGCCACACTTTAGTTATAGTTGATGTACACGGAAACAATAATTAATTACATATCAATAAATATTTTATTACGATTCTTTAGGAAAATGTCTCTTTCTTTGTGCTGTTAAACGAAAAAATAAAAAAGTAATCTTTAAACCTAAGGCTTTTGGATTTATAAATAGAAATAAAAATAATATATTTTGTCTAAAACTTAATAATACATAAGTAATAAAAAATTGTTACTCCCGCTAGCAAAATGTTTAATAAAAATAGCTTTTGTGTTATTTTAAAGATAATACATATTATTATAAGTTGTGTTTTAACAGCACATAGAATTAGTATAACTATCTCGGATATTAGGCATAAGAGAGATATTATTAATATGATTAAATATTAAGAGCGTACAGCAGGATATTTTGTAATGACATTGAATAATACACTTTATACTCAGTGCCATCAAGTGCAAATTAATTAAATGTCCGACACAAATATGTAAAAGTACATTGCGATTCGTGTGACTTAAATAGTCCATTTCACGCCGTGCAATCGGCGTGAAATTAATATAGTACTTAAGTCACACGTATCGTATACTATTTCATAACCCGTGTGACCTAAACTCGCTCTTAAGTCGCACGCCCTTAAGTGCTGGTTTAGATCACACAGTGCTATAGAGGATTTCTTTTGCACTTGACATTGTAAATAGGGTTTATAATTGAATGTCAACTGCTTCACCCTGAGCCCTCAGAATAATAACTAACAAATTCACAGCTATATGGATGTCACTTTCTTTCTCAACAAACATCTTGTGAGTTAGAGAGATAACCCTATAGTGTCAACGCAATCACCTAGCCTTTTCCCAACTATGTTGCAGTCGGCTTCCAGTGTAACTGGATGCAGCTGAATACCAGTATTTTACATGAAGCGACTGCCTATCTGACCTCCAGAACCCAGTTACTGGGTAATACGTTACCCCTTGTTTTATTATTGTGATATCTTTCTTATTCCTGTATTCCGTAATATTTTGAGCAACAGTGGTACTGTCAGTACAAATTGTCGCGTCCTACCTTCGATGCCTTACCCTAACGTAAGCTAATAAAACTATTATGTTTACATTAGTACTCGCGTTTTATTTCATTACTTGACTACCAGACGTACTGCAGCGTACCCTCCACACCACACTTGGTTGATATCCCGACCAGTCGTACTTAGCGCTTCTCCTTCACATGTATTATGCGCACTAGAGGTGGGCTAGTGTATCATTTTTGCGATTGAAACATTTACATCTCAATCACTCAAATGATCCGAAACACTGATATGTTTCATTTGGATCATCGGTTCAAAGGATATAAAATACAGAATCAAAATGGGCAAGAGTGAGTCGTACTCGCGCACCGAGGGTCACATCATATGCTTTTAAATTTTCATCGGCGAGGCCTATATTCGTCAGAGAATTTTAACACTGCACTGCGGGATAGATTATTGCAGTTTTATGTCAGCGCCATCTTTTGACCGATAGTGGAACTAATGTAACTTTTGTGGATGATTTCTGAAAAAGTGTGCTACTTAGAAATTAAAGGCACTTAACACATACACATAAAACATTAATTAATATAAAATCAAGTAAAAAGTTAACAACACTTTCATACATTCCTCTCACAGTACTTCTGACAAAATCTTCGTCAATTCGTTCGCAAACAGATCGTTTGTTGGATTAGAGTCCAAGAGATCATTAAGTGCGGCTAGAGTACGTGCTACTGGGGACTTAGCACGCGCAACTGTGCGACATGGAGGCACAGCAAACAGCCTGTGCTTTCTGCCGCGGCAGTAGTTGTCTGGCACAAAGAAGCGAGCCAGCACAGCATGTAGATCAGGCGCGTCAATAGTGCCACGGAGCGTCTTACTGGCTATGGTGAGCTGGTCTTTTGCTCGCCTTACCTCTAACGAGTTATATTGAATACTGTTTGACGGTATAACTAAAACTGTATGGCATTATAATTATTTAAAACAGTTTGGCACTTTTGAATTTCACCCGATCGTCTAGTGGCGCTCTCATCGTTTGTTTGGTTATTTCTTTTATTTTAACGGATAATAGTGGCCACTATTTTCCATTTTAGTGATAATAATAAAACTAATCAATATAAAAGTACCGTTTGTAATAATATTAACGTATATCTTGTGGAGCACAACTTAACGTGCCGTTTTTCTGCATTTTCATTCTAACATAAAAGAAATAACCGAACAAACGATGAGGGCGCCACTGCGCGGTCTGCGTTTGGTTGGCGCCCTCTTAATTATTCATAGTTCCTTGTATACGTATTTAAATTGCATGTGTATATTATATTCAACACAATGTAAATTATTTATGAATAAATGAAATGAAATGTTATATCCGAGGTAGAAATTTAGTCGGATAGAGGTAATAGCCGTGTTTACGCTTAACCTGTATCAAAACAAAGGCGGCTTCTTAGACGGTGAACAGTGCTGCCACCTATGACGAGCTTTCAGTTTTTAACCTCAATTTACATCGACGCTTTTTAGTAATATAATAATTTAAAAATATCTAATCCAATTCAGCACAAGAAAAAAGGAACTGTGCTGCCACCTATGACGAGCTTTCAGTTTTTAACCTCAATTTACATCGACGCTTTTTAGTAATATAATAATTTAAAAATATCTAATCCAATTCAGCACAAGAAAAAAGGAACTGTATAATATTTCGGTGTATTAAAATAAAAGGGTTTTTTGTACACAAAATACGATTTTATTAGACATTGTATATTTAGCTACACATGCTACGTGTACAATGCAGACGCTTTACTTTCATGGCACTGAGCTACAACGTCTTCATTATCACCTGTCTTTAAATTTTAGGCCAGAATTATTTTGAACTAAAGTACTACAAATAGAGTTGCATATAACTTGTGAGAGATATTTCCCTGAGGGCGTATGTTTGAGCGTGCTATTTTCAACTATATTTTAGATGTGATGAGTTCATTATCAATTTTATCAATGAATATTTCTCAAGCATTTTCCTGCTGTCTGCGCGAACTCTGCGTCCAAACTGGGGCGAGTAATTTGTCTGGCACATCGAGTCTTAGGGGTTTGTATGAAAATGCGCAAGTAGCAACACGACAGCTCGGAGATATTTTTGACGCAACTGTCACCCGTGTGTTGGTTGAAATGCAAGTGCGCGCACGGCGAAAAAAATTTTGCCAGCTAGCCAGTTGCGGCTCATCCGAAAATTTAACAAAAAAGTAGCGTTGCTGTCGCTCCTGTGTGTGTATCGTCCAAATCTCGATGAGGAGACAGTGACAGAGGCAAAAAAGTTGCTGGGCAACTAAGTTGCTCGTTGGACAAATAAAAATTATCTTATCTTATCTTATCTTATCTCGTGGGCGCCCTCCCTAAAAAGACTTCTGGTGCAAAAATAAAGGGAAATAAAAACCTGTTTACACTATACTAAAGTGTACGGATGCTGAAGGATTATTTTATGCAAACGAAGCTGTAACAAAAATATTGTTAGTAAGTACCTACCCATTTTATAGTAGGTACTATGATTGTCAGAATTTCTACCATTAAACTCTTTTCCTAAAATATAAAGACAGATGAAGTAACAAACAAAAACCATAACCAGAACCAGTATCCAGATTAACCGGTTGGATTAGTAAACGTATGTTATAAAGTGTAATGTTATAAACCTGGTCAATCCGAACTCTGACCAACAACGGACATTGCAGATTTAATTAATAATAACTTAGTAAAAAAAAAACAAATTTGTTCAATATAATACTGATCTTAACAATAAAAAATACTTTTGATTTCAAAAATAGCTGCCGAAAATTAACTCGTGTAAAAATATTTTCTTAGCGTACAACGCCATCTATTATTACAAAAATAAAACAGTTCAGCTACTCGATAAGGGATGGCGCTAGTGTGGCACTTAAAAATTATACACCATTTTGTGACATAATTCGGAATACACTGTTTAAATATAATAATTTCAAATGGTACTTTTAGTCTACTATGCTACACTGTGTTTAGTGTTATTTTAGCACTATTTAGTGCCAGCTACATTGTCACATTAACTACGTAAAGCCTAGACGCTTTTAGATACAGGTTGCCTTCTGATATTTAGTACGTTTTCAATGAACGCAGTGCGCTGCGAGACAACGGCCTTGTTAATACTGACTAAAAAGACGAAATTGGTAGGTAAGGTCGACGTCACAACTCACACGTCTGTAGAAAAATTTTTATTGAACTACTAAAAGCGACCTTACTGCTACGAAATAAAGGCGCTGTCAAAGTTGTATTGTGAATTGTGATGGACGAGCGGTTGCTTGCACCACTAAGGAATAATTAATTTTTGGATTATTATTCTGCATAATCAGCCTATAATGTTCCCACTGCTGGGACACAGGCCTTCTCTCTTTGAGAGGGAGTGGGCTGTAATCTACCACGCAGGCCTAGTACAGGTTGGTAGAATGATGTCCCATGTCTTCAATTTTTTGGTTCTAGGACATGCCGGTTTCCTCACGATGTTTTCCTTCACCGTTTTGAGAGCAGTGGTGATGAAATAATACACACAAAGTAAAACACCTGTCTGGGTTCGAACCTACGACCTACAACTGGTAAGTCACGGCCAGTACCTCTGGGCCGCCACTGTTCCACAACATCAAGTGTAAGGTCAAAATATTACTATTTTTGCGGTGTAGCTTTCATTCGAACTTCGCTCCAAAAATGTTTAACTTAACTTCTTGCTAAATAAAATATACTAAAGATCACAAGGCAGTAATGCAGACTCCTACTACTTGATATTAAGTAAGTCTAGTGACAACTGTCCATACAACAAGGCCACCGCTATTATTTTATTAACATCTATATTCACAATCATTGTTAAACTCAATACAGTACCCGGGCAAGCGAAGCATGGAGCCCGCGAAGCATATTTAGATCACCGTACAATCTGAGAGGCAATTCTCGTAATTTTAAGAACGTTCACAGTCTGATCTTCGTCTTAATCTGTCAAAAATACCACCAATTTCACATGTTTTTGACATTGATTGTCGCTGAGATGAGATTGCGACTAGATTTTGAAGGTTTTTAATTACGGTAATTGGCTTTCTGATACTGATCTGCTAATTGAAAAAAAAACGTAAGAAATTTTGAATGTCGTGGGCTACCTACCTTACCGCATTCCCCTTGACACATCGAGCTTTAGAAAGAGACTGTCACACAGGTATGAGTGACAGAGACGAACTTTTTCTGAAACTCGTGTTAACTTTACGGATGGGTACAGTGCGTGCCACGTAAGAAGAGACTTGACACACCACGTGGTTTGACATGCGCTGTACACGATTTTAGGTATCTTTAGCGGTATGAGGTCTGAGTGCGGGACGGGACCGGACGTCATAGGGGCGGTGGAAAGAGGCGGGGGAGGCGGGGTGAAATCTCTTCTTACGTGGCACGCACTGTACTGTAATATTGTATAAAGCGATATTATACAACAATACTTTAGTTCAGACACTTTTAAGTCTGTAGAATACAATTTGTATGTGTAAAATTATAGAATACATAGTATTCTTAAAAAAAAAAACGGTTAGGCCTGTTTTTAAATACAAAATTAATGGATAAAATGTGTGTCTGGGAGGTCAATTATCTTGTATGTATGTCGCAGATGGATTGTAGAATCCGCTGTTTTACAAAACAGCTCCGTTATGTAAAACAACTGAACAACGTTCAGCTGGATTGTCATTGCGCTACGTTTTACAAAACTGCTACCGACGGTTTAGACGTTATGCAAAATGGCTTATTTGCAGTCACAATGAGCGTATTTCATAAAAATCTAATAAATTTGAATAATTATTGTCCTTAAAATCACTGTTTTCACTTGAGTTAAGGTTTTTTTATTTTTGTTTCGGACGCCATTATTAATTTTACGACACACAGAGCCACGAGTGCACGAGCGACAAAATTTAGAACTAAAATCTATAATCTGACGTTTCATTTTGCGCTGTTTTACAAAACCGCTAATCGTTGAGCCACTGCATTGATAAAGGCAAAACGGAGTTCAAGTTCAGTCATTATGGAAAAGCGCTGAATGTTGTTCAGTTGTTTTACACAACGGAGCTGTTTTGTAAGTTTCGAAGGTTTGGACTCCATTTGTAACAGACGGATTGAGTTTAAAAATTGCAAGGCCTAGGTTCTGAGTATCGGTACTTATACATATTTTATATCATTTAATTTACTGAGAATTCTAATAAATGTATTGTGATGTTTTTAGTAAATATTTCTTCATGTCTTTTATAACATATAGGCGTACATTGAAAATAATATTTATGAGAGATCGACCTTTCTATTAGATTCACAGGTCTGTGTACATAATATACAGGGTTATTAGTAAAACATTAACAACCTCTTAAGAGGCCATTGTACTCATCATTATGAACAACTTTTACTATGGGAACAAACCGCGAACCTAAAATCACGAAAAAAAAAATCAGCTGTTCCCTACATTTTGACGAGTTATACGAACATAAATGTAGGGAACAGCTGATTATTTTCGCGATTTCAGGTTTGGTCCCATCGTAAAAGTTGTTCATAATGATGAGCACAATGACCTCTTAAGAGGTTGTTGGTGTTTTTCCAATATCCCTGTATATAGTTTGTATAAATATTACACCAAGAGAATTATAAAGTCGTAAGTATAAGCAGAGATGCCCACATGTATGCCCACATGGCCAGTTCATGTAGAATACTGGTATTCACCTGCATTTGGTCAGACTGGGAGCCAATCACAACATAGTTGGGAAAAGGCGAGGCAGATTGAATTTAGCTAGTTATGTTTAAGTCCCATGTAATAGAAAGACTTCAAGGTAAACTTAAATAAACTAGCAAAACTCCACAGACGTGATGGGTATATCTAAACATGACAAAACAAATAAAAAACAGTCTTTGTAATCTCATTCTTCAAGTATATACAGTAACTGCGGTCGTTGAACCCAAAAAAATCATCAAAACATTTTAGATATCGATACACATAACGTGACTGTGGAGTTTCGCTAGATAATTTAATTTGACCCTGTATAAGCAGACGTGTACACTGATACACTCACACTTCACCAGTTATGTTCAAGTCCCATGTAACAGGGGGCGAGCCTGTTGCCAACAACCGGGCACGTCCCCAGACTCCGGACTGCTACTGAGAAATTCCAGGTGGCAAAACCCAATAACACATTGCACGACCTGGGATTCGAGTTTAGACCCCCATGTTCAGTGAGGTCTCACGTACACATACGACTTTATTCCTCTCAAAGTGCATTATATATTACTAAGTCTACAGCTACATACATATTATCATATTTATACAGTTTTTAAGATACTGAGATTCTAAATACTAATATTCACAAAGTTACATTTTTCAGTTAAATTTTACGTGCCTCATCTAGCTACAGGCACATGAGACGTTTCAGCTTGTCTCTGGGATGGCAACGCCTCTGCGATGCCTCTGGTATTTCAGATGTGTGGACATCTGAAATACCAGAGGCATCGCAGAGCCTACCTGATGGTCTGTGGAGACCATCAGGTAGGCTGTCCGTTTGTTTGTCATTCAATACCATCCATAGGCATTATTGTTATTACATAGATGTAATACTTGTTATATGCAGCGAGGTAATTGCGTAACGATAGAAATGGTTTTCATTTTGAAAGTTCACCAACATTCATTGCGTTATTTACGTAGTTGAGCTTGCAAATGTTTCGAACATATGAAGCACTAGCTTCCGCCCGCGGCTTCGCCCGCGAGGTATGTTGGTAAAAATTGTCCTATGTCCTTCTCCAGGATGCAATCTATCTCTCTGCCAAATTTTATCAAAATCCGTTCAGTGGTTTAGGCGTGAAAAGGTAACATACAGAGTTACTTTCGAATTTATAATAATAATAGTATGGATTAGATTAGCAATATCCTTCAAAAATGATTCAGATTGTGATTGATAGTGTAACAAATCCATTGCTTCATATGTTCCCAAAAATTGTCTGCTCAACAACGTAAATAACGCAATGAATGTTATTGAACTGTCAAAATGAAACCGCTTGCTACTGGTAAGTGTGTTACGCAATTACCCCGCGGGTTCCATACAAAATACTTATCAAGTTGTTTAAAGAAGACTGACACTTCATGGCTATCGTTAATACACATCGGTCTTTAGAAAGAGACTGTTACACACAGGTACGAGTGACAGAGACGACGTGAGACAAAGATAAAAGAACTTTTTCGTTTTATAACGAAGGTAGTCTTACTGAGGAGCCTGGTCTTCATCGTCGGCTCTCAACGCGACCATGTCGGGCAGTTTGAAGTGTTGCATGTGGAAGGGAGGCTCCGGACTGCTGCAGGGCCGGGTGGGCTGAGAGAAATAAAAAAAATGGGTTTTACTTTATAATACAGCAATTTCTGCAGTAATGGAATTATGTCCAAAATGTCAAGTAATTATTAAGAAAATATTATTAACATTGAAAAAAAAAACAATGCAATGTCTTGAATATCAGCACGAATACAATAGAACTTTTCGTCGATCTAATCGCAATGTTCTCATAATAATCATATATCATCAGTACAGCTCTGTAAGCTAATCTGAGATGGGTTCATGGTTTCAAGAAATCTAAATTAGTTCCTTCGTTAGAAAATTTAAACTTTGCGGGCAGCCTTAGAGTATCTTGAGCATCCCTGTAGGCTGTATGTGTGTTATGCAGAAAAGTAGCAGTCTAATTGAGTAGTTACCTGAGTACTGCGGCCTCGTCTACGTTGTGGCAGAATACCTTTACGCGCCATGAAGAATCTGAAACATTTGGTCAACAACTGTTTAGAGTAGGTTACAGTTAGCCACATAAGACGGTTAACAATGTTACTGAAGAGTTTTATGAATGCAAATGTTGCTATCAACAATAACTTACGATACGGTAAGTAGAAGGGCTCGTGGCTAAGTATTAGCCACAAAGATCGCCCTTTGTGGCTTTCACTTAGCCACGAGCCCCTTCGATCATGGTGCAACAATGCTTACCGAGGTCGGTAAATGGATTAGGACTGACCATTCTTTACATGCTGAGATCCCTAGAGAAATATGGATGAAAAAGTTATGCTGCACCCCCCCCCCCGCTGCTGCTGTGCTGGTGTCACCGTTTGTACAGTTTCTATATTTATGTAGAGTATTCTATTCTATTCTGCACCCAGCCCAATTCTAAGTCTAACAACCAAGTATCGTACCGTGTTACCTAGTTACTGGGTTGTAGAGGTCAGATAAGCTGTCGCTTCATGTAAAATACTGCATCCGGTTAAAGACTGGAAGCCGGCCCCAACATAGTTGGGCGAGGCTAGACAGATGATGACTTACCGTATAGTAGATATAGGTATATTAAACTGCTCGGAGACAGTCTGGAACGTCAGCCCGCGACTGACGCAGTCTGCAGCCTGACGTAACACAACCTCACTGCGTCGGATTCGCTTGTTGATGTTAAACTCTGACGGCTGGGACGGGAGCAGCTGTAAGGGAAGGTCCTAATGGTCTGCGTTAAGAGGAACTTTTTACACCCTTATTTTGCCAGGTATGTTTAAGGGGCTTACATGACCTAAAGTGCGGTCACTGTCGGACTGCATAGAAAAGAAAGAGAAGCGCGATGACGCAACGTTGGTAATTCATTGCCAAATATGAAGCAATTATATAATTAAAAAAAACTATTGTTTGGACGAAAAAATTAAAACACTAGTATTCTATTATGTTGCTTGTAGAATAATCTGACAAAAAATCAATGATTGTATATCAATTAGTACGGTTTTTATTGTAAAAAGAAAGTTTTTCATGAGATATCTTCATGATTTTTTTCTATGGTATCTAATTAGTTGCATGTATTATGTTTTCAACACACTATCTATCTAGCATATATCCTGAAGAATATCATATATTTTTCTGATTTTGTTTACTGTAGTCGATCATATATTTTTATTGTTTCTGAAACATGCATTTTTTGTGTTTAGGTCCTGTAAGCCCCTTAAGTCTCATGTAACAGAGGGCGAGCCTATTGTCATGCACCGGGCACGAGTCTGCTCTCCGCGCTGCTACTGACAAATTTCAGATGAGAAATCCGATAACACTGCCCGACCCGGGAATTGAACCCAGGACCTCATGCTCAGTAGTAGCGGTTGCGATCACTACTTCAACGAGCCAGTCGATATTTGATAGATAGTAAACTAATAGAAGTAAAACCAACAAAAAAAAAAGAATTAGTTAAATCGTAATTACAGGTAATTATAAACCCGATCGAGTTAACTCTGCACCTGGCGCTCGTGACGTCACATTGATGCTATGGTACGGAGTGCAAAAAGATAAAAATGTTTATTCTTTAATTAGCTGGTGCCCGCAACCACGTTCGCGTGGAATTCGGAAATATATAAAATAGGTTGTGCCTGGTTCCAGCCGCATTCCTGCCGCATTCCAGCGAGGTGTGGAGTTAACTCGATCGGGTTGTACAGCAGATATTGTTAAAGTCCTAAGACTGCGGTGGCCTATTGTGGCAAAATTAACGACATCGGAATGGGATATTATTATTGTATTAGATACTAGCAGCGCCCTGCGGTTTTACCCGCATAAGTCCCGATCCCGTGGGAATATCGGGATAAAAAATAACCTATGTCCTAATCCAGGTCATGGTCTACCCATGTGCTAAATTTCATCTAAATCCGTTCAGCTGTTTTAGCGTGAAAGCGTAACAAATAAACATACAAAAAACAAATCTTTTCGTATTATTTCAGAAAAGAAATAATATGGAACCAACTCTAGAATATTCAAACAAAACGATGTTCAATACAAAAATATAAAAAACAGTAGTTACTTTAATTCGAAATATTTAGCGTAATTTTTAATTTAATTAAAACATATTACACTAGTTGGCGCTATAACCAATCAAATTAGTTCATCTACTCTACTATTTATAATAAAATACCTCCCCACATTCTTGAAATGAATGAGACGAAATTCAAGTCTTGTATAAAACGCACACTATGCAGTCAGGCATATTATAAGTTAGGGGATTACATCGCTGATAAAAATGCCTGGCTCAAGGCTGGTCCTGCTCCACAACCACAACTAATTGATTAACACTTGAAGATTCTGTTGGAGCTGCTGAAGATTGTAAGACTATCTTTGCATTGTATAAACTCAATTTCCTTTGTATTGTATAATTGCATAGCACAGATGTGAGTTCTATGTATATACTATACACTATGTACCATTTACCGGGTAATGTGTCTTTCATTGACTTGAATGTGCCCTGGCGGCTGATAGTATGTCATGCTCACACAAATGTCTCGCTGACGGTGGCGTGTGTGTTGGATCATTTAGCTCCCTTCAAAATGGTTGAGCTGAATGGTGCCGATCTATGCGTCATGTTCGTGAACGGGCGCCGTCAGTTGGGGCTGGTCATATCACTTAGCTGCCTCGGCATATTTTTAATTATTTTAATATTGAATTGTTGTTTTCTTGCCATTTGTTGTACTCTGGACACTTTTAACGCGTACATCTTTTGTACATCGTTCTCACATATAATTATAAATTCCCATTATTGATGTAACTAATATATTTGTTCAACTATAATTTAAAAGAGTGTCCATGGAGTTTCTTGCCCGTTCTTCTCCATAGGTACCTACGCTTTGGAATGGGCAACTAGCTTCATATTTTCTGACTGACCGACTTTTTGACAATTCAAAAGTGCCTGTAAATGGTTTAATTGAAATAAATGTTTTGAGTTTGAGTTTGACTCACAGATGTCGCTACTCACCATACTGGGAGGCTGCGCCTGGTCCCCCACGTGTATGACGTTAACTGACGCCGACGAGCCCGGCCCTATCGTCATGATCTTAGGCCTGATCTCGCGGAAGTGGGGAGAGCTTTGGAGGTGTAGGGTCTGTAAAGATTGAATATTTAGGTTTATAGCATGCCCTTTTTTGACATGTATGTTTGAGTTGGATATAACATACAGTTATGAAACTAAGGATGGACTTAGTGCTCGACGGACGGTCAGCGCTGACATCGGTCGAACGTAGCTATATCAATGAAAACTTATGAACAACTACAGTGCAATGCTAATTAATCGCTACGCGCGTACTGTTATGTCGCACTGACGAGGACCGTCTGTCGAGCGTACAGTGCGTGCCACGTAAGAAGAGACTTGACCCCGCCTCCCCCGCCTCTTTCCGCCGCCCCTATGACGTCCGGTCCCGTCCCGCACTCAGACCTCATACCGCTAAAGATACCTAAAATCGTGTACTGCGCATGTCAAACCACGTCGTGTGTCAAGTCTCTTCTTACGTGGCACGCACTGTACGTCGGTTGACTGACGCGCTATGCTATATGCGGGCATTTAATGCGACGTTGACTGAGCGGGACCGTACGTACGCGCGTACGCAATATCTCTTGTTAGTAATCAGTTTGCCGTTACTTAAGCACTAAACGCTAGTTTTTCATAACTTTTGATGTTTTGAAAATAGAGCTTTTCATAGTATAAATTTTAATACTTAAACGATTTATGGTTTGATACACCAAAACATGACGCCTATGTTCCTAGAACGTATAGACAGAAGTGTCTACAGCACATTCACATTTTGCCAGTTATGTGTAAGTCCCAAATAGTAGGGGGCGAATCTATTGACAATATTGACATCAACCGGGAACTATACAGATTCCAGAAATTCGTATTGCAAAACCTTATGAGTCTGCGCGACCTGTAGATTGAACTCAGGATCCCATGCTCAGCAGTCGCACTTACGAAGACGACCACTACACCAACGCGGCAGTCATTTTATCAAATTTCGCACAAGTTAAAGTCTCGTATTCACTAGAAGACAAATGACCCGAGCGTGCGACATCGCTCGACGTCGCTCGACGTCGCCCAACATCTCTAGCAGCGAATACGAGGCTCACGATTTGACTTACATTATTAACATGCCGTATGATGAACGCGGGCGGCTCGTCGCGCGTGTCGTACGTGTGGTCGTCCGGCGGCCGTGCGAGTGCGCCGTGCCGGTCCGGTTCCGTGTCCGATGGACTGTCGTACTGACACTGCACGTTTGCTATCGGGAAATCTGTTGGAAGACATTTTTTGTGAGGTTTTGTTGATTAGTGAAATAGTTAAGTATATGGAAAATAAAATATTCATACTTTTACCTTTAAATTGTTTGAGTTTGCAGAAAAATACCTCATGCTCTTTCAGAAGACCACAGCAGGGCAAAAGGTGTCTTCTCATACAGAGAAGAGTCAAGTGGTGATTAATGCTCGTTTCTTCTCTGTATGAGAAGAGGTCTTTGTCCTGCAGTGGGGCACTTACAGGCATTGTTTTTATTTCCTTAATAGTTCTCCTTTCAAAGGGTATAAAATTCTCAGAAAACATTATTTTTTTAAGAGATCTCTTAGACACTGTCATCAAAACATTTGAAAGATACTGATAGAATCACGGTAATGAAAGAAATTAAATAAACCTCCACCTATTTTTTGAATTCGGTAAAAATGGCACTCTTCTTTCGACGATTTATTTAACTGTGGCGCCGCCACATTACCCGTGAGGGG